>CM034147.1:590243929-590843929 GCA_019776745.2 Taxus chinensis
AGGATTAAAGGGATAGAGTCACTTCTGTTGGGCAGTCAGCAAATGGTGAAATTAAGGGCTGACTCACCTCTCCTTCCAAATAAATTTCCCATATTTTTGGCAGTGTTGGTGACTCTGGCATGTTCACCATTTCAACTGGAGTAACAGTTGAAGGGGTTTCTTCTTCTCTTCTCTTCTTGACAAATTTGACCTTTATAGGTCCCTTGGAAGAGCTTTTCTCCTTTTCCTTTTTGGAAGGCCCCACCTCCAAAGCAACCAACTTTGAGAAACTATCTTATTTGAAACTCATCCCCCAAGAGGTGAGCCATGCCTTGGTGTGTGTGAGAATCGGGGTTGATCTATCAATAATAGAGGCTTTCTCGCCGATAGACCAATCAATAGGTGGGAAAACATATTGATCTTCATTTAGTCTGTAATAGGAAGGATCCAACACACTTTCATTATCCCCAGTACCCTCTTGAATGTTAGTGATTTTGAGTGTCTGAATCTCTACAAGTGTTAACCTGTTATTATTTTTCCTTCGGTCAGCAACTTCATCACGTATATCAATCCAGATGTCTTCTATGCTTGGTATGTGTAAGTGCAGAGTTCCATATGTCTTGAGGACTCCTCAAAAATTGAACCTATCTCTGGGCTTCATGTGATTTTTTATTTTATCTTGAAGCTTGTGTACAACATTCTTTGGTTTTACCACCATTGAGTAGGTATACCTTCTAATAGAAATTGGGAAGGATATGTTGGCTTTGTGTTTACTCTGTTGGAAATTATGAAAATCCAACAATTGCTTAACCAACTCCATCAAGATTAGTTTGTCTCCTAGATATCTAGGCAAATGGAAAGGATCACCCGAGTACATGAATACCCGAAGGTAAGTGAACTTCTTGAATTATAAGAAGACACAACCCCATTTTGAAACTTTAGCCCATGCCTCATCAAAGACTCTTGTTTTCCTCAATTTGGGTTTTAACCTACAGATGTTCTTGTAAAAGAAGGCATCATTACCCTTCTAAATTGCTCTTAGAACCCTTTACTCGTTAACTGAGGAAAATACCGATAAATATGTTCCACTTTCTTATTCCCCTTTATGTCTAATCTGGGGTAATTCCTCATGTCGGCTACTGCATAGGTGACATACGAGGACATATAAAATTTCCCAGTAGACAAAACTGTTGTCATCTGAGAATCTATCTCGTTACTGATAAGGGTACCCCAATCAATCCCATGTTGATTCTTCTTGATGATGATCATGAATTGGTACATCCATCCTTGGAAAACATTTGATTCAGGGAAACAAAAAACCTGGCTCAGCAAAGTAATGATATCATTGATTTCCTAAATTAAATCACTTCTAGGGACAAGTCTTGGGAACCTAGAAACAGCTGGCTTGGCTTTGATTAGGAACTTCTTATTCACGTGTTTGATATAATCTTCCTGATCATTGTCCCAAGATTTTAAGGATGACTTGAGATCTACGTCCCCATACTCCTCAAATTTAGGCAACTTGAGAAGATCATCAAAGTAACCTCCGTCCAACTTGATTATGAACTCTCTCACTTGATTTTTCACAAAATGAGAAGCAAAGTCGTAATTTGAAGCACAGTTCTAAGATGAACTCAGGGAGATGAGAAGACATGGGGAAACCTGCTACAAGAGGAACTGAGATGTCATAATTACAATCAATGTAGGAAGGAGACTCCACCTTCTAAAATTTATACTTCATCCTCCCTAATTTTTCCCTCTTTTTCTGTGATGGACCGGGATCCAACATGAGGAATTCAAAATAAGGGCTGAACTGATTGCTTCTGATTAATACACTTTGGGTTTGAAGACCTGCTTAGCAATCCCAGAGGCCTGAAACACTACAGAGAGTATCAAAGATTAGTGGGTGTTGAACACTAAGAAATTCTTGACAGTCAATTGAAGCTATCGAAAGGTATGAGATGTCTGCCACTCTGGAAAACCCACAACACTGGAAGATATCGAAGGGTTTAGAAAAGCCACACTATTGTTAGATGTCGGGAAGATTAGAAATATCACTATACTTGGAGGATGCCAGAAATTTTGAAGTGTCTGACACCTTGGAGGATGCCAGAGATTTCAGAATGTTTTATACCTTAGAGGATGCCAAAGATTTCGGAATGTCTGACACATTAGATATCCTGACACACTGTGGATTTTGGAAACTATGAAACACCCTGTGAAACCCAAAAAGAGGGAATCAGGTTGTTGTCAGGTCAAAACATGCAAATTCCTCTCCATTGTTATGATTTTTGATACATTTTTTATTGTCATTACAATAGCATATTCCAAGTAATAAAACAAACAGAGCATTCTAAGGGTGAACCCTAAAACACAAACTTGATTGGAAAACAACCTCAAAGAGGAATAAATAAATAAAAACCCCAAAACCCCAAGAGGAAAGAAAGAGGAACTTATAAGAATCATTACAAAAATATTCCACAAATTCCAAAAACAAATAATAAAGGGAAATACCTTCAAACATAATGAGAAAAGATAAAAAAACGAGCAACACAATCGAGCACCAAGGTGAGTCGGGTTTCAGGATCAAAGATGCATGCACGAAAAATCCACAAGGTAAAAAGTACGTATGGTAAAAATGATGTGGAAATCAGAGTATTTATAAAAAAACTACATTTAATATGCTTTAGTTGACACATGTGTCAACCACCCAGCAACTCGGCATTAATGCAATGTCAGCATGTTTGGGGTGTCTGAAAACCCAACATAAAGGATTTCATATCAATTCAAGTTTCAGGTTGTGGGAAGAAAGTGACATGAAGAATGATGCTTGATGGATCCAAAAACTTGAAACAAAGGAGCAAACCAGGTTTTGGAAATCGGAAGACATGCAACATGAAGCACGTTCTAACTAAGGCATGTTCCGATGCTTGATGGTTCTGAAAACTTGAAACAAAGGAGCAAACAGGTTTCGAAAATCAGAAGACATGTGACATGAAGCATGTTCTGACGAAGTCATGTTCTGATGCTTGATGGTTCCAAAAACCTGAAACAAAGGAGAAAACTGGGTTTTAGAAATCAGAAGACATGCGACATGAATCATGTTCTATCTAAGGCATGTTCTGATGCTCAGTGAACCTGAAAACCTGAAAGACTTACTTGATGTGGGTTTCGGGCTTCGTGGAACATACAACATGAAGCATCCAAAACTCATGTTATCTTGCTATGGAAACCTGAAAACTTGATTATCTCTCTGAAAGGGCACTTTTTAGGAAACCAGCTCAAAAATTTCCTAGGGTTATCACTAAATTTTTGGTGTAAACACAAAAATGAGATAACAACTGGCTCTAGTTGGGGATTTTCTTTGTGGCACAAAAGGAAGAGAACCCAGAATCTTTGGCTTAATCCATTGGGCTACAGTGTCACAAAAGAAGAAAACCAAAAACAAAACAAAGAAAGAAATAATACCAAAAGCAAACACATGACAGAGAATAAAGTATGTACAATGCAAAAGAGCATCTTGCATTAATGATGGAACAACTTTAGATGTTGGCCACTGAAAGGCAAGGGGAGTGACTCTCCATCAAGATATGATAAACAGAAACTATTTTCACCATTCAACTGATGAATCTTAAAAGGTCCTTTCCATAAAGAATCAAAAATTTCTGTGCATTCCTTTCTACTCCCTTCTCTTATCCCAAAGCAACACCAGATCTCCAATTTGAAAATTACATTTCCTTGATTTCTTGTCAAAAATTTTATTTACTTTGCTCTGATGATCCACAATGCAATCAACCACCTTGCTTCATTCCTCTTCTAGCCTAGCTAGGTACATAATCCTTTTTTCAATATAATCTTGAAAAGTCACATCTTCGATTGCTTTGGCCAACTGTAAGGCTAGCAACTCTAATGAGATGGGAATCTCAGCATCAATCCAATACAGTACTTGGAAAGGGGACATTCCTACAGCTCATTTCGGGGTAATCTGATCTACCCACAATGCATCATATAATGCTTTGTGCCATGTCCTCTAGTTTTCATCTACCAACTTTCTAATTATGGTAACCAGGTTCTTGTTGTTGGACTCATCTTGACCATTGCCTTGGGGATAATAGTCAAATGAGTGAGCCAAGGTGATGTCGAATCCATAACAGAATTCTGTCAACTCATGCGATGAGAAATTAGAGGCGTTATCATCCACAATCTTGTGAGGCACACCAAATGTGAAAATTATATTTTCTATAAGGAATTTGCACACAACTTCTGAGGTTGCCTGCTTGATTGGTACAACTTCCACCCACTTGGTAAAATAGTCTATAGCAGTAATTACGTAATTATTTCTAGTGATGGAGGCAAGATTCAACATTCCAATGAAGTCAATTCTCCACTGACAGAAAGGTTCTTCAATCACTATGGACTTCATGGGAAGAGCTGCCAGCTTAGGGCGACCAACGAAATGTTGACAAGATTCACACCTGGACACCCATTTTTCTAAGTCCCAAAAGAGGGTAGGCCAATAGTACCTAGCCCGTAGGATATTATACGCTGTTACGGAGGATGAGAAATGTCCTCTGCATGCTAGACTATGGAATGATTCTAGTAACTTTACCTACTGTGATTTATCAACACAGCACAGGAAAATACCATCAACACCTTTCTTATATATTTTGTTATCCCACAGGAGGTATCTTGCAGATCTTAACTTGATTGTCCTCTTCTCCTTTTGGCTTAAATGTGGGGGGAATTCACCATAAGTTAGGAAGAAATCAATATCTTTGTACCATTCATTAGTTGTTTTCATGAAAAGCACCATAGGCAACGCTGAGGAGGCTTCTTCAGTCCCCTCGCATTCTGTATTGGCATGATTTTCCGCGATCAATTGGAAAAGGCCCTTTCCTCATACTAACTTGGTAGGTCTAATTTCCAATTCATACTCCTAAAATTTAGCTATCCAGTTACCTCGTTGACTACCCAGCTCTTGTTGAGTCAAAATGGATTTAACAGCAGTGTCGGGAACAAGAACAAGGGTATGAGAGTTCAACACATAGTACCTAAAATGTTTCACCACTCGCACTATTGCGTAAGCATGATTTTCAATCTGTGACATTTTTAGTTCATGTTCCTTTAGTGGGAAGATCATGAAAGTTATGGGAGCTTCAATGCCCTCTTCATTCTCCTGCATCAGGATGGCTGACACTGTGTGTGTGGAAGTGTAGTTGTACATGATGAAGTATTTTTTGAAATCTGGACATACTAGGATAGGAGCGCAAGCAATTACCCTTTTGACTTCATCAAATGCAAGCTTCCCTTCAGTACTCCATCAAAATAGAATTTTTCCTTTCATCATCCCAAGGATATCCTTGGTTTTATCAGCAAAATCAGGTACAAACCTTCTTAGGAAATTGACCTTTCTAAAGAAAGAGTGAACTCCAGTTTTACTTGTGGGTAGTGTAAGGCTTTGAATGGCCTTCACCCTTTCTGGGTCAATCTTGGTTCCTTCTCCAGTCACAATATGACCTAGCAACTTTCCTTCAATCACTCCAAACATGGACTTCTTGGGATTTAATGAAATTCTGTGACGTCAGCATCTCAAGAGTACTTGTTCTAGATGATCATAATGATCACTCCGTTTTTTAGAGAAAATGGTCAAGTCATCCAAATATACCATTATGGATCTACCCATCAGCTCTCTGAATGCTAAGTCCATAGCTCTTTGAAAGGTAACCCTGGTGTTGATTAAGCCGAAAGGCATCCTCCTGTAAGCAAAGGTCCCCTATAGGGTTGTGAAGGCCATCTTGTGTTGATCCTCAGTAGCTACCTCAACTTGATTATATCCTGAAAATCCATCCAGCATGGATAGCATTTCTGATCCAGTAACGGTTTGTAACACCTGATCCATGATAGGTAAAGGATAGTTGTCTTTTAATGAAGACTGATTTAGGTTCAGAAATCAACACAAATCCAAATTTTTCCATTCTTCTTCCTAACAGGTACGATATTAGCAACCCAGGTGGAGTGGTGGATTGGAAAGATAATCCTACCATCTAGCATCTTCTGGATCTCTGCAATAATGGTTCCTAAGATTTTGGAATTATAATGCCGTTTCTTTTGCCTATAGGGTTTTACATCGGGCTTCAAAGGGATACTGTGTTGTACGTCTTTGGGCTTGAAGGATTTTAAATCTACATAGGACCAGGCTAAGACATCCATGTATCTCTTTAGGAGTGAAGTGAATTTTTCTTTCTCTTTGGGGGAACAACACTTCCCAATATTCACCATCCGAGGTTGATCAGATGAACCTAGATTGACCTGATCTACTTCCAAGGAAGAAGCTCCTTCATTTTTTTCTCTTGTTTTGAATGAAACGGTCATGCTTGTCAAACAAACCCTCCAGAGAAACCAACCCTTTGGGAATCTTGTTTCCTTTAAGTTGAATAAACTCACCATCAACCTCTTGATATGGATCTAAAATAGATTCACGGAAAGCTAATTCCGAACCTTCAAAGTATAGCTCACTAAAATTGTCAATTTTTTCTAGAAAAGACAACACCTGTTGATCATCATTGAACACTTGCCAATGAGCCACATTATCCAGGATACTGGGATGATACACAATCTCAATGGTGTATGTATCTTGTTTGAACTATGGATGAGGGAGAAGGAGGGATGCAGACATGGCTAAAGAATCAGCCTTGTCATTATAATCTCTGCAAAACTACCTTGATGGAGAATGCATCAAAGCATTCTATATTATCCCAAACTTTGTTCCTGTAATGTCTCAAGCGATCATTTTTTACTTGATAGATCCCCTTGACTTGGTTGACAATCAGCTCTGTGTCTCCTTGAACCTTGAGATTTTGAATTCCCTTTTGTCTGGCCATTTCTAATCCTAGTAACAGAGCTTCATATTCATCCGTGTTATTAGTATTATCAAACTGCAACTTGAAGGTAGAGGGAAAGATCTTGGAATCAAGAGATATAAGAACTACACCAGTGCCTGATCCAGTGGTTGAACAGCTACCATAAAATTCGAGGGTCCAAATAGCATTAGAATCTTCTTCCTTGACATCTACAGCTAGTACCTCTGATGTCATGAAATAATTTCCAAAACTAGCATCTTCGAAAAGGATTTGAGCCTTAGGGTCATCTGATTTAGTTACCAAATACTTTTCCTGAGGCTCAGGATGGAGAACATGATAAACCCCATTGACTGGAATTTTGGCCTTGGTCCAATCCATATTAATCTCTTCTCTGACGTCTTTACAAAAACCTCTACCCAAGAGGATACCGTAAGCTGCAGGAATGTCAGCGACTAGAATGGTCATTTTCACTCTCTTTTCTGGGAAGGCAACGAATGCAAACTATGCATCTTTGATTTGACCAATCAAGGGAACTTTCTTGGTTTCCATGGAGTAACACCATCCATATGACTTAGTCAAAGTAAGCCCAAGGGCATGGGCTACTTTTCGCGGGCATAACATTGTTGGAGGCCCCTGAGTCGATGATGCAATTGCTGAGTTTAAACCCATTTATAAGCAAAGACAAATAGAATGGTTCAATCTTTCCTGAAGAAGAAGAAGAGGTCAGATTGTTCTGAGGTGGGGATTGAGTAGGATTTGGCAAAAGACATTTTGAAGGTGGGGGAACAACAGCTTTACTTCTAATGAATTTGGTGATTTTTTCAAACTGTTCAGGATTTGACTGAAGGTATTTTGCTTCTGACATTTGGATCTTGGTTCTTTTTGCATGGTCGATAATGTCAAAAGCATTATAAGAAGGAGTGATAGTAGGTTTGGTTCTAATCACATGAGCTTGAGCTGAGGTATTGACCTTGGGAGAAGGAGAATGAGGGGAAGTTTGTTACCTTTTTGGTGACTTCTCTTTCAGTTTGCGCTGAGATAGGAGTACCTCTCTTAACTAATGGCTATGGGAGCTTCCTTGTTCTTCTCCTTGGGGCTTTCAAGAGGTTTTCTTGGATTCTGAGATTGGGATCGAGTGAAGACAGACAAATGACTGACCATCCGGTGCACATTCATCTTCCTCGTATTCCAAATACCCAATGCTGGAGTCACCAGCTAAATCATCATAAGACTCATCAACGTATCCTGAAGCTTTGAAAGCTTCGAAGGAATCCTGTTCTTCTGGTTCTTCTTCTTCTTCAACTATCTCTACTACTGTTTTAACGGGAGGAGCTTCAATTGCCAGCCTTAGTTGAGTAAGAGTTAACCACGGCCTGTCTCTTGCACACGCACCATGGGTGTTATTGAAATTCCATCTTAGGATATCCCGATACAGAACATTGCTCACCTACTGGGACATTTTCTTTTTCAAGGAAATTAAATCATTAGCCATCTTTTGAATTATAAGGTCAGTATTAATTTGGGAAGAACCTTGATTTTTAGGCTTGGGTGCATCTTTCCTGATTCTTCCTGCCAGAATGAGATCATCCTCTATTTCAATAGCTGTGGACTGAGCGATAGCCAAATTAGGGATAGCCTGACCTTCTTAATAGGAAGCTCACATCAGGGGGCTGAGCATTAATGAAGAAGCATTTCTAGATTTTCTAGAGTAGGTACAACTATTTCTGGAATCTTTCTAATCAGCTTGTTGAATTTTTCCACGAAGTCCCGCATGGGTTCGTGAGATTCCTTCTTCATATGGGTAAGTTGTGCTAACAAAGCATGAGAATATTCAGCTATTTTGAATCGTGCTTTGAATCTACTCCTCATGGTAGCCCAGTTTGTGATGCATGCATTTGGAAGGTGGTAAAACCATTCAGCTACCGCACTGTGCAATGTTTCAATGAAGAGTCGAACAGAGACATCTTCGTGAGCTACTCCAAGGACACCGCATGCTACAAAGAAAGATGCAATGTGTTCATCAGGATGCTTCTTCCCATCACCATTGAACTTGGGAAGGTTCTTATGTGATCCATGTGGTAACTCGTGCAATGGTGGAGTTAAAGAAAGAGGACCAATAGCTGCGCCCCAAGGCACAGGTTGTGCTGCCATCCTTCTGAAAAGGAGTGCATATAGGGATCTGAGTGTCTAGGTAAGAATAATGCATGATAAGTTGTAGACACTTCTCGTTCTACGGGGATCCGGTTTCTCTGAATAGGTGAAGAACTTCTGGTTCAGTTAGAAATAATGTTGTTGGGGGAAAGACTGAAATTATGCTGTTGCAGCAAATCAAAGAGTGGATCAATTTCATCCCGAGCTTGGCAGGGACCGAGTGAAGATCTTTTTGGCCAGCTTGAACAAGGAAAGAGGTCTTGTTGAAAATAAGGCAAATACAGAGTCGCCAGACACCCAGAGGAGAATCTTTATACTCTAAATCCATATTCCCCAGCGGAGTCACCAAAAACTGTTGGTTGGATATTTTGTCAAGATGAAATATGAGGTTCAACCTGCAGTACATGGGATTGAATCCCTCCTCAAAGACAGGTGAGGCTTGCCTATTTATTACTAATCTAAAACACAATAGAAATAATGCGTACAATATTCACACTAATCTAACCATGGGATCAGGACAGAATCCTGAAAGCCACATCCATAATAACTGGAAATATTGTTGCTTTGGAAATAAAATAGATTAGAAAGGATGCATCACAGAAAGGAAATAACAGGAACGTACTTTCTTTTGAGCAAACACAGATCACGAAATAATAATATGAGTTCTAGATAACAAATGTAATGTAATGTTTGAAACAATTTAAAATGATTGAGAATGCTAAACTGAGAATAGCTTAAGATCCTGAACATAAGAGTAATATCTTAAGAGAGATGAATCTCACAACACAAAGTTTGCAAAAATGACATCAATTTCTATTCTTTGAATGATTGAAAGAAAATACAAAGTTACTTCTTCTGTCCAAAGGTTCTCAATATTCCAAAAATATCAACCCCTTTGGAATGCATGAGCATCCCTTATTTATAATAAAAAGAGTCGAAGAGAAAATAGGACAAACCCTATAAAAAAAGTGTTCTAACAAGAGTCCTATTTTACTTGGCTCTCATGCAGGAGACCAAGTCAAAATTTACTTCCTATGTGACGAAACAGAAATGAAAAAGACATGTCAATTTCAAGATTGAAATGACATGTTGCATTGTGACTTAGTCTGAATCGTCATCTTTTTCTTCTTCGTCTTTCCCTTCTTCCAGCAGAGCCTGTTTGTTCCGAAATTCTTGGAATTTCCAGATTATACCTTGCATCTCATTTTCATCAGGCACAGTGGAATGATCACTCAGGACTTCACATGTTTCATGAGTGTCACTGACATTGCCGGGAAGCTTTCTCAATCTTTTGTTGAGTTTTCTCAGGGTTTCCAAAGAATGTTCAATCTTTACAAACCTGTCAATGATTTTAATGCTAAATCCGTGAGTTGGTTCATGCTGAATTGATTCTTGGATTTGTTTGAAAAGACCATCAACTGGTAGGATACTCGAGTCTCCACCTGACACTTTTGCACAGATTTTGATCAGTTCTTCTTCCAGGTCACTCTTGCCATCAATCAATTGATCTCTTGATTCTCTCAATTTTCCGCAAGCTTCGTTGAGAATCTTTATTCTGAATTTGATGGCCTTGGTCAGCTAGAAATGCTTATCCGCATGTGGGATGATGCCCTCTTCGACCAAGATGCGTGATGGGATTTTCTTCAGCACCTAGAGAGCTTCGAAAGTCAACTCCAGGTGCCCGATCTCTTGAGAGAAATCATCATCCATCTTTTCCCCATCACTTTGTATATTCTCCAAAGATTGATAGACTTCTACAGTGTCTTGGATCACTTCTTTCCCTTGTAGGAGCAGCCTTTGGGTCCATTCATCAACCACCCTCCCCTTTTCATTAATCTTTTCAATTATAGGTACCAATGAGAAATCGAACCCGATAGGAACAGAGGATGATGGTACGGACTCAAGGGGTTTTGAGAGCTTAAGTAATACCTTAGTCAACTGCTCCACCTTTTCTTTAAGATCATCCCTGTTCTCCTTTGTTTCCTTTAATTTCTGGCATAGCACGTTCATAGCATCTCGTGCATCCTGTTGTGCTCCTTCTGTTGTCACCTCTCCTAGAGCAACCCTGGTTATCTGATAGTCAGAGGCCACTATGTCCTCTTTGGTCTTGTCAGTCGTAGGAGTGGCAATCTCTGCAAACTTATGTCCCAAAGCATCCACTAAAACCCTTGAAATTGTTTTGGGTTTCTTGGCTGATTTAGCAGTAGAAGCCTTGAGTGAACTAAAATCAAAGGCTGGTATGGGTACAACCACCTTCCTTTTCCTTGGAGTTTTCTCCAGTAACCATTGAGGTGTGCCAGAAGGAGTTGCCACTGTTGTAGAAGTTGGTTTCATACTTTCAGGTGGAGGGGGATTCACTGGTGGAGTGGGAACAGTCATCAGTTTGGTAGTAGATTCGGTGAAAAGAGATGTAGGAGGAGGCATATCTGTAGTTACTTTGGTCCCAGCAGAGAGAGGTGAGAGTTCAGAGAAAATGCTGGCCATGGCTAATAAAGTGGATGGTGAAAGAGGAGGTAGAAGTGGTTGTGAAGTAGGAAGTGCAGATCCCAATGCCAATGCCTGGGATGTAAGGGATAGAGTTACTTCTGTTGGGCAGTCAGCAAATGGTGAAATTAGGGGCTGACTCACCTCTCTTTCTAAAGAAATTTCCCCTATTTCCAGTGGTGTTGGTGACTTTGGAACATTCACCGTTTGAATTGGTGTAGCAGTTGAAGGGGTTTCTTCTTCTCTTCTCTTCTTGACAAATTTGACCTTTATAGGTCCCTTGGAAGAGCTTTTGTCCTTTTCCTTTTTGGATGGCCCCGCCTCCAAAGCAACCAACTTTGAGAAACTATCTTTTTTGAAACTCATCCCCCAAGAGGTGAGCCATGCCTTGGTGTATGTGAGAATCGGGGGCCTGCTCTATTCGGTAACAGAGGCTTTCTCGTACCGATAGACCAATCAATAGGTGGGAAAACATATTGATCTTCATTCAGTCCATCATAGGAAGGATCCAGAACACTTTCATTATCACCAGTACCCTCTGGAATGTCAGCGAGCTCGAGTGTCTGAATCTCTACAAGTGTCAACCTGCTATGATCTTTCCTTTGGACAACAACTACATCACGTAAATCAATCCAGATGTCTTCTATGCTTGGTACGTGTAGGTGTAGAGTTCCATATGTCTTGAGGACTCCTTGAAAATTGAACCCGTCTTTGGGCTTCATGTGCTTTTTTAACTTATCTTGAAGCTCGTGTACAACGTTCTTGGCTTTTACCACCATTGAGCAGGTTATACCTTCCAATAGAAATTGGGAAGGATACTATGGCGGCCTTGTGTTTACTCTGTTGGAACTTATGAAAATCCAACAATTGCCTAACCAACTCCATCAAGATTAGTTTTTCTCCTAGATATCTGGGCAAACGGAAAGGATCACCCGAGTACATGACCACCCGAAGGTAAGTGAACTTCTTGAATTGTAAGAAGACACAACCCCATTTTGAAACTTTAGCCCATGCCTCATCAGAGACTCTTGTTTTCCTCAGTTCAGGGTTTAACCTGCAGATGTTCTCATAAAAGAAGGCATCATTTACCCTTCTGAATTAGTCTTCAGACCCTTTTCTTGTTAACTAAGGAAAATACCGATAAATATGTTCCACTGTCTTGTTCCCCTTTGTGTCCAATCCAGGGTAATTCCTCATGTCGGCTGCTGCATAGGTGACAAACGAGGACATATAAAACTTCCCAGTAGACAAGACTGTTGTCATCTGAGAATCTATCTCGTTACTGATAAGGGTACCCCAATCAATCCCCTGTTGATTCTTCTTGATGATGATCATGAATTGGTACATCCATCCTTGGAAAACATTTGATTCGGGGAAACCAAAAACCTGGCTCAGCAGAGTAATGATATCATTGATTTCCTGAATGAAATCACTTCTAGGGACAAGTCTTGGGAACCTGGAAATAACTGGCTTGGCTTTGATTAGGAACTTCTTATTCACGTGTTTGATACAGTCTTCCTGATCATTGTCCCAAGCTTTTTGGGCTGACTTGAGATCTACGTCCCCCATACTCCTCAAAGTTAGGCAACTTGAGAAGATCATCGAAGTAACCTCCGTCTAACTTGATTACGACCTCTCCCACTTGATTTTTTCACAGAACGAGAAGCAGAGTCGTAATTTGAAGCACAGGCTAAGATGAACTCGGGGCACTCCGAGCAAGACATGGGGAAACCTGCTAGAAGAGGAAGACCATTGCCAACTATTGATTTCATCCATGGGGTCTGGGAAGAACTCTTGACTCTATTCCAAAAGTCTTCCATATCTATGTTTCCAAGTTCTGTATCTCAGATGTCGTAATTACAATCAATGTAGGAAGGAGACTCCACCTTCCTAAATTTATACTTCATCCTCCCTAATTTTTTCATCTTTTCCTGTGATGGACCAGGATCCGACATGAGGAATTCCAAAGAAGGGGTGAACTGATTGCTTCTGATTTAGACACTTCAGGTTTGAAGACCTGCTTGACAATCCCAGAGGCCTCAAAACACTACAGAGAGTATCGAAGATTAGTGGGTGTCGAACACTCGGAAAGTTCCCGATAGTCAGTTGAACCTGTCAGAAGGTATGAGATGTCCGCCACTCTGGAAAACCCGCAACACTGGAAGATGTCAAAGGGTTCAGAAAACCCGCACTATTGTTAGATGCTGGGAAGATTAGAAATCCCGCTATACTTGGAGGATGCCAGAAGGTTTGAAGTGTCCTGACACCTTGGAGGATGCCGGAGATTTTGGAATGTCTGACACCTTAGATATCCTGACACACTGTGGGTTTTGGAAACTGCAAAACACCCTGCGAAACCTGAAAAGAGGGAATCGGGTTGTTGTTAGGTCAAAACATGCAAATTCCTCTCCATTGTTATGATTTTTTGATACATTTTTTATTGTCATTACAACGGCATATTCCAAGGAATAAAACAAACTAAGCATTCCAAGGGTGAACCATAAAACACAAACTTGATTGGAAAACAACCTCAAAAAGGAATAAATAAATCAAAAACCCCCAAAAACCCCAACAAGAAAGAAAGAGGAATTTAGAAGAATCATTACACAATTATTCCACAAATTTCACAAACAAAGAATAAAGGGAAATACCTTCAATCAGAATGAAAAATGATAAAAAATGAGCAACGCAATCGAGTACAAAGGCGAGTCGGGTTTCAGGGTCGAAGATGCATGCACAAAAATCCATGAGGTAAAAAGTACATCTGGAAAAAATGACATGGAAATCTGAGTATTTATAAAAAAAATTTGCATTTAATACACTTCAGTTGACACATGTGTCAACCACCCGACAACTCAAGCATTAATGCCATGTCAGCATGTTTGGGATGTCTGAAAACCTGACATAAAGGATTTCATATCAATTCGGGTTTCGGGTTGCGGGGAAGCAAGGGACATGAAACATGATGCTTGATGGATCTGAAAACCTGAAACAAAGGAGCAAACCAGGTTTCAGGAATCGGAAAACATATGACATGAAGCATGTTTTGAATGAGGCATGTTCCGATGCTTGATGGTTCCGAAATCCTGATACAAAGGAGCGAACCAGGTTTCGGGAATCAGAAAACATACGACATGAAATGTTATAAATGAGCATGTTCCGATGCTTGATTATTCTTGAAATCCCGATACAAAGGAGCAAACCGGGTTTCAGGAATCGGAAAACATATGCGACATAAAGCATATTCTGATGAGGCATGTTCCGATGCTTGGTGGTTCCTAAAAACCTGAAAGACTTACTTGATGCAGGTTTCGGGCTTCGGGGAACATATAACATGAAGCATCCAAAACTCATGTTGTCTTGCTATGGAAACCTGAAAACCTAATTATCTCTCTAAAAGGGCATCTTTTCGGAAACCAACTCAAAAATATTCCTAGGGTTATCACTAAATTTTGGTGTAAACACAAAAATGAGATAACAATCCCTCAACCATTCTCCTAATAGAGGAATGATATTCCCTTGATGTAGCATCTTACACACCTCTCTAACATCATCTATATCTGACTGAGGGACTTGAGAGCTCCTCTTCTACTCCAACTTCCTGGATTTCTCTTTTAGACACTGAGTTTCCCCTAGAAGAATTTTGATTATGTCCATGGTCTCTTGATATACTTCCTTCTAATGGGTATGGTCTAGATACTGCCCATATACCACATCTCCACTTGTCATCAGTGGTCTCCACTTTGGTATTTCCCTTGTGTGTGTAGTCTTAGCTCGTGTCTTCACCAGCATGGGTTTTAACTCTGACACATGCATCATTCTAGGCATCCATTATTGATCAGCATGCATTATGCTCACCATCCCAATGCCATTATCCTTCCACTGATTCTGAGTCATGTGTTCAAATAATTTTGGGCATTCCTCATACTTGTGATTCTTTCCACACCAAGAGAACTATAGCAGATCAGGGCATTCACACTTATAGTGATCTGTAGAACCACAGTTATAACAATTCCCACATGATAACTCACTTCTTCTACCTTCGCGGCTGCCACAACCTCTAAATCCTCCACAAAAACCTCTTCCTCAACCTCTTCCATCTGCATGCTCTTCATAATGATGACCATTATCCTTGGATCTATTTGCAACATTGGTTTGGTGCACACCAATATTAATGGCATCATGTATTGGGTCAATCAATCTACAATCCTTGGTTTCATGAGTAGTAGAGGTATAATTTTTGTAATAGTAAGACACATTCTTACGGATCGTGCACTTCAGTAATGGACACCTACTTGCATCATGATCTTTATGGTAGATCTCACAGTCTACCATCATCATGTGTACCGATATCTGAGGAAAACTATCTTTCATATGCCCTTCTACCTCACAATTTATACACCATAACCCATTGCAAGTCTCATGATCCATGTTCGCAAATAATTTCTCTAGCTACTTTGCCATTGCAGAAATTTGGGCTTCCAAGAATGGACTAATTCTTATATCAACACTACCTACTACCTCAATTTGTAAGGAATCCTCTAAGGCCTCATGTAGATTTATGAAATTCCTCTGTGAAAGCACCCTCTTGAATGACATGATCAATCCTTTGATGAACCACTGAGCATACTGCAAAGGATGAATGTCATAAGATAACTTGGATATGAGAGTCTTGATACATGCATCATACTCCTGCACACTCTCTATCATTCCTTATTGAATCTCCTTCAATGCACTGATTTTTTTCTATTCAAACTTAGGTGTGTGAAACTCCACTAAAAAGCCATTACGCAGCACAATGTAATCCACCACTATCTTGTGTGGGTCATTTTTTTATCACCAAATCATAGCACCCTATGGTTTTCAAAAGTGTGTGTACTTGAGCTCATGGTGTGATTGGATAACATGGGTACTATCTCCAAGTTGTGGCACTTGCTACTTGAGATAGACCTCTAGAGAAAGCTAGTTCTTGCTCCTAAACTATCTTGTCCTAATCTAACTTTCCAAGGGAATAGGGAGAGAGAGTTCATGAAAAAAAATCCTACACTAAATTGGTGATACACTAGAAAGGGAGGGAATGAGGATAGTTGTCCAATGTGTGAAAAATAGAAGCAAAATACATACTAGAAGGGGTGATAACAATCCTCCACAATCTGGAAAATGCATTCACAATCATAGTTCATACATGCACAATAATAATGAATCCCTACAACATCATAGAATAGACATAGTAGTAATGTAATGATATTGAAGGAGCAAGAAGAATGCAAACCAAACAAAGCAGGGGAAGATACATCCACAAAATTACATCTACTGCTACATTTTGAAAATACACAGTTAAATCCTTTACAAAATATGGGCCTAGATCACCATACAAGGATTCCACTACAAGGGCTTGTAGCACATTGACTTGACAAAACAAATTTAACATAGATTTTCTACTCAAAACTACCTCCCTTTACAATGAGCCCAACACTCCAATTTATATAAATTTGAAAAGAGAGAGAGAGGGGGGGGAATGAAAATCCTGAAATCTATCCTTTAACCATTTGCAAGAGGTAATAAATGAAGTGAAATGATGTTCTATTTCTTGCAAAAGGCTCCCCATGTTGTCCCATGACTTGCAGTAGTGAGAAATGTCAGTCCATACTTCATTTAATATACCCCTAACTACCAAATAAAACATTATTCTGAAATGGGCACATAAATCACCATCAATTCCTTGCCAAATCCTAAATTTCTTGATTTCTTTTCATTGTTCTTGGAGCCACAATTCCAATGGTTCCAATTTTGTGCAATTTCGTTGAGAAATGCAGAAGATATGGCATTCTGAGTGGAAGCAGTTGTTTTGGATTTTCTAGGAATTCCTACCATTTCACAGGACTCGGTATTTAATTGACTGGAGCTGGATATATTTCTTTAATTTTCATATGTCTACCCTCATAGAAATTAAGAAATATTTCTTTAATTAAATGGATCTGGATATATTTCTTTAATTGGCATAGAGGACGTCATGCACATTCTCAAAAGTCCAATTTTGTGAAAATAAGAGCTTTGGATTGAAATTTATGGCACTTTGAAGTTCAGGAGTCAGGTGCAAGTCACAGAAGATAAATAGAGAGAAGGTACTAATTTATTTTTTTTGCACATATTTTCATGTTTTTAAATTATGTGAGGATTTGTGTGATTTTCAATTGTTTTGAAAATAGATATGTATAAAAAAGGGGACAACAAAATATCCACCCTATAATAGCCTCATGAAGAGGTAGAACACACTCAAAGTGTGAAGGGATTGCGAGACCTAAAATTTTTATAAGACACAAAGTGTGCACAAGTACTAGATTTGTAACACCCATAGCATCTATTATAGAATACCCATGATTAGAATAACTCTAATGAGTAGGATGCATAAACAATGAGCTATTCAAATTCATAAGGAGAAAGTGAGTCTCGTGAGGAGAATTAAAGTGACTTGAGATTATCAGTTAATAGAGAATGTACATGCATAGGTGATGAAACACCATAGAGAAATAATGCATACTTTTGAAAGCCAAAATTATGGAATTAGGGTGCGAATAACTGTATTAAGGAAGGGCATGTAGTGGTAGACCATCAATATTTGGCATGTGAAAGAGAAAGAGCACTAATGTAACTTAAATGATTTGGAAGGTAATTAGCAATAAAATGGAGAACATGAAATAAGAATATATGTATCCAAGGTGTAGGGATAAATGCATGTAAGAGACTCACATGTCTATGCAGGATTGACATGTATCGACTTAAAAACTAGGGAGAGACACACAACCCAACCACATGGAAAAGCAGGTCAAATGCCAGAATCATTTTTGAGTAGTTGAAGCATATTGTGGTGTACAAAAAGTAACATATGTAGATATTCTTGTTGAGATAACACATACATCATGTACATACTAAGCATGTATCCTTGCAACATAGAATATACAACTGAGCATCATTTCCACTCTAGTGGAGGTAATCCCCTTCAGACACCATAATAATTATAACCTTTTTCATAGCATGTATATGTGGGATCCTTAATGCCATAGTGCAAAGTAGGTATGTTTGTAGTGACATTTTATTACCCAATATAGTTTATGCATGTTGTGCACCTTGTATGGCAGATCCAGGACCTTGATTCCCTATGGAATGCTCACCTCGAAGCGCGCACAGACTGCCACTAGATCCCTCTTTTGTTATGATTACCTCAAGATGTTAGCAAATGCATCCTCTTATCATATTCATGCCAAAATAATCATTCATGTAGAGAGATACACCTATGAACAGTCATTCATAGCAAGAATTTATTCACTCATAGTCATGTCATATTTAACAACACATATAATATGGAAATCCCATTCATAGATAATGAGATATTAAGATACTGAACACCTTTTGATCCCACAGCCATGTTCAGACATAGAGATCTTTGCTAGATCCATACATAATTACCCATTGCAAACACATTATAATGAATATGGATCCAAATCCATGTACCAATATTTTACATTGATGTGTTAGAACATACACTACATATCATCTATCATGACTATGAATACCGATAAAACCTTACATACTAGTAGTATGAACACTTATCTCAGGGACTCTCCAAAACATCAAGCACTAGGATCTAGTCACCATATGTTTAAACAAGGATGCACCTAAATGGCTACATATATACATATCTTCATGGTGACGAGATTTCTCCTTCAGCCGAGGGCCTAGCTTATGCACTTCTCCTATTCCACATCCTCCACTTGAACCTAACAATCCTTCCCACATGATGTTTAACATCCATGGGTCCATCTCTTCCTTTTTCTCTGCATGTTCTCTTTCCCAATTATTTCCCTTTCTTTACCGCTAAGTCATCTCATTATACTTGATCTATTTCTGGTCTTTTCTTGAGTGACTTCTCCAAGTTCTGTCATCCTTCTACCATTTTATCTTTTGTGCCTAGAAATTAATCTAAATAATTTATCCATTTATCATGGGCATGCGCTTCCAACCTTTTACAGTAATGAGCTAGTTATCTTGATAGCCAGTGTGAATAGCACACAACTTCTATGCATCTAGTTTGTTCTTTCTATTTCAACTCAAACTGCAACAATGCTTTTGTGCAAGCCATTCATAGAACTAGCATATTGCATGGCTAGCACTTAGTCAAATCTTCTTAGTACCAACAGTTACCCCATAATATGGGATCCATTATCACATCCTTAGAAAAACATGCATACCGCAAATAATTCCTTCTAGGTCCAAATAATAAAGAATATGGAAGATCAAATAATGGTGGTGCATACACCATATTGAATCAGCCATTAATATAAATCTCCTATTGGTGGGCACTCAGAATAATTATCTCCTGGGGTGGTTGTGAGTACAGTTTCTCCTCCAAAAATTTTCATTCATTATATTTTCTAGATCCAATACCCAACCTATAAGAAAACTTGTCCTCCATGTTATATATGGTAGCCATTCTTTGCACATATCCCAATCCTTCTCAAGGGTCACTCCATCTTCACACATTTCTCTCATAATAGCTTAAAAAGAGATCCCTGATTAATCCTACAAAGGTGTATTCATTATTTTTACCCTCAATACATTATATCTAACCCCCAAGCACGTCAGAATCATCACCCAACATACGCTAGGTGCTCACCTAAGGTGTGCATTGGGAGCACTGAGCCCCTCCTTTATGTGAGCTTTGCAAGAGAGTTCCATCATTAATGGATGATTTATTTGCAAAAACAAAAGTACATGCATCTTACTTTAAAAGGTAGAAGATATAACTAAAATATCTACACATCAATGCATCATAAAAGGTAAATAAACATTTTATGAAGCACAAGGAACTATATCTGAGTCATGACAAGCCAAATAACATGAGGGTTTACAGCCCATAAAGAAGATGTACAGAATAGATCTGCATGCATATTGATTTAAAAGAGTTTCTATTAGCCACACTACATTCAAAAGGGTCATCTCAGACCATATACATTAAATGAAAGAGATCCAACCCCTCGTAAATTAATATGATCATATATCCTAACTATAATTTTTCCTCATTATAACCCTTGTTACAGAATCCCAACACCCAGTACATATTCTTAATGGTATCCCTTACAACCCTCTAGCAATAAGTACACTAAACCCTAGCACCATTAACTTCCAAACCCTTAGCATTTTTGCAGCACTCCATTACTATCCTTCTATTCCTATGTATTTTGTATGCATTTTCTTTACATTTCCTATGTGTCTATTCCTATCCCAAACACCTCTTAAAATAGGATCATCGACCACCTCCATGACTTATCTTCTAAGTAGATAACATGCTAATTTTTGATGTGGTCCACCATTGGTGAATGCTTATCCTTTTTACAAACCTTCCACTAAATGTAATGATGCCTCTGGGAATATTCCTTGCATGGTATATCTTTTCCTTAACCTCCAAGGTTCCAAGCTAACACCTTATCCGCTCGTCACACCTATTTGGGTCCTCACATTTTTCCTCAAGTGACTCCCTAATGCCAAATATGTTCTACCTCTCGTGCACACCTTGGTTTCACCTAAACCATTCTTAAACCCTTTTTCCTATGGAATTTTCCTTGAGCACCCTTCTATTTACTATTCTTGCATGTGTGTGCCTCTTGGTACTTAGCCAATATTTTAGGGTCCAACAACTTTATGGGTTCTATTTCCCCACCTGCACATAGGAATGGATCATGCTACATCATAACTTCTACACATTATCTTACAAGTTGGGCAGAAGCGGCA
Organism: Taxus chinensis; assembly: GCA_019776745.2. Classification (NCBI taxonomy): domain Eukaryota; kingdom Viridiplantae; phylum Streptophyta; class Pinopsida; order Cupressales; family Taxaceae; genus Taxus; species Taxus chinensis. Next base: position 590,265,193 of record CM034147.1, read on the forward strand.
CCTACAAAGGATTACGCGGTAGCTATAGCAACAAGGTTTTTTTGGGAGAACATTATCATTAGGTATGGATATCCATTGATTTTGACAAGTGATAGGGGTACTCATTTCCTTAATGATACCATCAAGATACTATTGATATAATTCATGGTGGAACATTATAAAACCACACACTATCACCCACATGAAAATGGAATTATTGAGGCTTTCAACAAGATATTGAACCACTCATTAACTAAGATTTGTGATGTTAGAAATAAAAATTGGAATGATAAAGTCTCCTGTTGTACTTTGGGCATACATGACAACTTATAAAATATTGAACAAAATCATACCTTTTTAGTTGGTATTTAGCACGAAAAACTTTTTTCCCCATAGAATTCATGTTATCGTCTATGTGTATTGTGCACGCATGAGATTTGGCTGATGATAAATCACTTGAAGAATAGATTGATAAACTGATACAGTTAGATGAAAGGCTCACCATTTCCATATGGAGTCAGAAGACAGAAAAGGCCAAATAGAAATCATGGCATTATAGGCATATTAAAGATAATAAGATTAAAGTTAGATATATGGTTCTTCTTTATGATTCCAATTTTTGCACTACCCTGGAAATTTTAAAGTGCATTGGTTGGGACCATATATTGTGACTTACAAACTTTATTTAGGCACTTTCCAGTTATAGGTGTTGGATGGGACATGGTTTCCTGGTTATTTCAATGAAAGTAGGTTGAAGCCCAACTATAAATAATTCTTCTTGGTGTTTGTAATAAGGTAGTATTGCCATTTAGATTAGATTTCACTTACTGCATTTCCTTTATATGTGTTTCCTTCATCTTCACTATACTTTTTCAATTTAGTTTAGTGTTGTGTGTAATAAGCATGTTTGCGCACCAGAAGTTGATCAATCCTTTTTTGAGTTCATGCGCAGAGGACCTCACATACCTTTAGTGTGGGGTGGATTGAAGGATTAGAAGGAAAACAAGAGTGCGTGATGGGAGTCCTAAGTAATAGAGTGGTGTGAAAAGAGGTGGTGATAATGGTTGTTGGAAGATGACAAGGTGTCATGAGGATGGTGATAATAAGGACAATTCCAAAGGAAAAATCCATGTACAAGAATGAATGTGAAGGGAAATGTGAGGTAGTAAAAGGCAAGGATAACTACTTGGAATAGGATGTAATGGTTGATGTACTTTAGTGCTATGAGTGCACGTAAGGAGGTCTGAATTAGGTGTAGTTTCATGCGCTAGAAGATTACGGAAGTTACACATGGAGGAAACACATTTAGGAAGGAAGGAAAATTTGAATTTATTATGGTAGTATGGTGGTAGGTGGCATTATAATCAATCTAGTAAAAATTGAAAAACAATAAATACAAGGGTCGTGGTAAATAACTTTTTTACCTTGTGATAATTTGTGTAAGATCTATTGCAAACTAGGGCATCCTCGAGATTATTTGTAAAAGATAAATTGTGAAAGTAAATGTTTGTAAACTAGATTACAGATAAGAACACAGACATGTGCAAAGTAAGTTTGGAAAATAAGTTATGCGGGTTTGGATGGTGTAGTGTAAAGGAATGAAGGCTTTTGGCCTAGGGTTTCGAAAAATAGGGAATGGTTTGTAGAGTTCACACAGAATAATTGTGGTTGAGGGTTTGAGGTGTTAGGAAAACACAACACAAAGGTAGAATTAATAGGTACCTGACTAAGAATGGCACCAAGGAGAAGAGAAATAATTTCACCCAAGAAAAATGGCAAGGGAAAAGATAAACCAAGTGAGGCATCAAATTTCAATGAGGAATGGTATTTAGAGATATAATACCTAGATGGATTATTGATGGGGGATGGAGTGGGTGGTTCATATCTAAGGAGAATGGGTTATAAGTGATTATAAATATTAAACATAACTAAGAAGGACATGACTCTAGAACTGGTTTGACCCACAGGTGAGAGGAAGGCAGATGATAAATAACGTGTATAATGACTCAATGCAAAAGACTTTGGAGAAGGCCATATTACTACACACTATCTAAACTAACTTTTTTGGGAAAATCTGAGAGATTTTTACCAGTGGCTAATGTCATGCATACTTAAAGACTTATGTTTACTTCACTAGAAGGAGGATGCGCATAACTCCTTAGTTAATATCAAATTTCACTGGACTCATTTGTTTTGGGGATTCATTTGATGATGACTTTTGGTTATAATGAGGTTGTCAAGGAAATAGATAAGGAGTATGGGTATAAGAAATGAAAGCATGCCTTTGATATCTCAAAGATCAATAACCTGGTGATAAATATGGTCACGTGCCTACTTACCAAATTAATTGGATATGGAAGGTGGACCTAAGTTTAAAAAGGTAGTTAAACATATGCAAGAAGATAGCATAGGGGACCATCTACAACATTTCATCCCTTCATTGCAGAAGATATTATATATTATTGCGCGAGATGGAGAGAAGCTAGCATATGGTAATATCTTGATTTTTATTATATTCACTGAGATTGGAGTGCCTGATGGGCTGAATAGTAACATATGGGAGTACCCAGATGAAGATCCCTATCCTTCTAAGAGGTTTGTGGCTTGCTACTTGTGATAAAATGTGTAACATCCTCATTCATGACTTAGAAAAATAGGGGAATTTTTATTTTTTAAAACACATAATGTTCTATGTTCTTAATTTACATAATTAAGAACACACATTCCTTATTAATCCATCTCATAACAAAAAAACCATATACAGTTATAATGTGTCGATGTTATACAAATCTCTCATTTCAAGTACTCAAATTTTAGATCGATCTCTCATGTTTATCTTTTTTCTTGTGTATATGAAGTATAGTTTAGTTTCTTTACCCTCAACAGGTCATTCAAGTGGTACTTTATAAGGAGCTTACCTAAGTATCTGTTATTGATACTCATCTGAAATATCGCAACGGTAGACCATCGTGACATAAGATAGTGTAACCCACATCTTGTGATAATTTGGCCAAATTTTTAAACATGTTTACCATGCTTATATTCCTAGAAGACATATTCATTAAAAGGAATATGTCTTTCACCGCACTCTATCTTTTTATCTAGATTAGTCTTCCTTGACTTCCGTCAACCAATTCTGAATCAAATTTTTTACACTAAATAGGGACAAATCACATACACTAAAGTTACAAACTAATTGTGGTGACTAAGGCTAAGTAGACATAATTGAATCAACTTACTTTAATTCAGGTGTGTTTATTCACCATAGGTCAACACAAGTTGACCACTACACTCAACTATATGCCTATCTCAGTTTAGAGTAAAACTATGAACTGAAATTCTACTTATGAAAATGAAGTTTAGAGGAGTTGAGTGGGAAAATGAGGCATAGTGGATGCTTCACACTACCCACCTAATGACTTTTCTTCAATTAGGTGGGTATTGCACCAATAGCAGCCCACTAAGTACTTAAAACTTGAATTTCATACTTAAGAGTCAATTGTTTAATTAACTTACACTTGTTAATTAATTTAATTCTACATAACGCATTGTTACCTAAGGGATCAACTACATTTGAAAATATGTTTCCTTTATTAAGGTTATTGTAATGTAGCCTTTTAACAATTGAGTGTATGCATATCAAATCTGCATTATGTTATGGGCTCATAATTAATCCAACAATTCGTTGATTTGATTCCCATAACTCAATCAAATTTAAGAAAAAGATCATCATCAAGTCTTCCTTTGAAATTGGTCTAATAATACGCATATGTTTAATCCAAGGATTGACTTAAATATTTCCTTTTCATTAATATCCAGTCTTATTTTATTCCAAGTATCTTCTCTTTTTTGCATTTATTGGTTCATGTATAAAATAAATTAATTTATTTTTCAGCATTACAAATTCAACTTATCAATATAAGTTATGATCATAACCATATCCTTGTTAATATTACCCCAATGTCAGATGTTGATTCACAAGTAAATAGATTTAATACCCATTAAGGTGTTGATTTAATCATTAACATGTGATAAAGGCCATATCCTTGTTCATAAAAGAAAAAGAGATAAGTAAATTCCTTCTTTATCCACTTAGGATCCTATAGATTCACTTACTAGTTCCAAACCACATTTATTTAGTTCAATTCTTATAAGGAATAAACTAAATATAGAATGCATGTAAGATATTATCCATTCAGTCTTAGTAAGTTCACTATATCAGAATTATAATTTTAAGCGTTTTTCTATGATAGTTTATAATAAGGACCCCATTAAATAGTTCCCCATTTTATTCATCTCATAACCCCAAGTTATTATACTATGTCATGTGTACTTTGACATAGATAATATATCAAATCATCACAGAATTAAAACCAATACATTTCTCATATAACTCTTAACCAAACAACAAGTCAATTTGACAAGGCAGAAATCAATTACTCAAATGCTATAAGTATTTCATAAACATTTCAATAAAATAATAATAACATTTTCCAACCATTAAAGTTTACAAATGGTACTAGGCCCTTCATGACTCATAACAGAATCCTTTCATAACTTTAACAATTTCGAATATCCAAAATCAAATATCATTACTAAAATAAATGCAATTTCTTATAAGTCTTTTGCCTTTCACTTCTCATAAAATCCATCTACACATTGTTAACATGTTTCAGTTCACAAGAAATGAGCATGATAGAATATAACACATTAAAATCAACATGCTCCCATCTATTATTTTCATGAAATTAATCCTTCTGAAATAGGAAATAGATCTAATTTTCCTCACTTATCATCTATTTAAAATTTAACACAAAATACCATAAGAAAAAATGTCAAGACTTAATTATGTACCTTTGTAGAAGAACTAGAGATAGATTAATAACTAATTAGTCTACATTTTAGAATCATGAACTAACAAAAATTCCAAACATCATAATGAAAACTAATTCACAAACAATTGAATTTATTTTCCTAGCACTCAATCATTATTTCATTTACAATAAATTGATAGACTGATTCAACATATCCACAATCTTAAACCACCTAAGAAAAGCAACAGATGGAATGAGAACATTGAATCAATACTAAGCCTTGACATGTCCACTATCACTTATTCACAACCAGTAGTTAAGAAACCCAGGATGATCAAAATACCAAGTACAATCAAGTTAAACCTATGTAAGAATGCCATATTATTTTCTGAGACTGCATAATCACCCAACCAATCATAACATGGAGTTTAAACTTTCTAGGATCAAATAGTATCCCATCTAGTAGTATCTCGATGGTACAAATATATGTACCCATGGAAACCAACTTACCATAGACAGTAAGAATTCAACAACCTGAAACCACAAAATCCCCAAAAATGTTCACCGTGTTAACACGATTTACAGCAAGGATTGGTGTTATTTCTTCTAGATAACATGAAAAATTATAATTTAATCAAAAATGATCCATAATGACAGTTTCAGCAATAAGTCAAATTCGGTCTTAAAATCCTAGATCTAGTTGATTGTTCTAGATAAATAAATTCATTTCCCAATAGGATAACTTGAAGTTAAAACCACGGTCCCTTAAGAGATCAAAACTTTTCCCCTTTTTGCTATTTATAGAAGTATACATTCAACTCGGCCCAAGCGGAGACTCAATTTACCTTACCTCCCTAAAAGGGCTTTTAACACTTCACATAAGATACAATCATAGTAATAAAAATATGTATACCCGAATTGGGTTTCAAAGCCAGGCACATTTACAAATAACCGTTGATCCATATTTGGGGATTTATAGTTTTACCAACCCAAAAATAAGACCGCAACCAACTATTTTCACATCACACGATACAAGTTCAAACCCAGACATTATTCTAACATTTCCATTTAATATAGACAAAACAACAGTTCAAACATTATCAATCTCGCAGCCACTGGTATAACTTCAAACATGAATTCATTAGAGAATAATCCAAGAACAAAACCAAACCATGTCCATCAAAAAAAGAGTTTATGCCATTTTAATCATGAGATAAGATCAATAACTAGAGATATACAATATTCCATGACCATATTTTCAAGAAAGAAAAGTATTTATAGGAAGATCAAAATATTGACGTTTTTAAACCAACGTCTCATTACCCAAGCCAAATAAATAAAACTAAGATTAAATTCTAGAAATAAGCAGAGTTATTTTCATGAAAATGATAAATGTAATAGAAAACCATAATGGCTTAGAGTCTATCATGCTTAGTAGTGCTCTTGCAAAACTTTTCTTGTTTCCTTGAGTTTCCTTTTAGGCGTTTGTAATAAAATCCACAAGAACTCATGCACTCAAATTCATAGAAACCCATCACTCCTTCTGTTCATTTTATTTATAGAAACTATAATAAATTCCTTTCATTATCTCATACATGCAATGATGACATTAAGAATGCAACTAAATTGAACTTCCAGTTTGAAAAATGATAAAACAACATGCAGAGAAATTGAGCTTGAATAAAAAAAAATGCAAAACAAAACCAACCTTCCCTTTTTTCACTAAACCATCCTCCAATTTCCTAGGCAGTCTTCACTCAAGGTTCAAGAACATTCAATGTGAGCCAAACTAAAAGAGCCTCATCTTTTTCCCACCCACCGCCAACTAACTCTTAGTTACAACCATCTATTAAGTTCGTGTTTAACTATAGTTTTAGAAATGTAAATTTAGCATTATTCCCTCACAAACAAAGTCACGGATAGAATTAATGGTTCATCAATTAAATGCAAAATTTAAAATCTAATACGCATTTGGATTAGTTCCACCAACCATCCAAACTCACCTGCCATCAAGCTAATTGTATTCATGTTTATGTTAGGTCAATGTCGCGTCGATTAGTCACCCTTTTCCTAAGTTTTAATCCATATCTTAGGATTTTAGGAAATCATTTTTATTAGATTAGGGATTAGGTCCCTTTACATGCACTTCCCCCCATTTTCTTAGGGTAGTGTAGTTTTAATTAGGCTCTAATGCAAAATACCATAGATTAGGTTTAGGGATTAAAATTCTCCCAATAATGAATTCTCCTTAGCTTATGTTTAGGGAATGTAATTAAATCAAATGTGATTAGATTAAATTAGGTTCCGCACCAGTTAATATAACATTACATTTAGGTAACTTTATCTAAATAATGTAATTGGATCGCATAGAAGGATGATACTGGATGCCCCAACAATCTCTTATTATTAAGCTTGAGTATAAAAAATTTATCAGAAATAAGAATGTGTTACCCTTATTTAGCAAATATGATTGAAACAACACTTTAATCAACGGCATGCCTTGCATCACTACAATTTATCCAAGGTATGAATATTCCTTTATTAGTAATGAAATAGACAGTAGAAAAAGTTTACTATTGCAACTTAGGACATTTTTTGGAATAGTCCCATGTGACTCAATTTACTTCCTTTCACCTATATACACAGAATGAACTTTAAAAGTTGATCATAAAGAGTACATGAAACAATTCAATATCAACTTAGCATTTCCAATTATGAATATATCTAATTTAGAAGATAAAACATATCATTTACAACAAACATGATCAATAAGTTGTAAAGGGCACACTGTCTCAGAATAAAAATTACCTATCAATGTTTACAATTCATTTTACGAAGAAAACAAGAATTTCATTCATGGAAGATGCATTACATAATGGCACTAGCGTACAAGGCACACTTGGAAAAATGGTACAAGAAGATGTGCGATGCCTTCGGTTCTGAGTGGATAATCCTAGTTTAACTGCCAGCCCTAGTACAAGATGTGGCTAATTTTTTTTGTTTACCAAAAATTTTGCATTGGTAGGTTCACTCTAACTTATGGCACTAATAGCCCATGGTGTAAGTTTTCATTTTCCTTCATGGCATAGTACTCCCAAAGTGTGGTTAACAGGTTTAAATAAGTAAAGAAGTTGAGGTTTGATCTAAGTACTATATATTAGGATCATTACAAGCTATACCAAACACTTTTCTACCCTAAGAATTATGCATATGTGAAAAGGTGTGTCTCACATGACATACAAATGATCAAACCCGTTACAATACCAATTATAGGGGCCACTGCAACAAGGGTGTATATTCATCTATGGCCGAAGTTTGAATAAGGAACATATTTAGAGGATTATGTAAGTATACCTGAGGACCCCTCAGGGTGAAACATGGGAACAAAGAAGATAGATAAAAAAGAGAATCCTACAACAAGTTGGGCATCGAGTGCACATGAAGGCCAAAATACATTGACAAAGGAAATAGGTGCAAGTATGAGTACTTATACTCGTAGGAAAATGTCTCTAATAAAATATGATTCTCTGGTGAAGACAATACCAAGGGTAGTTCAGAGAAATGAATATGAATAAATTGAGATCTTCAAGAAAAAAGAAACAGAGGTAGAGGAGGAAGAACAAGATCCTGAGAAGAGCCCCCCCATGTACAATGTGCATGATTCTTATGAGGAGCTGAGCACACCTTACACCTTTAAAGGAAGTTACATAAGTATAAGAGGATGGAGAAGAATAAGTTGGAACAAATATGCATGAGACTTCACACCTTTTCAAACAATATTTGGAGACCGTTTTGGAAAAATAAGTCGCAGGTATCATACAGAAGGTGGAGTGTAGCACTAAAGAGGAAGAGGAAAAGGAGAAAGATGGGAGTTTAGGAGGGGATACAAGTCTAGCGGTAGGTTTCCCAAAGGGTGCACGCATACGTGGTAGACATGTCCACCCATAAATGATCTACTATGTCCTATGATGCAGATCCCAACAAGGTATTGTACGCTCATTACCAGAGTACAGTACCAATGGACCAACTCTTCTATTGGTAATCCTTTGTTATTTAAAGTGAGTTCCCATGCACGAGGAAGATGTTGTCCTTGGCATTTTCAGCCCATGTTGATGAGCCTGAGTTTGAAGAAAATGTAGGAGTGTTATTGGATACACGCGCTTCACCAATCTCTAAGGAGGTAAATCCAATAATGGATTCTTAACACTTAACTGATGAATAGGTGTGTAATACACTAAATAAAGTATCAGTGGAAGTGGAGGCTAGGTTACTTGGGAGGAATAACAAAATAAAAAAACTCAAAAAGGATTTAGAAGAACATAATAAAGAAATTATTGAGAGAGACAAGAAAATAAATGGAAAAGATCATATGGTTACATAGATAAAGGTTGATTTGAGGGAGGAAAAGGGAAAATTGTGCAAATTTAATAAAAAGGTAGAGTTGATCATAGATTCGATCATTCTAGTGCACCCAGATTTGGATCCTCCTTCACATAAGTATGAATCATCTCTCCATTGTTTGGAGGATTTAACGTGCATGATCAGAATGCAGAAGTAACCCCTAGCTCAAGAGTCTACAGAAGAATTTATGGAGCAGCATAAGCAACGAGAAAAGGAACAAATTGAGGACCCCATAACTCAATACACTAAGCTTCTTGCATCCGTAAAGACCATGTCTCATATGGTTTAAGTTGTCTATGACAAATATGAAGATAGGGATCAGGTGGTAAGCGTGTTTTTTTCCACTCATGAGGTGGACTTAAAGGATTTTTGGGCTAAGAACAAGGAAAATCATGTAGAATGAGGTAATATCCTTACAGAGGTCAAAAAGAGGAGTGACATTATTGATATATAAAGTATCTCTATAAAGAATAAGCTCAAATAATTGTATCCCTAGGTAACACGTAGAAGGGTTGTGCTGACAGACATGGGTAAATAGTTAGAAAATTTGGTTGACACATTTCAAGGCCAAGGGTTAAGATTTAACATTTGATGAAGTCAATGCAATGATGGGGGATCTATTCAAGAAAGCGCAGAGTGAGGTGGGAGGATGGAATGTAATTTAAGTATCCTTGAATAAGAATTTTCCTATTCTTCTTACATAGTGAGAAAAATATTTTTAGCGATGGCAGATATTTTTTTTTTCTTTGATATTGTAAGATTATTTATTCTTTATTCATGGAGGGATAAGTTAGATTACCCATTACTGGGGGTGTAAATGAAGCAATTTTGGGGTCATGTTGAGAATGGAAAATTACCAACTCTCCCAAAAATAAAGGTTAGTACGTGTAAGAGGAATTGCAGAAGAAATATGCATGAGGATGCATGCATAAGGAGAATAGGGTTAGCGCGCAAAATTCAGATAGGAATGTGTGCAGGAGATAGATTGAAAACTTAGCCAATTTTTGGGATGTGGATCTAAATATAGATTTGGAGTGGTGACCAAGAAATTTTTTGAAGATAATATTGAAACATGAATACTTGCGGTTAAAGCAAGGTCTATTTTGAGATAAGGAGAATACCAAGTGACATGCATAGTTCTGAGCTAATAATAGGATGTGAACTAAGAATTAACTGTAATAGATATATTATTAGGAAAGCTTGTATGTTTTGGAAATTATCTTGTAGCATCGCACGCCTATTCTTAGCATGCAGCCTATTTTGAGGATGCATGGGTGGTGAAGGGAAAGTCCCCACCTCTATATATATGTATGATCTACATAGTTTAGGAGAATTGCTTATGTATTAGAGTTATGTTGTTGATTTACGGGTGTGCATGACTTACACTGACAGTATTATATGTATGAAGATTTTTTGTTTTATATCAATTAATATAATGGATATTTTTGGTTGGATATTGATTGTAGACACATATGTGACTAGTTCATGTATGGTAAACTTAATCTTGATTCTTGTATGAGTAATCTTGCATATGGTTAAAGATCTAGATCTAGTTTATGTTATGAAATATACTAAATTATCCAGTATGGATCTAGAATATTTGTATAATCATGCTAACTTATTAACAAATATGTCATAAAAGTGAGACATGGTACCCTTGCACACTTTGGGTGAGCGCTCAATTTTGGCTGAGTGATATGCCAGCATGCCTTTGGTTGTTGTGGGTAAAATAAGAATACAGTATACTTTCATGTGTGTGACCCTTTTTCCTTTATTATTATGTGATACCCTTGTGTCTTTTGTATATGGAATATTGGCCTTCTATATGATATTATATGTGAATTTTACATGGTTGAGATTTGTTTCATCCCTACACCTTTAGTGTTATGCTGGATAACATGAACACTTTTGGACTGATAGATTATATAGTGAATTGGAATACATATTTTTACTCTCCACATCCATGAAATATTTAATATATTGTTATATTATTCTACATGACATGCAACAATTCATATTTTATTTATGATATAAGGGCTTTATATTATATTTTTCTTTCCTCAAAAGAGGGGTAACTCATTGATTTTGTCACGAAATATAGTTACAAAATAAAGTGAGTAGATTACATATACAAATATATGCTTAAAAAAAAAGGTTAGAAATTTAAATTCAATAATTGAAAAAACTATCAGGCTTAGATAGGATTTACTGGTAATTTTTATCCTCTATTGGCTAATTTTATTGAGTGCAATTTAAATAATGAATTTTAGAAATGTCTAGAAATTACAAAATATAGAATGATTCAAGAAGTGATTAGACATAGTAGCAAAATAATTGAATGCATTACACTACATTTTGTTACAAATACATGGGACATGGTATTATTTCAATGGGAATTATCAATTTACAAATAGAGTTTACAAATATTATATGGAAGATATGAATATATTTAAAATTTATATATTCTCATTTATAGGGGCATCAATATCTTTGACTCCCTTTTAATAATTTTCAAATACTGTGAGTATATTGAGGGGATTGAGTATACTTCATTCCCTTTTAATCATGAAATCTTGGAACCTAAATCCATTTACAGTGGTATGGTTCAATTAAAATGGTTTGTGCACATTGGTTATAGTGGAACCCATAAGTATTTGAATCATTCCTACTAGACCACTAGTGGTGTAATCATGCTTATATTTCCCATTGAATGGATACCTTACACCAAGTAGCCACTTGTTATAGTTAGACCTCATTATAGGAATATCTCAAGAACAACAATTAACCAAAAAACAACATTTTTCATTAATGTACGGAAAGATTATAAATTTAAGCACAATGAATCAAAACTCTAGTTATAGTCTTATGATTAGACTCTATGAGTATTGTTTTAATATTTCAAGTCCCAAACTTATCCTAAGCTCATAGACTCTACAAATCTTATGCAAAACCCTAATTATCTCACACTTTCAATGATGGTCACCTAATTCTTTAATTTAGAATTCAAATTCTTTAATATTTTATGCAACTTTAGGTATTACTTAAGATTTCATACCACCTTACATGTTTGCAACTCCCTCCAACTTATATAATTAACAAGACTCTAGTGGGAGAATGTTAAAGCTTGATAAATTAAAGTTTCCCCTATAAAAGATTATTTGGGTTACTTCTCAAAACCATTGGTTAGATATTATAATTTCCCTTTCATTAGATTGAGCTCCATTGAATCATTATATTATTCCTCCAAAATATATGGATTAAGAACCATGTTTATCCTCTACTAATTGTGTCGATGTTAATAGTTGATTCTTCTTGATATAGATATCACCATTGAAGCATAGATAGTGTATTATAGTTTTGGGTAGGATTCTACAACATTTATATTGTTACATGGAATTGGATATGTTTTCATGGATTTCTATAATTTTACGTGGCTTAGGGTAAGATTACGTTTCATCTATAGTGTTGCATTTCTTTGGATAAAATTCTACATATTCTATAAAATTATTAAGGAAAAGGTGGCCTTGTGCATCTTTCTTAGGAGTGGTCCAACATAGTATAAATATTTATTTTATAATTCTATTTTTTTTTATTGGTATATAGGATTACTTGTTATCTTAGATTCTTTTACATTTAACACACTAGGTAAGAAGAAACCTGATATCGTATTCTTAGGGTTTTGTAAAGGTCTGAAATGGAATGAAAACATCAATAAATATATGCATAATTAATACGAGAAGCATCCTCGACTGCCATTTATCTCCTTTTAACCAGGTATTATTCATGTTAATTTTTTCATGTCATTTTCACTACATGGTCCTCTAAAATGAATTTAATTTCTAATCACCTCTAATCTATTAGTTTATGCCTCCAATCTATTTATATGTAGTATTCTCCTCCACTTGTATACCTATCAAAATATAGGAATATATTTGTTATATTAAAATTTAAGAAAGATGTTTATCCTTTATGACAGATCTAACTCGTAAGCATCTTTTAAAAATATCCTTAAGACTTTGCATGGTTGATCATATTCCACTTAAGAATATCATATGCTCCTCATGAGAACCTCTCTTTACACAAGTGCATAAGAACTAAATCTCTAAATTTTAATTCCAAGTGTCTCCTCTAATAATCTACACATTCCTTGTATTTCATGTTGCTCATCTCTAACTATATGTGCATTGATTCATACACTTCCTTCATGTATTATCTAAAGTATTTTACCTCCACACTTCTACCTTATTATGGAAACTTACTTAGTTCTAACATTTCTTGTGGAATTTTTCCATACACAATCTAAAAAGGTGAATTCCTAGTACTTCTATTGAAAAAATTGTATTAAAACTTTTCCTATGAAAGATCTAAATCCCATGTTCTTCCCTTCTCTCCTAAAAATCACCTCAACAAATTTATCAGGCTCCTGCTCAAATTTTTTATTTGGCCATGTCTATGGGTGATATGTAGAACTAAAATGAAACATAATGTTTTGTTTCTTCCATATTGTATGCAAATAGTGGCCCAAAAACTTTGTATCTCTATCAGATACAATGGTCTTGGGAAATCCATCAAATATTACAACTTTCTTGAAAAACAAGTTAGCTATATACGTAGCATCACGTGTCTTCTAAAAAACAATAAGCAAACTAAAATTTAAGAATTTATCCAAAAAATGAAGATAGAATCATGAACTTTTTGTGTTTTAGGTAATCCCAAAACAAAATCCATATGTAGATGCTCCCAAAGTTTCTCAAGTAATTATATTGGTTGATATAGCCTCACGTTATCACTCTTCACTTACACCAAATAACATGTTTTACATGTCTTCATGTATCTATGCACATTTGTATCCATCTATGTTTATATATATATATATATATATATATATATCTTAAAAATGTGCCAAGTTCTTATCTATTCCAAATTGCCTTGAAATTCCTGGACAATACTTCTCTCAAATATTATTCTATCTCATTGATCCTTGTGGTACACATAATTATGTGCCTCTAAAACAAAACCCTTGCTATAAGAAGTGATCTAACCATATCATGTGAATGACACTCACTTGTGCACATGCCCTCCATAATTTCACAAAATGATCATCTTATTTATAGAAATACGTTGCTTCATATCCTACTACATTTATTTACATCTCAAACAATAAGATTTATGTCAAGATTAGTGCATCTATAAATTTGTTTAATTTCCCACTTCCATGTTTCAATAAAAATGAGTAAATTTATAATAATTTAACCCATTTCACGTGTTTGTAATTCAGCTTCCCCTAGCTATTTATGGATTACAATGTTGAATGGTTAATGTACATCATGAAATCATTCGGTGACAAATAATTCCTCCAGTTCTTTAGAGATTACAGAATGACATAAAAATCCTAATCATTAACCAAATATATTCTTTTTGTATCATTCATTTTCTTACTAAAATAAGAAATGGGTCTTCCCTTTTAACTCATCATATATCCAGTTTCTACTCCACTAGTAGTGTAATTAACCTAAAATATTTTATTAATTACAAAATAGAAATGTTATGTTCTCTTTGAGATTCTCCTTCAACTTCTGGAATGCATATTATACATCCATGGTCCACAAAAAATCCTTGTCCTTCTTAATCACCTTAGTTATCGGTGTAAAAATCTTATTGAATCCTGTAATGAACTTCCTATAGAAGCTCAAAATTCCAAAAAAGCTTCAATATTATGTGACACTTTTTGGTGATGGTAAATCCAATATAAATTACACATTTTCATGATCTATATTTCAAAGATCCTTAGGATGTCACAAATCCCAATTATGCTAACTATTTATCATGAAACTATACTTCTTAATATTTAGAATAAAATTCTCCTCCTACAAACACTTTAACTCTCTCCACAAATAAACTAAGTGATCTTCCTAATTTTTACTAAAACTTAGAATGTAATCTAAATAAATAATGAAAAATTTACCTATAAATGGCTTCAACACTTTGTTCACCAACTAAATGTGCTTAATGCATTGTTAACCCCAAATGGCATGACTAACCACTAACACAATCCATACTTGATATAATTTTTTAATGGCTCTAGAATATCCTTTTTCATAATCTTTATGTACTCATTCCTAACATCCCTTTCACATTTAATTGAATTTCCTTTATTTTAATGGCTTCACATTCCTATTTTTTCTATGTAAATCCTTGGAATGAATGAAAAACATTATCCCTTCATAGTGTTAAGGAATTACATTCTGAAAACCAAAAATATCTATGGAATCCTCTCAACCTACACACTTTATTCTTGTAAGGTATTTAGAGTGTACTTATATCCATTTTTCACCAATTTGTAGGTATTTACATGACCATCATGAACTTCTTGTCTATCGTATTTCCTAAGCCTCCCCAACATACATAAAATATGTCCATAGGAATTACATTACAAAACACTTCGTCTTCATATGTACCAATATTCATACACACTCTATATTTATCAATCACAAGTAATGTATGTCCTTCAATAACCATGAGACCTTAAATAGGTTTTGGTGTGTAATTCTCTTTAGACTAAGCTTATCAACCATATCTTCTGAAATAAGAGTATCAATGTTACCACTATAAAAATGACCTTACAATACTTACCTCTATACTTGAAAATGTTTTTGAATAGATTTTTTCTTTGTACATGCACACTTTATTCCTTTATGGATTTCAACAACACCATTTTTTCATCACGAGAACTTAACCATGTTTTTATTCTTTTGTGTTATTTATCAATACATGGACATTTCTGTACATGTACAAATTAACATGATTTTAGCATCATTTCTCATACTACCACTTCTTTGTGTGGCTTATGGACACTCAAATGTAAGATGTCTAGTCTTTGCAAAATGAAAACATATTCCAAAATCCACCTCTTTATATATGACTCTTCTTGTGTTATTTCTCATTTCTCCTCCACATGTATAAATAAGAGAATTGTAACACAAGTTTCCACCTCTAATCAGGTATTTTCTTTTTCATTTTTGGGTTATTTTTGTTACCTTATAAAAAAAATCTCCCCATATTTAGTATAAAATGATAATATTTCTCAATATATCTCATCCTGGTCATATTGAATGGAAATATAAAATCCATTAATATACCTCAATATTTATTCCACATCATCCTCCACCCATCCAGATTTGATGCTGATATGTAGAACTCTTTAGTGTACTTCAAACTCAGTTCCTTCTAACAAAAAATCTATAAATACTTCATAAAATTGACATAAGTAATCCACGTGCATGAACTTAACCTTAAAATTTTTATACCATTCAATCCCACTTATTAAGCTTATAATTTATTATTTAAACTATATTAACCTAAACATTATCCCATCATAAGGATGTGTGTCCTTTCAACTTAGTACTCACAAAATATCACATTCTTGTTTTCTTATAGACCTTCATAGTGATCCAATATATAAGATATTCAAGATCCATTCTACAATAATTACATGGAAAATTTTTTGGGACTTCTATTTGCATTTTTCTTCCAATCCTCATGATTTCAATCAAGAATCAATCCTCTTGATTTTCTACATGCTCTACTACATCTTCTTGATTTATAGGAGCTCTTACCTCATGTTCATCCTAACTTTAATCTTAATAAATGGTAACACCTCTTTATTTCATAGTTTTTACAACCTCAAAATGGAATTACATTCCTAATAACTAAGTTAGACAAGTTCACAAGTTTTGTCTCTTTGTTTACTTTGTATAACATATTTTCCTAACAATCTCTCAACAATGAGATTCTATGGATTTTATCACCTTAAGTGTTACACCCTTGTTGAATCTACTAGATTTAGGACCTCAATAAAAACATCATTCTGGTTTTTTGGATTGGTTAGGAACCTAGTTTTAAATAAGGCATGTCTTTTTTTTCTTCATTATATTTCTTATATTTCATCACCTTGATCTCTTCATCCATGGATTGTTATGTTTCTGTTGTGATCTACAACCTTATTTTTGACCTTCGCCTTGATCCTATCTTCCTCATACTTTTGTCCTTGTCCCGTGGAATATTGTATTTTGTGGAGTCTTATGTGTTTCATGGTATTTTATTTGTTTTTATTTGTTCTATGGGTTTCTCTTTGATATGTGTCTTTTCTTTATTGCAAAAAATTTCTAAACCTTACACGATTTTTTACCCCATTCTTAAATTTTATGACCTTTACACTTTACTCACTCTCTATAATTTTGCACAACCCTTTTCATTTATTCCACTACATATTTCTTCATGATTTTTGTTCCACAGCTTTACCAACTTTTTAGAACACTAAATTTTGAGTACATGTGGAACACTAAGTTCTGAATTTCTTTTTCTAAGGATTTCTACCATTATCATGCTTTAACTTTATTTCTCCTTATTTACAATGGCATGTGACCCTTTTTTCCATGTTTCATAGATTTTTCTTCACAGACTTTACTTTGTGTGGATTTTAAAAACTCTGCAAAACACAAATATTTTCCAAGTCCGTGGAATGTATACACCTAATTTTTTAGCTTAATATTTCATACATGTTACTAAAAATTTCCTTTGTGTACAAAAGGGTTACTAATGCATCTATTTCTTGATTGGGTTCCTTAAGGGGCCTTCTGAGAATGGGGTATGATTATTCACATGGTCATTATGGGTTAGATATAATACACACAAAGAGTATTGTTACATGGTCCTAGCTTTAGTTATTCTTACATTTGTTATCATCATCTCTTTATGTCTCACACACTAGCACTCCTGACATTTTATTTCATCTAAATCCATCACTGGAACCCTTTCCACTTATTCATGCATGCTTGACCCATGATACATTGCACCATTTTTGACATTTAGGCATCCTTGGTTGATGTCATCACCGTGGGAAATGGTATCAGTGTTAGGTTTTCCTTTGGCTAACACCGTTACCCATGGGCAATGGCATCAAGTATATATACACAATCACACTTTTACATTTCATAAGGAATAAAGGACCATAGGAACTAGCCATCTAATCTTCTCTTTTATGTCATTTCCACATCTTCTTTCTATGCTCTTGGTTCATCATACATTTGAATTAGATTAGACAATCTTCTTGATTGTTGCATTGCATACACTATTGGGTCATCTATAATGAGTCTAGGATAGCAATGGTGTTCCCCTTCTCCACCCATAGTGATTCTTTACTGGTGTGATGCTTCTCTACAGAGACAGATACATCAGCGACCACCTTGTAGGTAAATTCTCTAAATTTCTTTGTTATTTTTACATATATTAGTGCATTTACCTTCCCCATTTCTATATGTTTAACTTAGTATTGTGTGTACGTATATGCTACTTAGCATATTACTCTTAAATGATCATCTCCTTAGCTTTCCTTTTATTTATTTAATTTTATATTGTAGTATCATACATTTTGCATGTTTTTCATATCTTCCCATCGATTTTATACCTCTCCTCATAAAATGATATACTTGAAGGTACTCTCCTCTATCTTGAATCTGGGCCTTGGAAACCCTAAGTTGACATTGCATAGGGATTACTACCCTCTAGATATGTGATGTAGGCCCCTTTAAATCAATCAAAATTTGTTTTAAATTCTATGTGTGTCTCTCATTTGTTACCTTGTACCCTTGTAGAATGGAATAACTGGGAGTTTAAACCATTGAGACACATTCTTGGCCTACCATACATTTCTAGTGAACCCAACGTGAATCATAAATACCTCATAATTAAACACGTATCATTAAAATCATCTGTCATAAATATTAACCCAATCCAAAATCAAAAAAAATATAAAAATATTTAAAAACTAGTCTACATAGATGTCAAAACCTAGGGGTGATCTTGTTTATTTAAGCATACTTGACTCTAAACACCTTTGACCCTTGTGTAAATTTATTTGCACATTCAATCCTTTGTATTTATCCAAAGTTTCCTCTTGACACCATCGGACCCTAAGTAATTCTTCTTGCATGGCTAAATAAGGTTAGTAAACCCCCACTTCAGGTCTTACTCTCATCCAAATTCTCACTCTATCATGGATTATCTGGGTCTAGGGTCTTCTATTTTTTTTGTGCAAAAATTTCCTGAGACATTTCATCCTAAAATAGAATTTCCATTTTGCATGGAATAATGTGTTGTTGGAGTTCCTAGAAAGAAACCGACCACTCATTATAACGGCCTATTTTGGGATGAATAATAAGAGAATCAAAATTATAATACTTATGATCATCCTCTTGAGATTAAAAAAAATATTCATGTAACTTCCTCAATACAAGGAGTAATCAAAAGAAATGTCTAGTAAGTGTCTCTTTCAATTTGTCTCCTTAAAAACTTGACAATAGGGAAGAAAAAGGAAAAGGTACCGAAGTAGGTTCATTTGAGAATACCTCCAATTTTTACCCTACAAACCTTATTCTCCAACTCATTAATAGTATGAGCCAACATTAATCTACTACTATGGTTCAATTCCTTTAAATGCAAGCTAACATGACTCAACTAGTTAATCATCCCACAATGAGATCTTGTGGCACCAATCCCTCACCTTTACCCAAATGGGCATAATGGGGTACCCATTTCCCAAGTCATACAAATTCCTAAGAGAATTCATAAAATATCCTTTCACACCTTACATTGCTAGTATGGATATTGGGTGTATTTTTCCTTCCATCTCTTATGGCGGATCCACTAATCCCTACTTTCACATTAATGAATTTGGAAATATTTAAAAGGAATGGATCATATCCAATTTAGAAACCATTATCAATATCTTAGATAAAACCCTCACTAGATATGATTTAAATTTCTATCATAATTTACCTCCTAACTACATAATTAAGCTAGAGTCCTTGGTGACAACCTTAGTAAATGAATTTTAGTATCATGACTTACCTAAGAACAACACTAGTTCCTTCATCAACAGTAAGAAACCTAAAAATGAATCAGCACAAGCCTTCACCATACATTAGAATACCTTATCTATGTGTGTCAAAAATAACATGCCTAATGTTAGCCTCTTCCAACTTTTCCTATGACCTCTCAAACCTCACCTCTAGTACAAGGTGGGGTCCTTTTCTCCCACCTCTCTAGAAAAATATTTTGAACAAGATAAAAGATAATATTACCTCATGAGATATTTTGATAATGTTACTCCAAAGACACAGCTTAACAAACAATTCCAAATCATTCAATGTTATAAGAATAATAATGTGATGGATGATGGAGTCTCAGATGGTCTTCCCCTTGTTGCTTCTTTGAATAGGACTATTTTTAACATTGATTAAAAAACTAAAAACAATAATCATCCTAACTATCATCAACCATTGAGTGAGGAAGATTTGAAATGTCACTTACCTAAGTCATTTACTGCAATCTTAGATCCCTCTTGACATATCCATCAATGGAAGATTAAATTAAGTTATGTTGGTCCCATGTTAATTAGAGTCACTCCTATGAAAAATTTCATGCACTAAGAATGCCTACAATTAAATTCTTCCTAGGCTCCCAATTTGATCACAATACCATCACTCAAGAACACTTAACTAAAGCAATAAAATATTATGATGTGGAACAACAAAAATACCGTCACAAAGTAATTAACCAAGATAATGAGAAATTATAAGTCTTCTCTAATCCTATGTATGATCATAATGTCGGTGAGCATTTTAAAAAGAAAGAGCGTGTTATGAATAATGTAGTTGACATAGATTATCATGATAAAAATATGGCTTCCATTAATGATGTGAGGATTTTCATATCTTATGTAGATCTTGAATACCCCACATCGTTCTAGCCTCAAACTCACTAATTTATATACCCTTATGTACCTCAAAATTATGCTTCCCAAAGAAAACTTTTCCCTCCTCTACACACAACTCACCCCTGTGGAAAATATCCTATAGGGTCGATGGTGTTTGATGTTGTTCTTCTAAGTATACAGACCATCGAACCCTATGACATTAAAGCTTTTAGGTTTGATGGTGCAAAAATTAAGAATAAAAATATGTTGAAGTATCTCTAATTACCTATACTCATTTTAGATATGTTCCTGAGGACTCCCATAACTCTCATCCTACTACACAATTTAGTCATGATGAGTGGGATCTCTTCAAGAAATTTCTCAATTACCCAGGCAATTCCCTTTTTTAGACCTCATGTGTACATCACCTCACCACCATGAGTGTCTCATGATATCCTAACATGAACATCCCTTTTTATCCAGATTTATGGTAGAGTCACATTTTGTATGGCTTGGAGGAAATCATTTGTCATCAGTGTGAGGATCTCTCCATTCATACCGACCTTACCAAGGATGCCCACTCTTATAGTCACTTTCATATAGCCTATATGATCCCTAACGAGCTATTTTTTTGTATGGATGATCCACATATTTTCATCTTAATTCATATTTGTCACACTATGGTCAAATTTGCTCTCATCAAAGAAGGATATAAGATGTTTGTTACTCACTAGACTTCATTAAGGCTCTTGGATACTCCATAGATAGCATAAAATCTATACATACCACTTATCAGTGGTATGATCATACACAAATGCCTCATATGGGGTGTATTTTTTTACCCATCACCATTCCTCCTAGAATTATCTGCATTAAATTAATGGTCTTTAACCTTCCCCTATCTTATAACATCCTCCTAAAATGGCCTTGGACTCATTGCATGCATGTAATTTCTTCCTCTATTTGTCAATGTGTCAAATTTTCTCATAAATGAAATATTTATAAGATTCATGGTGATCCTAATCCATGGAACTATGAAAAAATCCAACATAAGGGGACATATAAACTACCAACATGAGACAAGTTATTTCTCATCCCCTTCTAAGAATATCAATGCTTTAACTATCTGATAGATTCTCTTCGTGGCAATTATGGTCACCCCGAATTGGTTTATGTGTATACCTCTCAATCTCTTGGAGTTTGATGATGATGAGCTAGATGAGATCACACTTAGAATTAATAATTATGATCTTCCTAAGCTTATATTATCCTATTTACCTCCTTCCTTATGACAATGTTCTTTCAATAAGGATCCCTCGGTTCTTGTTTTCGTCGCATGTGTTAGGTTATGGAGCTGAATTTCTTCAAAGATAGCATGTTCTACACTTTACTGGAATACACAGTAACTAACATTAGTCAGTATAAGAATAGTCATCGGTCAACATAAGAACTACCATCAGGCATCATAAGAACCACCATTGGTCAGCATAAGAACTTCCATTAGTCAGGGTAACCATCATCGATTACCTGTGTGTGAAAGTTTATATTTAACTCACGGGAATTAGATCTATTTTTAGCATTAAAGACAGTCTATTAATTGTAAATGCATGGATATTATGCCCTAATTTTGTATATGCCAATATAATCATGAAAGCTAGGGTTAAAAAGAAAATTAATAGAAGGATTGAATTAGATCCTTGATTCTCCTAGATTAAGGGGATGTAGAAGAAGAGAAAGATAGAACAGGTTACATGAAGATAGAGTCTCCATGGAGAGGAGTTGGACAGAAGGAAATAACGGGTACATTTGAATTGTGAGAAGAGGGTAACATCTTCTACTGTGTTTCCTTTGTATATTTATTTTCTTATTGTAATGGCTTGTATAGTATGCAAAGCACATAGAGTTTCTTCTTGTAGATACACATGTTGGTGAGATCTTGTATTATAGATATATGTAGATCTATTCTTTTATTGTATATCCATGAGATCATATTGTATTATTGAGCCATGTAGACCTTGATATTGTAGAGGATGTTTTCTTCATGTTTGCATAGGTTATGCATGCAGTGATGGAGAGACAGAATTACGTCTTGGTACACAATCATGGTTGCACATTGGTAGACCCATGAAGAGGTCTTATCGCATATCCAAAGAGAACTTGGTAGTAGTTCAGAGATGTAGTAGTTCTTGGTTATGTGAGATGTGTTGGTGGTGTTTGGAGGCACGATTGTAGTGCACTCATGGAGATCTATTTAGAGCTCTAGAGGAGAGGAGATACTCTTGGAGAGATGCATTGTATTGAAGAGTTTTTTGTACTCTTGTTGTATTATATATATGAGATCTCTATATTTGGTGGACATATCCCACATTGGGTGAACCACGGTACATGATGTGTTATGTGTGTGTAATTTGTTTTAATTTGGATTATTCTAGTTTATACTTCCACTGCTATAGATTTTGGGGAATTGTTTAGAACATGTGTGCATGATTTTGTTTGTTATTAAATCATAGAACTATTTCGTAATCTTGAATTCCCAAAAATTGGTATCAAAGCTTGGTTAGCTTGGTTATTTCATAGCAAGGTTTTGCTTTAGTATATTGTTAGTGTTTTACTGATAGGTGTATGAGATCAGGGTTTGTTTTTCCTTATGAGAAGATTGTAGGAAGAAATTCAATCTCAAGTGGGAGCTAGAAGAGTAAGGTTGCTGGAAATTATAGTAACCAGGATCGTTTAAGTGGAAACCGGCATCAGCAGGGTGACTGTGGTTGGTTACAGGGTGACTGTGGTCAGTTACTGGGTAGCCTAGTTTTAAATAGAAAATCACAAATCGGAAGAAATGGAAATATGCATGGAATGTATCTTGTTTGCTAAGGTTTCCCCAGTTCTTGGAGGCACAAGCATGTTGTTCAGATTACATATACGGTTATTGAGGTATGTTTTTATCTTGGTATTACATTTCTTATATTATTTTGGTTGCACATGCATGTTTGGGATTGCAAATCTAAATCTGAGAATAAGAGAAAAGGAGTAGTTATGCATACTATGGTATAGTTAGATGCATGGGCTTCATTAGATAATTTTAATATAGTATCACAAAATGAAGATGAGGTTTCAATCAGAGAAGCATGTTCTTCAATTGAAGATGTAGTTAAGTATCTTGGTGTTGGTAAGGTGATGTATTTCATCTTGGTGCAGTTTTATTGCATGTATTATTATTATTAATTTTTTTTGCAAGATTTGGGTGCTTCTTGAAATTACTATCTCAACACAACTATCTACTTTGGTAGAAGTAGGCACCTAGTTTGGTGACCTATTCCAATTTTTGGTGTTGTGTTAGTTTCAGCAGCACCAATGTCGATTGGGGAATTGACATCAGTCATATAGGGTAATTGGTACAAGTCAGTGAACCATGGATGGTCTCTATGATAATGATTTTGCACATGGTTTCTTACAGTAGAAGAGGGCATGGATTATTCAGTGTCCTGTTTTGGAGGATCATGTTTCTTACACAGTGTGTACAGGTAGAAACAATGTTGATCCCTTTAATGTTTGGATCAGAAAGAGGATGGAGTTATTTCAATTATTCTAGAGAGACTTTGCGTCAGGTATCTCTATATGGTTCATGTTTTATTTCTTTCATTTGGAGAAACTGATATTATGTTTGGGTAGTGTGCACAGATTTACACCATGTTTTTTGGTGTTGTTTGAATTTTATTTCCTGGTTGTGTGGAATCTTGAGGACAAGGATATCTAGTCTAAGGATGACATCCTCAATGAAAATTCATGATTAGATACAGTTGCAAGTAATGAAATATGTGTAGTACACAGGATGAAAAGAAGTTGATTCATTTACTTCACAAGAATTCCAAACTTATGTGATGTAGAAGTATTCTTTGATAAGAAGGGAATCATTTTGTATTTTATTTCATGTAGTTTTATTTCTCACTAATATATTAGCTTTTGAGCTTTGTGTTAGAGGTAGTGCAGGGAATTTTATGTTCAATGGGAGCAAGCCATGGTTTTTGGCATTGCAGGATTGGATACATGATGTACATGCAGAGTGAGGGGAGATTGATACTATTCATAGTGGTAGAGGCACTAGTTGGTTTTGGAGGAAAGTCACAGATTTGCAAGTATATTGAGTTTATTGCTTTGTGATGTCACTTCTTATTTTATTTTTTGGTGCCTAGCTATCCCTATGGGATTACAGTTGATGGTTAGATTTAGCTAGGTGAAGATGATAGAGAAATTTTTCAACGTTTTAAGGGTTGAAGGAGAAAATATGCTAGTTATAGAGACTGGTGTAGGTTAGGATTAACCTAGGTCAGTCAGGAAGAGACTGGTGTCAGTTATGGGAAACCATTGTCAGTTTGGTCACAGGTTTGACATCAGTGTAAATATTTACCATTTTTAGATGGTGCCCTTGTTTTCCATTCATCTTGGTTGGTTTGTGCAGTATGTTGATGACATGTATGCTAGTATTTGCACTTGGTATTAGTTGCATGGTTTAACATGGTTATTTTTTATTGACATTGATGAGAACATGATTCATATATGGATTTGGAGTTATTAGATGAGAGACTTGATGCTTCTGGAGAGCCTGGTGATATGGCTGGATGTATAGGTGAGTTTATACATGTAGATAGATTAAATTTTGTGAGTCTATGATGATGCAGATGTTTGATTTACACATGGATGCCTATGAACATAGTTTATATGCCTTGAGCATAAGTAGGGGATGTTTGTATTTCCTCTTGATTACTATGTTACTCCTTGATAGGTATGTTATCTACAGATGAATGTCTTAGACATGCTAGTTGTTTATGTAGGGTTGGATTTGTAGATTGCAGTGTTTGGATTTCTTTGAGTTATGTAGGTATTTTTAGATTGATCACCCATTGTTGTATGTAGAACTCATTCAGGGATTTTTTTACCTGGGATCTTGTATTGCTTTCACATATTCTATTTTGACTTATATTTGGATAGTTGCATTGTTGGTTGCATGGAGACATGGATAGATGGATGGAGAACATGGTTGGTTTTACAGGTATGGCTATGGTTGTAGTTGAAGCTCATTACTTCAGTTTGAGTGGGAGATCTTGTAGGAATGTTAGTCATGATGGATTGGTTATATGAGATTCTTGGTGTTATGATTCAGTGGGAGCTTGATGTATGGATATCTCAGTTATCACGGATTAGTTATAGCTTCGTGGTGGTTCGGTAAATCATGTTTTTTATCTTCTTGGTTTGAGAAGATGGTTTGATCTTCCTGGTTTTGTTTTTGAAAGAATTGTTGAAGGAAATAATAGATGTTCTTCACGGTATGTAGAGGACAGTGATGTACAAGTACAGGTACAAGCTCATCAATTTATCTCCAAGTGTGAGATTGTTAGGTTGTGGAGTTGAATCACTTCAAAGATAGCATGTTTTACACCTTATTCAAATACATAGTAACTAAAATCAGTCAGCAGAAGAACCATCATCAATTATCATAAGAACTGCCATCATTCAACATAAGAACTACCATCGTTCAGCATAAGAACCACCATTAGTCAACATAAGAACTGCCATTGGTCACGATAACTGTCGTTGGTTACCTGTGCATGAAATTTTATAATTAACTCATGGGAATTAGATTTTTTTTTATCATTAAAGAATATCTATTAATTGTAAATGCATGGCTATTTTTTCCCTAGGTTTGTATATGCCTATATAAGCATGAAATATAGGGTTAGAAATATAATTAAGAGAAGGATTGAATTAGATCCTTGATTCTCCTAGATTGAGAGGATGAAAAAGAAGAGAAAGAAAGAATAGGTTACATGAAGACAGAGTCTCCAAGGAGAGGAGCTAGACAGAAGGAAATAATAGGTACATCTGAATGGTGAGAAGAGGGTAACATCTTCTATTGTGTTTCCTTTGTATAGTTATTGTCTTATTGTAATGGCTTGCATAGTATGCAAAGCACATAGAGTTTCTTCTTGTAGATCCACATGTTGGTGAGATCTTGTATTATATATCTATGTAGATATAGTCTTGTATTGTAGATCCATGAGATCATATTGTATTGTTGATCCATGTAGATCTAGCTATTGTAGAGGAGGTTGTTTTCATGTTTTCATAGGTTTTGCATGTAGTGATGGAGAGATAGACTTACTTCTTGGTGCACAGTCATGGTTGCACATTGGTAGACCCATGCAAGAGGTCTTATCGCAGATCCACAGAGAACTTGGTAGTAGTTCAGAGATACAGTATTTCCTGGTTATGTGAGATCTGTTGGTGATGTTTGGAGGCATGATTGTAGTGCACTCATGGAGATCCATTTAGAGATATGGAGGAGAGGAGATACTCTTGGAGAGATGCATTGTATTGAAGAGTTGGTTTGTACTCTTGTTGTATTACATATATATGATATCTCTATCTTTGGTGGACGTAGCCCACATTGGGTGAACCACGGTACATACTGTGTTATGTGTGTGTACTTTGTTTTGATTTAGATTATTATAGTTTATACTTCCACTGCTGTAGATTTTGGGGAATTATTTAGATCCTATGTGCATGATTTTGTTTGTTATTAAATCATAACACTATTCCATAGTCCTAAATTCCCAACATCACATATACCATAACCTCTATTAGATAATGTGGTTTTTTAGAGACTATAGTCAAATCTTGTGTGGTAGATGCCTCGACATCTCACTAAAATGACAATTATGCTTTAGATGACCCCTACTTGACTAGATATTCCCAAAATTTTGATAGGTAAGTCTTATTTTACCAAGAGACTCTTCTTCATCCTCATATAATAGGAATCCTTGAGTGTAATTGATAATTCTTCCCAACCGGTGCCTGAACCTCAAAATGTTCAACTAGCTACATGACCACACACTACCATCAACCTAGCCGATCCATTTTCCATTATAGAAGTAGATGATCGGGTTGTTACTTTTGACCATGAACCCAATGAACTCATGGGTGATGATCCCATCTATTTTTTTGCGATGACTGAGTGACAAGTTTCTCCATTATGGTTTTCTTTACCCATTGCATTAGTTCCTTCCCCACATACCATCACTAGCACTCCACATTTTCTGAGACTTCCCTCCCTACCTCTTTCCCTCATGGATCCTTAGTCCCCTATGACCAAGCCATATTACAGGTAACACAAGGCCCTGAGACATGATGTTATCCAAAGGGATCCAAGATGACTCTACTTCATTAGATCAGCCAGCACCAAAAGGAGAAAATGGAGAAAAGGAGGTTATGTTTACTTTTTAACAAAATCATCACTCTATACAAAGTGGTGGTTATAGAACCACCGCCCAACTTGGGAAGCGATCTTATAATTTTCGCCCATCCATGGTAGCGGTCCTATGATTTTCAGTCTATGCAGGGTGGTGGTTTAGTCACTTTTAACGAAATAATAAAATGGAATCTCTAATAAACATGGATTTGAAACATATGACTTTGTCCCTTCCCTACCATGACCTTTCCCATTCTCCAGTGCATGAGAGGACATGGGAAAGACTATAAATACCTAGGTGGAGTAAAGGAATGTATTATCAAAAGTATGAGAGTAAGTCAGGAAGAGTTCTTAGTGTTGGAATTGAGTTGGTAGAAGAAAGGAGCTTGAAGGCAGAGAAAGAAAGTAATTGGGAGGAAGTGTGAGATATTATCTACTTCACTTTCATACTTATTGTAATTCTTTAACTTATTATTTTAAATTGGCCAATAAAAGTAGAAATTAAGAGATTTTTTCCCTTCTTAACTGGTATTCCTCCTATGGAGGTTTCGAGGATAAAAATTTTGGTGTTCATGAGCTTTTAATTATTTTCTTTCTCTGCAATAGTTGGTTCTAAAGAACAATAAATCTATTCACCATCTCAAAACTATCATTTTCAAATAGAAAGTAGAACAACAACATAATTGTAATTTTGTAGACAATTCCAAAGTAGAGAGTTTATAGATCATTTTTATATCAGCGCTAACAAGTATCTAGAACTATGGTATTCATTCTTGGATTTGTATGACAATGACAAGATCTAAAGGAGAAGAGGTGTTACCTTGTGATCCATACATTTCTATGAAGAAGTGGAAAGAGAGAATTCAGGGACAAATGGAGGAAGAAAACTTGGTCCGTAGAATCAAGATGCTAGAAACCATGATGGATAGGATGTATGGGCATCAATAAGAGCTCTCAGATATGTAAAAGACAACTTCAGTGAAATAATACTTCATGGCCTCAGTGTTTTGAGTGTTGGCTGATAATTTTGGCATAGGGGAGATCCACAAAGAGGAAAAGGAAGAGGAAGAATGTGAAGAAGAGACTTCAACTGCAAGAGAGAAGGTAAAATTTGATCATGCTCCCTTTAAATTTGAAAACAAAGTGGAAATTAAGATCTTTCAAGGACAAGTAGATGCACAATTGATTGATAAATGGTTAAAATTATTGGAAGTCTATTTTAGGATCCATAATGTTATTGAGGCACAAAGGATTACCTTTTCACGTCTCAAAATGGAGGTTCATGCATTCGTTTGGTGGGAAACCTACTTAGCCACTTTTGAAAAGAAGAAATGTCTAAGTGTCAGTACTTGGGAGGGCCTTAAGGAATTAATTTTAGCTAATTTTTATTGTATTGGCCATAAAATTGACTAGATTATCAAATGGTAGAATTTTTTATAGGGTAGTGGTCAAAGTGTGTAGGACTATACTATGGAGTTTCGAAGGTATGTCATGTTATTGAATATGGACTTGGAGGATGAAGACTTTTTGACCAAGTACTTCAGAGGACTTCACACTCACCTTTGAAGAAAAGTCATCTCCACAAATCCCAAATATCTCAATGAGGCGTGTGTGTAGGCATACTATATAGATGATGAGAAGAAGTAAGGAGAAGTAGATCCAAAGGCAAAGAAGTTGACAAATCAATAGAAGAAAGAACATGTGTAAATAAGTAACAAAGGTAAGTGGAAAGGAAAAGGTAAAAAATCTGCCACTACTTTAAATACTTGTAAATATCTTAAGAATTTTTGCAAGATTTGTGATATAAATGGTCATACTAATGCTACCTGTTGGAAGTTACATCCGAAAAACTGAACCAAGGACTAAAATAATTCCATTATAGTTATGAAGACAAGAAGGGGAGGTAGAAATCAAAGATGAATCTAATGTAGATGAGAGGCTTGGATGCACGGCCACCAACATGGATAGCCAGGAAGAGAAGATGAGAATACTATTCCAAATCAAAATCTAGATTAAGAGAACTAAGGTAAATGCTTTAGTTGATATCAGTTCTGATTCTAACTTGATTTCTAAATCAGTTGTAAAGAAGCTTGGTTTTGAGACTTACGAGCATCTACACCCATATCCCTTGGGTGTTCTTAAGAAAGGTGTTGAAATTTAGGTAACAAAAAGATGTAAGTTCAAGTTTGGGATCAATTCCTAGTATATTGATGTATTGGAGGCTGATGTTATTCCACTTGATGCATTTGATGCTTTTTGGGAGTCCTTACTTATATATCATGGATGTTATATTCATGATATGGGATAACTGATAAAGATGGGTCAAGGATGGGATCAGCTACAACATGCAGGCTCACCAACGTAAGACATGGGTTACTATGGTGAATGCTAACTAGGGAAAAGTCATCATTTTTTCTTACTTTTGTTAAAGGATAAACAAAATGGGGTAGAATTTTTAGATATTTATAACAAGGGAAAACCAGATTTGGATAGTATTATTTAGTATTTTCAAGAATTTTTTCAAGCTCCCAATGGGTTACCACCAAAACGGGAGTTAGAGCATGATATTCAGTTGTTTCTAGAGTCCCCTCTACCAAACATCATGTTGTATAGGAAATCCTTGATAGAGAGTACTAAAGTAAATAAGCAACTCCTATAACTACTAGACCAGGGTGTGATACATCTAAGCACCTCACCATGTGATTGGCCTATTATGATGGTGTCAAATAAGGATGTTCTGGGAGAATGTGCATCGACTACCACGCGTTGAACAAGATCACCATAACCCATATAGATGATCTCTTGGACTAGCTTCAGCATGCCATATTCTTCACGAATTTGGATGTTAAGTCAGGTTATCACCAAGTTAGAATGAAGGAGGAGGATATATGGAATATTGTCTTCAAGACAAAATAGGGTTTGTATGAGTGGTTAGTACTTCCTTTCAGGTTATGTAATGCACCCGCTACATTTATGAGATTGATGAATGATGTATTATCAGATTTCATAGATTCATGTGTCATTATTTATCTGGATAATATCTTAATTTTTAGTCCCACATGGGAGGAACATCTAACTCATTTACAACAAGACTTGTAAGTTCTCATGGAGAAACAGTTGTTATGTAATATAAAGAAATGTGAATTTTCCAAATAATCACTTATCTATCTTGTGAACATGGTTGGAGGAGGAGAGCTATGAGTGGATCCGAAGAAGGTGGAAGCCATCACCAACTAGAACACACCAATGGGGGCCACACAAACTATTATTTTTGTGGGAGAAGTACATTACATGTGGAAGTTCATTCTAAGCTTCTCCATGATTGGAGCACCTCTACACACAATGGCCGCAAAGAGTAAGGTTTTTTACTGGGGTAAGGAACAATATAAATCCTTTGAGTTGTTTAAGTAAAAGATTAGTCATGCTCCAATACTTCCTCTTCCTACCTTGCAGCATCCCTTCGAAGTAGAGACAGATGTTAGTGATTATTCTATGGGTGCAATTTTGGTTTAGGAAGGTAAACCCGTATGTTATCATTCTAAAACTTTTACTTCAATAGTTAAAGGATATTCAGTATATGATAAGGAAATGTATGCACTAGTTCCGGTAATTAAGGAATGGAAGCATTATTTTTTGGTAAAGAAACTATTGTGCACACTGACCACAAACCTCTCCAGTATTTTCAAACATAGTCTAAATTACAGCAAGAAATGCACTAAAAATGGATGGGATTCCTTCATAATTTCCATATAGTGATCAAATACACAAAGGGTAGTAAAAATTTTGTGGTAGACATGTTACCTAAGCTGCCCACATAGGAGAAAATATATATCATGTCGAGTATCTTTCAAATAGAGCCCTTCATGAAGGAAGCTTACGAAGATTCATATGCCCAAGACAGATACTTTGGGGTGATGTTTCAATAGTTTCAGTCCAAAGGGGCTAAAAGTATGGGGATTGAAGATTGTTATCTCAAGGATAGGCTACTCTACCAATAGGAGAAGTTTTGTGTTCTGAAAGAAGAAAGGATTTTATTGATGAGGGAAGTAGATACCTCAAAAGTAGTGGGACATTTTGGTGATTGTAATAACCTAGCCCACTTGCAAAGGTACGTGTATTAGCCCAATATGCAAGAAGAAGTATAAAAATTTATACGTGGATGTAAACTTTGTTACACCAGAAAGCCTAAGACTAGGAAGGAGGGTTTGTATATGCCTTTTCTAGTACCTACTCATCCATGGGAGGACATTTCTATGTATTTTGTAAGAGGATTACCTATGTCTAAAAATGGTCATGACTATCTCTATACTGTTTTTGATAGATTTAGTAAGATGTGTATTCTTACTCCATGTAAAAATATAGGAAAATCATATGAGGTAGTAGATATTTTCTTTGCTAATGTATGGGTGCATTTTGGCTTGCCAAAGTCTATTGTTTCTGACAAGGATTCCAAGTTCTTGGGGAATTTTTGGACTACTTTGTGGGAAAAGATGGACACCAGGTTATAAAGTAGCATTGCTTTCCATACATAGATAGATGGACAGATAGAGGTGGTGAATAGGAATTTTGTATAGTTGATCATATGGTATAACAGTAAATACCCAAATACTTGGGATGATTCCTTAGCCTACATTCATCATTCCCATAACTAGGTAGTACACACATCCACCATGAAGTCACCTTTTGAAGCATTCTTTGGATATCTACCTACAAATCCACTAGACATAGTAGTTGGATAGCAGGATGAGGAGGATAACACAAGACAAAAAGGTAACTAGTGAAAATAAATTCATTGAGAGGATCCAGAAAATCCATCTCAAGGTCAAAGAAAAATTGGAGAAATCTCGAGCCAAGTATAAGGCTAGACACGATTAGTATAGGAGAGAGCATAATCTTGCATGTTGGATATAGAGTTTAATCTTTACTTGAGAAATAAGAGACTATAAGGTCAAGTGTGGAAGCTCAAGCCACTACGATATGGACCATTCACCATATTGGAGAAGGTTGGATAAAATGCCTTTTGGCTTCATTTTCCAACATTTATGAGGATGTAATCAGTAGTAAACTATGAGAACTTGCACCTATATGAACCATCCATGCTTGATGAAGATGAAGTATTACAGATGTTACCTTCCTTTGAGGATTGTGTCTTGGAATCACAAGGTGAATTGGATGAGGATGTAGTGTTGTAGCAGAAGGTCAGAGAGACAAGGAGAGGTCTGAAAATGGAGGAAGATAACTTGGTCCATAGAATCAAGATGCTAGATACCATGATGGATAGGATGAATATGCATTAGCAAGATCTCTCATATCTACAGAAGATGGATTCAATGAAACCAGACTCCATGGACTTAGTGGTTTAAGCGTTAGACGAGACGTTTGGCATAGGGAAGAGCCAAGAAGAGGAAGATGAAGAGGAGGATCATGAAGAAGAGACTTCAACTACAAGAGAGAAGGTAAAATCTGATCATGGCTCCCTTTAAAGTTGAAACCAAAGTGGAAATTAAGATATTTGAAGGACTACTAGATGCATAATTACTTGATAAATGGTTAAAATGGTTTAGAATTCTATTTTAGCATCCATAATGTTACTGAGGCACAAAGGATTACCTCTACACATCTCAAAATGGAGGGGTCATGCACTTGTTTGGTGGAAAACCCACTTAGCCACTTGTGAAAAGAAAAAACATCCAATTGTCAGAACTTGTAAGGGCTTTAAGGAAATACTTAGAGATAATTTGTATTGTATTGGCCATAAAACTGACCAGATGATCAAATGGTAGCATTTTAGACAGGGTAGTGGTCAAAGTGTGCAGAACTATACCATGGAGTTTCAAAGGCATGCCATATTACTGAATATGGACTTGGAGGATGAGGACATTCTAACCAAGTACTTGGGAGGACTTCACACTCACCTTAAAATAAAATTCATCTACACGAATCCCAAAGATCTCAATGAGGCATGTGTGTAGGCATACTATATAGATTATGAGAAGAAGAAGAGCTAAAGGAAAAATAGATGATAAATAAGCAAAAGAAATAATATTGGAAAACAAGTAAAAAAGGTAAGTGGAAAGGGAAAGGTAAACAAGTTTCCACTACTTTAAATACTTGTAAAGATCCCAAGAATTTTTGTAAGAGTTTTGATATCAATGGTCATACCGATGCTACTTGTTGGAAGTTGCATCCAAAGTTACATCCGAAGAACCAAACCAAAGACTCAAATAAGTCCATGACAGCTATGAAGATAGAAGGGGAGGTGGAAATTGAATATGAATCTGATGTAGATGAGAGGCTTGGATTCACAGCCACTAACCTAGATAGCCAGGAAGAGGAGATGAGTAGACTATTCCAAATCACAATCTAGATCAACAGAACTAAGGTAAATGCTTTGGTTTATATAGGTTCTCATTCTAACTCAATTTCTGAAGTGGTTGTAAAGAAGCTTGCTCTTGAGACTTATGAGCATCCACACCCATATCCCTTGGGTTGGGTGAAGAAAGGTGTTGAAATTTAGTTTAAAAAAAGATGTAAGGTCAACTTTGGGATCAATTCCTAGTATATTGATAGATTGGAGGTTGATGTTATTCCACTTGATGCATTTAATGTTGTTTTCAAGAGTCCTTACTTGTCTATTAGGGATGTTATATTCATGAGAAGGGATAAATAATACATATGGGTCAAGGATGGGATCAACTACGATATCTAGGCACACTAGTGTAACAAACAAGTTACTATGGCGAGTTTTAACCAAGTAAAATTACTTATTTACGTAAATCATAATCAGTTTGGTTTAGTTTGTTAAAGGATAAACAAGATGGGGTAGAATTTTCAGAGATTTCTAACTAGGTAAAATAGGACCCTACTCACCAAGTGGGTCTCCACCGAATAAAATAAATTCCTTGTCACATTGATTATGGGCTCTAAGTACTCTACTCTTATCCAACTGGCCACTACTCCACATTCTCTACATAGGTTATTCATGTGACATCATCTAGACCCATTTGTGTCAAGGGCCAGAAGTTCTTGAAGTTCTCTCACTTTCATCCATTACACCCACTAGAATACTCTCAAGGCACCTTTTTCTACTACCATGGTGTCCATGTCATCTAATACATCAGAAACCTCTCATAAATCTAGGACATCAATAAAATTATTACTCCCACAATCATCTAACCTCAGCATCTAACCCTTTATAAATCATGTGTTAATTACACCCATATGGTGGTTCACCAACTAAAAGATACCCCCTAATCTACCACATCAGGTTTTATACTACTATCAAAAATAGTGGTATAGATCCATCTACCTTATGGAACACTATCTCTGCCACCACAATCTTCATGACCACTTTTTGGATAGCCAAAATCCCTGAGGAAATACACTATATTGAGTCAGACACACAACATACCCTCATCGTATGCATTGATCCCAATAGCCCATATGGCTAAGGCTCTCCACTCTATAGCATCTAGAGTCAAATCATAATACATATGGGTCCCTTCAATTGGTAACCCCAAAATCCTATGAACATCCTATAAATTCAAGGCCATCGATATGGTCTCATGTCCCTACACCACCAAAATATGTTGGACCCTGGTCTCCTATACGGCCAATAACATATGGAGTAAGTCTAAATATAAAGGTATCATGGGCATCAGCATGATGCCTCCAAAACCCTAAACCTGTAATCAGGTTACCTCTTCTTGATTCAAGTCAGCAATCAACCCACTAAGCCTTTCCACATCAACACTCCTCCACAGGTGGATCCTGTGGTCTCCTTACACACACAAAATGATAAACAAGTGTTAGAACTCCAAAAAATAAATTTGGAATGAAAAATCAAATTCAAAATCCCATATGTGTAGTTATCCCTATGCCAACAGCCCCCTAACCTATGCCATTAGTCCCCTACCCTATGCCATCAGCCTCTGTCAAATGTTCACCTTATCTGAACACCATTATCCCTCTTACTTTAGTGGGATGATGGTGTCTAACCACACTTGGCCATGAATTTTTAAACAATAAATCGCAACAAATGACAAGATGACAAAATAAAATAAAAATACCTCCCAAACCTACTTATATTTTGTCCTAACCTACCCTATGACACAAGTTCAAAAAAAATGAAGCGTTAATGACTCTGAAAAATAAAAAATAACTAAACGACACATAATATACCCAAAAATATTAAATGCAAATGATTTATCTATGGTCACATCCTGCCACATGCACAACCTCTTCGTGCCCTATCATCTCTTGGTACTCGTGCCATGTCATCGTAAAATATACCCATAATTTAGAAACTAGAGCTCAGTTATCTCATTTCATAAAATAGCAATAAGAAAATAACAAACCAAATCACTATATAAAACTAACATTTCTATTCAAATTTTGTCGTGATAACCCTAAATCTTCCAATAATTGCCATTTTTTCTCCTGAGCTCCAAAAAATATGGCATTTGTTATGTTATGACCATAACCTCGAGCCATTTATTTTGACCTATTACATGTATAATTTCGACGACTTTTGATTTTTACATATTTTTGACACCATATCACCATACGATATCCATGACATATTGACACTATGACACAAAATTTGTCCCATGGGCCCCTAACTAGGTGATTTATGTCTTATTTTCATGATGATCCTATAGTGTTTCTTTTTATTTTTTCTTCTCCAGGGTTTTTGCAGCATTGATTATGACTACACATGGCATGATGAGAAACACTATCAGGTATGCATTTTTGAGTATATTTCATTTTCAGCTAGTCCTTTCTTACATTTCAGTATCTACTTTTGATTTTAGTGTTACATATAGTTTCATTCCATTTAACACCTCATGTTTTGCTAGTGTGAAATGTAGTGATCAATTTATGGGGCATATGTATACACATAATTTTTCATCTTGATATTTCATACATGTTACTAACAATATCCTTTGTGCAGATAAGGGTCACTGATGCGTCTATTTCTTGAGAGAGTGTTTTAAGGGGTCTTTAAGGAATGTGGTATGACTAGTCACATTGTCATTATGGATTAGACATAGAACATGGAGAGAGTATCATTGTGTGGTTCTAACTTTATTTA
The DNA here is from genome assembly GCA_019776745.2 of Taxus chinensis. Taxonomy (NCBI): domain Eukaryota; kingdom Viridiplantae; phylum Streptophyta; class Pinopsida; order Cupressales; family Taxaceae; genus Taxus; species Taxus chinensis. Next base: position 590,302,479 of record CM034147.1, read on the forward strand.
TTCTTGCATTCATTATCCTTGTCCATTTATGTCTCACACACTAGCACTCTCCACACTGCCTTTCATCTGACTCCATCATTTTCACCCTTTTCACTTATTCTTGTTTGACACATAACACATTACACCATTTTTGACATTTATGCATCCTTGTCTTATGTCATCGCTTGTGGATGATGATTTCGATGTTAGATTTTCCTTTGCCTAACATCATCACCTGTGGGTGATAGCTTCGGGTATATATACACATCACACTTAAACATTTTATAAGGAAGAAATACTATAGGAACTAGCCATCTACTATGATCTTTTTGCCATCTTTGCATCTACACACTCTATTATTGGTTCACCTTACATTTAACTTGGATTAGATACTCTTCTTGATTGTTGGATTACTTACAATATTGATTCATCTATAGTCAATCTAGGATAGGAACGGTGTTCCCCTTCTCCACCCATATCAATTCTCTCTTAGTGTGTTACTTCTCTAGAGAGATAGATTCGTCAACAACCACCCTACAAATAATTTCTCTAAATTTATTTTTCATTTTGAATATATTAGTTCATGTACATTCCCCTTTACTTTATGTTTAGCTTATTATTATATGTACATCGATGTTATTTAGCATAGTACTTTTATATCAGCTCCTTAATTTTCCTTTCCTTTATTTCATGTTATATTGTAGTAGTTTATATTGTGCATGTTTATCATATCTTCCCATCAATCTATGTGTCTCCCCCATCAATTGATATCCTAGAAGGGTACTATTCTCTATCTTGATTATGGGCCTTGGAAACCCTAGGTTGACCTAGTGTATGGATTATTTCCCTCTAGATATATGACCTTATAACTCTTTGTAGCCACTTTAAATCAATAATTTGTTTGTGTTTCCATGTTTTTCTCTCATTTTTTTCCTCATACCCTTGTAGAACAGAAGAATTAGGAGTGCAATCCATTGAGACACATTCTTGGCCTGCCATACACAAAGCACTATGTTCCTTCAGTACTGCTTAACACTATATTCCTAATTTCCATGAAATACTAAGTTCCTTTGTTTCGTGACTTTTTAAATAAGAATCACCTATGTCCTTAACTTAAATGAAGTTTTCCAAATAGCATGGGTGATATTGGACAGTAATTTACCAATTTTTGGGGGAAATTTTGGCTGCTAGATGAACTGGCCAGTATCCTAGCATATCTATTCGGCATGAATTCATGAAAATTATCACTAATATTTGATTTTAACATGATAAACATTATTGTACCTTTCTCATGCAACTTTAAAACTAAAAATGCCTCCTCAAATCAATAAAAAAAACTTGTACTAAGAATACTTAGAGAATTGAAACTACTATGACTACCAACTATAAAATGTGCATAACAACACTTGGAGGAAAGTGGATATATAACACTATTATGTGTAAGATGAAACTTCACCTCTATAAAAATTCTTGAGGTATATCCCATTAACTAGGATAGGGAGCTCCTCTCTATTCAACCTTGACAAATGAAAATTGTTATGTGATTTGTAGCTAGAAATAACATATGGACCACTCCATATTGTGTCAAGTTTGGTATGCTTACCTATTTTATCCCTATCCTTATCCATTTTAGGGTAATATCTCCTCCTTGAAAATTTCTTGGCACTACTTTATTGTTAAAATACCTTTTCAATTGGGCTTCATGAAATTCCATTGTGCGCATTGTTTGGTCTCTTAGCTCCTCTTACTCCATCAATTTTACATATCTAGATTTTATTTCCTCTTCTCTAATCATCTCAAGTTGTTTTATGATCTATAAGGCTGGTAACTCAATGGATATTGGAAATCTTACCTCTTTACCATAAACAAGATTATAAGGTGAGTTAGTAGTAGACCTTTTAGGAGTAATTCTATTGAACCATAAGGTTTATTTTAAATTTTTGTGTCATGTTCTTTGATTATCCTCCAAATTTCTCCTAATAATCCTTAAAATATTCTTTTTTGTTGATTCAACAAGCTCATTCCCTTAGGGAGAGTAATTTAAGGATGTTCTCAAAGGAATCAAAACTTTTACAACCCTCTTAGTTATTTCCATGTCAAGAAATGTTAAAGGCATTATCTAATATGATTTTGGAAGGGAATCCAAACCTGGTTATGATTCCCTCATATAAATCAAAAATATTAGCTTCATTTTCCTCTTTTATATAAATTTATTCTATCCACTTGGTAAAATAATATGTTTCTGACAATATCAATTTGTGTCTCAAGCTTGAATATGGATTGGTTACCCCTATAAAATTCATCCCCCACTACATAAATGGTTTCTCAACTAAAATGGGTTCATGAGGAAGGGCTAGAAGTTTCTCTTTTCCCACAAAAAAGAAACATTTCTTACTCTTTTTGACCCATGTGTGGAAATATTTGAAGATAATTGTGCAATAGTAGCCTCCTTTCAATATTTTAAGCATTATTGTTCTTGGGGCATAATGTCTACCTAATAATCCATCATGAAATTCTTGTAAAATCCTCTCGACTTGATTTCTATTAACACATCTAAAAAGAACACCATTTATATCTTTTCTAAAAAATATGGTTTCCACAAGACAAAAAAAGGAATAGATTGTAGTCTAAAATACCACCTTTTAGATTTGTCCAAACCTTGAGGGCACTCACCTATTTGAAGGAAAAGGGCCATGTCATGATTCTAAATAATAGGAAACAAATTCACAGCTGATTGTTAGTTATCTTAAAGCATTAGGATGGTATTCATATCATTGTGTAAGTCTGAAGATATTTGTTCAAAAAAATCTTTTCCTCTTACCAACTTGGTGACCTTTATGTCAATATCATACTCCATCACTTTTGTGATCCAAACTGCCCTCTTCTCATTTAAGTCTTTTCTCAAGAGGAATTCTTTAACACTTGGGTGTGAGACAATCAACTAAATTTTATTATTGGAAAAAAAATGCCTAAATTTTTGTAAACATATTATCACAGTAAGAGCTTTCTTTTCCATAAAGGAGTATCTTACTTTATAAGTATACAAGCCTTGAGTAAAGAAGGCTAGTGGTTTTTCCGTACCTTCATTATCTTGTTGTGCTAACATATATGAAATAGTTTTAATGCCTCCAAATTCATATAAAGTTAAATCTTTTGTAAAATCAGGATTTATGAGGGTCAGAGCTTGTGATAAATATTTCTTAATTTCTTTAAAATAGTTTTTTCCCTCTTTAGCACATCTAAAAACCATATTCTTCTTTAAGATAAAGGTTAGTGTTTTCATAAGGTTGGAAAAATCAGGAATAAACTTCATAAAAAAAATTATTCTCCCTAAAAATATTTGCAATCTCTTTTTTGTGACTACGCAAGGACACGGCTAGAATAGCACTTACTCGTTTAGGATCAATTGCAAGTCCTTTTTCAAAAACAATATGGCCTGATTCCTAAATTGAAAATATACATTTCTTTTGGTTGATAGAGAGCCCAAATTTCCTACACCTTTCAAATATCTTCCTGAGATGATATAAATGATCATTAGCATGCTTAGAGAATATGGTAATATCATCAAGATAAATAAGTACTATGTCATTTATTAGCCCTTTAAATGTCGTATCCATGGCTTTCTAAAAACTATCTCTTATATTAGACAAACCAAAAGGAATCTTTCTATATGTATAGGCTCCCCATTTAGTGGTGAAGGTTGTTTTGAATTGGTATTCCTCTCTTTCATAATTCTGATTACACCCATTATAGCCATCAATAAGGGAAAATTGCTTATAACATGTTACATTTTGTATAATCCTCTCCATAGATGGAAAAGGGTGTTGATCATTAAAGGAAGCACTTTTTAGATCTCTAAAGTCAACACATAACCTTATCTCGGCATTATTTTTCCTCCCAAGAACTAATTTAACAACCCAAGATGAGTGTTTGATGGAAAGATTATGTTAGCCTCTATCATCTTATTTAACTATTGCTTCATGAGAAGCTTTATCTTTGGGTTTATAGGCCTTTTCTTTTTCCTAACAGGATTGGCATTTGGATCTAACTCTATAGTATTTTTCATTAATATAGGATCAAATCCCTTAAATTCACTATAATCCCATGCAAATATATCTTCTAGCTCTTCACAAAGTTCAACAAATGCAATCTTTTCTTCTTGAATACATACCTTGCAAAAATTGAGAAGCTTTTCCTTGAAGATGGTGAATATTTCATAGTGTTATTTAATTATATACATGTTAAATTTATCTCCTCTATCCCAAGAATCAGTACCAAAGATAGATTCAAGAGTAACCAAGCTGTTTGGTAACTTTTTGACTTCAAATGGATGATTTGTTCATCATAGTGCTGTTGTAATTAAACCTAATTTTTAGTTGAGAAATTTACTTCTTATTGTATAAAATGTATGATTTTTTAGTAATTTTCAAACACCTTACAATTGGTGTTTTTATTAGGTATATTTTTCCTTACAAAAATTTTAATATGATGTTGTGATTTTTCCCTTTTTATGTCTTCAAGAATGTCAAATTGTGTTCCAATTACAGCTAGTTTGTCCGCTAGTTTATTTTTCACTCTTGGGATAGATTGGATGTTAAATGCCTTAAAATTCCTCTATGATATCCCATACTCTATTCTTATAATATTTCAATGAATAATTTTTGGTTAAATTCATCCCTCTTATCTAATTTATCAATAACTCACTATCACCAAATACTTGTAGTTGTTTAACACCTCTCTTTCTAGCCCATTCGAGACCATGTACGAGAGTTTCATACTCATCTGAATTGTTTGTATAACTCAAATAAAACCTAAGGATAGAATAATAAGTATTCTTCATGAGATAAATCGACATGATACCTCTTCATGTCCCATTATTATTTCTATATCCATCAAAGTACATTTTTTAAACACCATTATCTTGTTAATTTGTATTCACATGGTTAGGAATGAAAGAGTATTCCTCATACAAGAGATAAGTACCAAGACTATTCACTTCAATATTATTATAAAGATTAAACTCATGAATTTTATTCCCCCATTCATCAAACAATAAATTAGGTATACCTTCAAGAATAATATTTGGCTCCTACGTAACAAGATGGTCCTCTTGGTCAAAGATTGTACAATTGGCATTAATGACACTTGGCACATAAGGTATTATACAATAATTCACAATAGTTTCAGACTTTATAGAGACTATAGTTCCATACCTAGTTTTGTATATCATGTGTGACCAATCAAATGATAGATATCCTCCAATTTTGGTTGTAAAGTATATAGAAAGGCACATATCAAAGAATGAAGGGAGGTCAATTATGAAGATGTCTTAGGGAATTAAGAAATTATAGCATGCACATAAAGTGAGGCTCAACCCCTTGATGACATCAAATTTTTTTAATTTTTTTCCATCAAGTAGTATAACTCCTTTAGGAAGAGGTTCATACTCTAGGCCAAGCTTGTCAAATATCTATTTAGGCATGACTGAACTAGTGGCTCGTGAATCTATTATGTAGTTATGGACTAAATGGTTTCCAATGATCAATGACCCATAGAAGGGAGAATTGTTTTCACTTTTCTTTTATTGATAATCATTTACATGAGGTGTATTTGTAAGCATGAATTTTGATTTCTCTTTAGGTGACTCATTTGAAAGGTTAAGGTTAGACAAAGTAGTATGTAAAATATATTTTTACCCAAGGATAGACAAACACTCGCACATTGAAATATTCACATTGGTTTTCTTTAAATTCTCAAGAATATTAAATGGGCAAGTACTAACATTTTACTACACTTTACTTAAAGCAGTACCTTCTTGTGTTTTATCTGGTTTAATATGACTTCTAGGTTTTTCTTGAGATCTAGAGGCATGATTTCTCCAAGTCTCTTGCACATTTAGAGCCAAAGTAAGAATTTTATAATCTCATTGTTCTACCTCCATGACCCTTTTCTTGGACCTAGTGTTAGATTTCATACCTAAAGAAGAAGTCTAGTTGTGTCTTTACAGCTAATTTACTCCAAAAAACTCTTCTTTTCTCTAGTTAATGAGTGTAACATCATCTTTTGTTGGATCTTGAGTAGCCTCTTGTGGTGGTGGTACCTCATCTGATGAACTTTGATAAATTGATGCATTTTACATCATCATAGATTGATTTAGGATGCCATTTGGACAAGTAGTTTGATTATGGGCTTAGTTATAAAGAAATCACCACTCATATTCTTGTACTAGATTGTTTTGAATGGGAACTATTTTGTTAGAAGTGTTAACAACATTAGCATTGTTTGATTGGTAAGGCTTTGCATGAGTTATTTGGCCTTGGCCTTGGAACTTTTTTTGATATGGATTCTTATTAGGCTGATAAGAATATTAATAAGGGGATTGATAAGGCTTATAACTTTTTGTTTTCTACATTTTTACAGTCACTAATTCATCACCAAAATTTTGAAGAAGGCTCTTTACCTCTTATAACTCGTTAGATGTGTTTGGGGTAGTATTGATTTAGCTTACAAGTTGACTAATTGGAACTGGAATAGATGTCATTGTAGGTATTTATAATGGCATAGATGGTTTTACTTCTAGAAATATGAGCATAGGAGGACTTGGTACAATCTTTCCATCTTATATGAGACTATTCTCTTCCCTAATTGCTACCCTCATAAGCACCTGGAAGTGTTCTACCACCCATAGATTGAATAATTGATGAACTATCACTATTTAGAGCTCTTAATTAGTATAAAAAGGAATACTTTGGTGAAGGTATTATCAAATTTTTGGATTTTATCCCATGTTTTTTGGAATTTGAAAATAAAATTAGATATAAACTCATATGGTTCTCTCATAATAGTGGTCAGCTGATCCACTAGAGACAAGTGATCTTATTTTTCCTCAAATTTTCTACATAATGGTTCTCCTAGTTCATCCCATGTGTTGAATGAATTCAACCTTAAACACGTGTAACACTACAAAAAAATCCCTTTAACAGAGGTAACCAAAAGTCTAATTGTAATGTTTTCTTGGGTGATATAGTCAAAAGAACATGTTATTATCATCATGTGTAGATTTCACTAACACCTCAAGGCTTTGGTGTAATGGTTTGTTACATTTGGTATCAGAGAGACCACCCAGGTTTGACTCCTAGCACAAGTAACTATGTCGACATCGCAGTGTTCACCCGGGGCTCATATAGGGCAGGGTAGGGTCCCACTATATGGGCATAAATCTAGCCCAGGGTCCGGGATATGGAAGCGTGGTGGGATGTTATGATCCGCATGTACAAATTTTACTAACACCTCGAGGTTTTGGTGTAATGGTTCATTACAGAACATATGTTGGCCACATACTTAACGTGTTATATAGGGGTAGTTGTGTATTCTCCAATGAAAGAAGGGGCAATTTTGAGGAATATCGTAGGTATATAATCATGTTGGGAAATATTTAGGGGACTTCCCCCATTAAATGTAAAAAAATATTGGTTTCTTTGATGGGACATAAAGGGAATGGTTATTAGACTCCTAAGATGATGAGGGATAGATCTGTAAAGTGGGGGGGTTGAATTAACCCTAGGTGGTGGAGATGGGAGTTTTTGAATAGGTCTTGCTATTTTCCTTGTTGAAATTTTTATATACTCGAAGTGCTCCCCTCTTATAAATTTTCTTGAATGTAGTTTTCTCATGAAATTGAAACACTTGACTATTAAAATTAATAGATTTGAAATTAGGAGTCGGCATATGTGTTGCTCATTACCTCCAAAGGTAAATTACCATTGAAACACACCAATTTTAGTTTATTAGATCAAAATTGAGTTTTAGATTTCCCAAATCATCCCACCGGGCATTGCTAAAAACTATTGTCACCTAAATTTACACCCTTATTGAATATGCTAGATCCATCACCTCGATGAACTGTGAGATGATCTCACAATGTGTTAATTTATTATATGAGATCAACCTCCAGATAAGGCTGACTTCCTCTACCAATATATTCTAACACTAACACTACTCCTAAGATAAGATACTAACTACAACAAAAAGGAGAAGATGCACGAAGTAAAACTAAGATAAGGGAATGGAGATTGTGCTAGAATGGAAAGGAGAACTCTCTATGTGAGGGGAAGAATAGGAAATGAAATGTAGGATGAGAGGGAAGGTATGAGCCATAGATCAACACTATGTGAACCATTCTATCCACACATTATAGACACAAAGAAATTAAATCCATACAAATATATTCCATACGCAACATGAAATGAAAATAATAGAGAGGAAAGAAGATAATAATCTAAGACAAAGGGCATATACAAGCCACATTCAACATCATATTATTTTTTATAAGTATGTATTTTCTATTATAACCACTTAGAAGGCTTTCTATACACAATCTCATGTCAAAGGTCTATAACTTGTGAAAGCTTAGCCACCATTTTGACATGGTGAATTTGCAGTTAGGAGACGATTGTTTAAAATGAAATTAAGTTACTTTTATAGATAAGAAGATAAGAGAGAGGGAGAAGATCAGATTGCACTAGTAATGAAGAGGGACAACAACTCATCACCGACCAAGGACCAATCACCACTGATTTCACAAGTGAGTTATGGGAACCTTTCATCATTCTAATCACACTCCATCAAATTGTTAGTACATGAGGTAAATGTTATTTAAAATTTAATTATAGATGTTAGAGTGATCAGAGTCTTGGTTTAAATTATGTGTGGCTTTTTTATTCTTCACAGACTTTTGATATTCTTTCACCTTGATCTTGTCTTCCACATATTTTTATGTTTTTGATGTGATCTATGGTCTTATTTGTGACCTCTACCTTGATACCATATTTCACATATTTTTATCCTTATCCTGTGGTATACACTACATTCCATGGAGTCTTCTGTGTTTTACAGTATTTCATTTTTTTTGTGGGTTCTCTATGATATGTGTATTGTCTTATTGTGTAACTTTCTAAACATGGTGTGGCTTTCTGAACCTTGTATGTCTTGTACCATATGCTTAACTTTTATGGCCTCCACATTTTACTCACTCTTAAGAATGTTACATAACTCTTTTTCTTTTTTTTGCTTCATATTTCCCAATGACTATGTTCCTTTTTTCCATATCTTTACTGACTTCATGGAACATTAAGTTCTGAATTCCTTTGTTCTACAATTTTCTACCTATGTTGTGTTTTAACTTTCTTTCTCTTGTTTCATGATGTCATATGACTTTTTTTATGTTTCACATATTTTTATCCACATATTTTACTTTTGTTGCACAAAATTTTCAAAAATTTTGAAACCCAAAGATTTTCCAATTCCACAGAACACTAATTTCCTTTATTCTACAATGTTTTAAAAAAGAAGCACCTAAGTCCTTAACTTAAATGAAGTTGTCCAAATAGCATGTGTGATATTTTAGACAATAATGAGCTCACACATTCTACCCAAAAAAATAAATTCTAGAGATGTATACAATAATATGGAAAGTATAAAATTTTAAGGTAACTCACATAACTTAGATTTATGTCTATACCAATCTCTTTAGCAGGATTTCCAAATCCTCACTCTGATACAAAAAATGGTGCATGCACAGTTATAGTTAGAGTCCGTGCTGAAGGGGAAATATACACCAAAGCCACTTGTTAGAGTTATATCTCACTAAAATATATATTATGGATAAAAATTAACAAGAAAATAACCAAATTTTCAATTAATGTCAACAAATATTACGGATCTCGGTTAAATGACTCAACACTCCAATTAAAGTCTCATGACAAGAATCTACAAGAATTATTCTAAGAATTTCATTCCTATACATATCCTAAGCTTGTATAATTTGTGAATATTTTATAAAAAAAACCCACTTGACTCATGCTCTCATGGATGGTCACATGATTCCTCATTTCAAAATTTTAATCCTCTAATATTCTAAGTAACTCTAGGTATCACTCAAGATTTTAGGCCACCTTACAAGTATGCAGATCCCTCCTAATTATATAATTCACAAGCCTCTAATGGGATAAATTGAAACCTTTAGCAATAAAATTCTCCTATATAATATTGATAAATTCACACTTAGAACCATTGATTATATCCCATAACTTCCCCTCTATTAGATCAAGCTCTGTCAAATCATTATATTCATCCATGGATGAAATAGATGGATCAAAAACCATGTGTATCCTCTATTAACTATCTCAATGTTGACAAGTGACTTTACCTAAAAAATTATCATCATTTAATTGAATCAGATAGGTCATGAAATAACGTGACATTTTAATTTCCATAGTGTTAGACACATTTTGTAGTGCATTACAACTTTAGGTAGACTTTGTAGCATTCATAGTGTTGCACAACATAATATAATATTCTTGGAATTTCATATTTTTATGTATCTTAGGATGATTACACGACATCCACATTTTTTTTCGATTGGGATAAGATCACATGAAATCCATATTGTTATATGACATCTATTGTGTTTCCTAAATTTGGCAGACTTTCGATACTTCCGTAAAATGACTAAGGAAAAGGTGGCTTTGTGTAGATTTCTTAGGAGTGGTGTGAGATTGTATAAATTTTTATTTAATACCTATAAATGTTTTTGGCTGCTAAAATATTTCTTATGGACCTGAATTCACTTACATCACTTAGTTTTTTCCCTTTTTATTAGTGCATTACATACTCCACAAAATCATGAGCAATTTGTTTAGTGTAGCCCCAACCTCATTGGCTACCATTTGGTTTCTATAAATTGGGGATTTATCACCCCCAATTATCCATATTTTTTTATGATAATATCTTCTCCATGTGCCACACATAGTGACACAATATCATCCAAATTCTTCACCAAGATGTGTCAATCCTTACAGATAAACCATTGGTTTCTACACATTCATGCATACTCCATTGCTTTCTCTCTCTTATTTCAACTTCATTTATAGATTTCAGAATATAGACATTGATTGCACTTTTTCCTTGTAGGTTTTCTTTGGACACCTCTCATGAATTCAAGCACTCAAGTATTTGATAAAAGATAAAGTGTGTTTACAAATTTAGGGACACAATTCCTTTAACTATATATTTTTAACTACTAGATTAAATGGGGGGAAATTAGACACCCTAATTTGGATTTTGGAATTTGATAATGTTGGTTTTTTATCTTATATCACGTGTACATGAATTTATTGCACAAAAAATATCAAATTCACTATCTTATGGTTTCCTAAGGATTGTAATCCCTCATTACAATACTTTGACACCTAAAACAATAATTTTTTTATTCAAAAGCACCTTATATCTCACATATAAAATTCTCTATACCATTAGTTGAGCTATTTACCCCACTAGACAGAACCATCTAGTAGTTATATGATTAACTAGCTGATTATATAATTTTTATTTTATCATATCCTTCGTATTTTACCAATAAAATTTTCAAATGGGAAGCTTCTTATAATTCATTATTTTTCCTCGAAGCATTCCTTAGTGTAACATATTGCACTTGGAGTCATATAAATACAAATATAACCCCACTAATTTATTCACTTATTCATTACTTAGTATTTAGAATGTGTACACTTGGTATTAATCTATAAAACACCAAGAAATTTTCTCTATTCTTCATTATTGCATGTTCATGCATTATGATAAATCCTTATTCAAGTCTTAAGAAATTCATATAAATCAAAAAGAATTCTAATCCAAGTAAAAGAAAGCTTTATAAATTGTTCAAGTGTTAAATTATAGATGCATACATGTAATTACATTATCATAATTACAATTCCAATAGGTGGAGAATTATGTGGGTTTGAAGCCTCTTTAGATTATTTCTACGTAGGTGGCATACAGATGTGTTAGCCTAAAGTACTAGCCCCTTTTATAAGAATTACTAGGAATATAAAATTTCAAGATAAGAAGACTAATTTTGAAAACTTATACACATCTTACAAATCATTAATTACATATAGAGAAGAATTTTTAATAGACACAAGTGGTTTTGTAATCACATATCAATTTTAAAGTGTAACAAAGTTTGTGAAACTATGGACATGTGCTAGTTGATCCTTTCATACTAGTCAATCATTTCTTAAAGTGGATACAAATATAGTGTTAAGAGATGAAGTAGATATAAGATATTTCTAGCTCATTACCTCAGTTTCATGCCCATATCATCCTATAAATATGGAAAAAAATCTAAGTGTGTTATATTCTTATGTTTTACTTATATTTTATCATGTTCCCTAATTAATTATATTCCCTAAATTATTTATTCTATTTCCATATCTTTGTATCAATTTGTAATTTGTAATATAAATGTATACTTTCTAGATTACAATCCTATTAGGTTTTATTTCATTATATATTTAATTAGGATTAAATCAATGATATAAATCTCGCCATATTTTGAAATGATGTCCCACAAGTATATGATAAGTGAAATGATAAGTGAAATAAGGTGTTGTATGCCACGTATAATGACACATATGTTGAAAGTTCCCTTAAAGACCAATTAAACATAAGTGAATTTGTAGATGTATTAGGCATGGATTGATATGTTTTCTTAACCCATATTTGAGATTAAATAATTTGAGGCCCAAAATTATGTCTAGATATATTTTCAGCATGTGTACATTTGGCATTCCTTATATAATCAAACTAATCTCTAAGTGATTTAAAATCTAGATGGGTAGCTTGAATTTTGTTTTGCAAGGAATTTTTTTATACTTGAATAGATTCTAGGATAGCCATATAAGAGATGTTTTTTCTTATAGAGTTTATCAATTTCATATACAAACATGAACCATTGATGAGGTGAACCACTTCTTATGGTTTATTGAAGGCATGGACCTTGTGAGAGGGATAGTATCCATTAGAACATTGAAGAAGAGAGGAATTGTTATTGAAAATAGAGTAGAAATGTTCTTTTAATATATTCATCATGAAGAAAAGTTATATATAATTAAATATAGAAATAATGAGTCAATTATAAAGGATTCTAGACATTAAATATATAAGAGTTAAATATAATGTTCATATAATTATAAGGTAAGATTGATTAAGAATAAAATGATAATCATGCCAAAAATAAATGAAATTTTAAAGTTATCTATTCAAATAAATATAGTGGATAACCTTCCCAAATGATGATTCAAAACAATTGGTGTTAGCAGCAGTCCTTAAAATTACTCATCGGGACATGTTATATTTGTTGTCTAAGAGATTTACAAATTTAGTCCATTTACAACCCTTGAAATAGTGTGTAGTAAATATAAATTACCACAACATAAAAATTATGGAATAAGCTACATATTAGGAAATTATAGCATGGAAACACACAAGATAGAGAGAGAGAGAGAGAAATATGTCACATAAACTATAATTATATTATTTTAAAGATCCTCAATAGATCTACAATATCTAAAAATCAATAAAGCAAATATTAACCTTTTGCACAATGCATTTACATGGTTTTATATAATATAAGGTAATTTTCGACCTTCCAGTCCCTTCATATTCACTTTTCAAGCTAGAGGAGTGTTCCACATTCTCTTCCTAGGCTATAGAAACTTTACATATATTATATTTTTTATCTAAACTATACATATCCATTGGATATTACACATTATAAAAAATTATACAAAATGTATCAAGTCAACTTTTTGGCCTTAATAACCTTCCAACACTTTCCTATAATTAAATAGTTATATCATACTAAAAAAGAAGAATCTTATGTAGTTTGGGAGGTGCTCTATCTTCATTATTTAGACTTATGATTCTATATTTTGTGTTGTGCATTCAATTTTTTGTTCATAGTTGATATAGGGAATGTCATTTACCAATTTTCAAACCTTGCGCACTACTTAACTTCCATTGTGGGTTTTTTAATTAAGTAATTTTCCCAAAAAACCGCTCTTTCAAGATTTCAATATATGGAAAATCTCACATAGATCACCCTTTTGGTTTTAAACCTATGCAAGCATGCTTACAAATATCCAAAAAAATTACACAATTATATTCAAAAAAATTACCTTACCTCAAAATGATGATATTTTTGGCCCTACTTTTTCTCTATTCCTTATGCAAATGGAGCTTGTTGAACTTTTGTCGATGGAGATGGCAATTCTTGTGTTTCTTGGATTCTACAAAGCATGGTCTAGGGAGGTACATACTTCAAAGTGTATTTTATGTTATTCATAGTTGGTAGAAATAATTTCAAATATACCTTTTAATATGTGATGGCCTCCTCAACCTTGTTGAAACATCTATGTAGTTGTGTTAAGGCTGTCATTAATTCTAACAAATCATCCTATTTTTTTACATTTATGATAGGACATGAATAGATATATCACATTGAACTTCTGGAATTAGAGCATCCATGTGATCTCGCAATATTTGTACTTACACCCCAACAAAATTGTTACATGGTGTATTTTGTCTCTCATTCATGCAGTATGTTGCTCACATTATTTCTAGCTTGTAATGGCATTTCCAATCCTTAATTGAATCCTTGATCATCTTTCATGGTGAGAATTTGAACATATAGTGTCTTATAAAAAAATTTGTCTCCTTGATTTTCATTCATTATCACCTATAATTACACTTTCCAATTCAATAAGTCCAAATTAAAATTCTTTTCTTAGGCCTCAACTTTTTGTAGAAGATTTATATATTCCTGTAAAATTTGAATTACACCCTTGGCATCCATTTTTTATTTAAGAACTTAGTTCTTTCCCTTGTGCACAAGTTCTTGATCTTGCTAATTATGCACTAGTTTGTTAACTAGAGTAGCTAGCCGAAATTTATCGCCCATGAATTGCTCGCATATTGCTTTGATGAAAATATTGGAACAATTGTCCTCAACATGCTTCTTCACATTATGTAGTATTTTCTCCAAAGTGTTTTTTTATTGTGCCAATTACAAAGCAACCACACCATTATTTACTTACATAGTGTACACCCCATCTATTTTTATTTGTCATGGAAACTACTTTGATATATACATCAAAATTATTAACAATGGCTTATGTGGTGGTCACTTGCATATTTTTTTAAATAACACGTGGGAAAATTATGTGCACATGGGAGGAGAGGAGGATAAGCTTCCACTTAAAAGTTTACACTTTTTTCTATGTTCCACAAAAAAATGTTTAAGTATCCCCTCCTTATCCTTCTTCTATCATGTGTTTCATTGCATGTTTGGATATCAAACTTCTTACCTTTGTTACGTTAGCTTTTGGCTTATCTTCTATTCATATACTAGAATTTTTTACTTTATGGGTGTTTATTTCTAGTAAGTAGGTTCAACTTTTCCTACTTCAACTTCCATTTTTTTCATTATGCCTCATTCTTTAACATTTCTTCCCTATGAAATATTATCATGATCTTTTGTTTATGCCTTGGCCTCTTTTAGCCACTTATCCTCTTCAAAAAAAGTTTTTTCCTCTTTCCTCTTATGATATCACTCCATATAATTTTTTGTTCCTTCTTATCTCTTTCTTCCTCTCTTTTATTCTCTTCATCTTCTTTCTTTTCTCTTTCTCCATTCTTCGTGCCTTATATTGTGCAACTATTTGCTTTTTTATCTCATCCTCCTTTTCTTTACAATTTCATCCTTCTTCCTCCTATTTTTATTTCTTATCTACCTTATCCTTTTTATCATATTCATCTCCTTGCATTTTCTCTTAATTTATTTTTCTTGCACAATCTAGGCTTCCTCTTCCTTCTTTAACAGGGATTCTATAGCATCTTCTTCTTATTTTTGAGTTTAATATTTTTGTGTGTAATTTATTTTTACTACAGCACTTCTTCCTACTATTTTTTCTTTATTTCCTCTATATGTTGTATAGTCACAGTTGATTTCATGGGGGTCTATTTTGAAGTTTATATGTGATTATTGAATTAATTTCCTTCATCAGTAATTGTGCACTTGGTTTTTCACTTTAATCCATCCTTATAGGGATTCTTTGTTCTAGAGTACTGACAATTTATTTCACTATTGACTTGGGGACAATAGTCTTTACCCTCTTACACGTTGTTTACTTTTTTCTTTTCAGTGCGCATTATTATCTTCCTTGTATAGTTTTCTTCTTGGTCAATATATTCTATAAATATTGGCTTACATCCTCCACATTCAAAGATGATATTTTTCTACATTTAAAATCCCCAAATCCTTTAGTTCCTCTACGAGGCATGACCTATGCACTAATTTCAATTGCGTCTCTTCCTTTTCTAAACTTTCTAACATATTTGATTCATGTTTTTTGATGGATACAATGGTATTCTTCAACTAGATCAATTGATGACAAGTAAATTTTAACTTTGATATATAATCTAGAGTTTTTTAGATAGTGTGCAGTAGTTATTGTTGGTCATTCAAACGTGAACCCATGTCTTAGATCTAGAAGAGCCTAGTTGCTTGAGACAACAATGGAATTGTCTCTAATTTGTAGGATATTTCACGCTTGGGACGGATCTCCAGAGAAGGTCGGTTCCTCTACCTACCTCTAATGTTACTATTACTCCTAATGCAGAAAGAAAATCATATACTAAACATACCAAGGGACCAGGGATAGAAGGATGTGCAGAAAGGGGAAATCCTAAAATAAGGAAGGTTGTAGTGCAAGAAATAAAGGGTCTATATCTCTCCATGAGTGGTAAAGGAAACAGAGAGGGCATGGAGAAGAGGGTTGACGGCGCGCTCCACAGATCAACACATAGGTACTGCCTTCCAGTGCACGCAACACATAAACACAAGGACTAAGTATAGGAGTACACACAACATGCCATAAAAATGTAAACAGAGAGGTGAGATGTAATAAAAATGTGAGAGGGAAGACAAGAGTTCCACAAAAAATGACTTTATTTCTAAAGGTATGCACAGTCATTTACACTCATGGTAGGAGGTGAGAATACACTGCAAAGACCACACCAAGGTCTGAGACCCATGGGAAATAAGCAAGCATTTTGGCATGGTGTCATTACAATAGAGAGGGATCCTTTTTACAAATCAAAACTCTGTTATTGATAGAAGGAGGAGAGAAGAGAAAGAGAAAGAAAGAGAAACTCATATTCAAATCTTAAACCACCAACAGATAGTGATAAATGCTTATAAATATTCCTGTAATTCTATCAAATGTGCTTCCTCATGTCTGTTTGGTGTGTAGAATAAGGAATAAGGAAAGATATAATTGAAATGCGGTGGTTGAGGTTTATTATATGTGTGCATTGATGATCAAAAATATGTTTCCCTATTTTCCACCTACCAAATCCCACCTAAATTTAAATCTAAATAGTCTAATATGTAGTTTGTGTTAGCACCTCTCTAACAAATCTAGGCATGTGTCAATCAGATATTTGTAGCAGAAGATACGGTTGTTAGAAGATTTCAGAGAAATCTGGGCACGTAAGACACGTGGCACAAATGGATTGACTAAAGGAGTCGGCCAACTATTCATTTGTTTTGTCTTTTCTACCATATGTCATGCACCAGTTGGTTGTCCATATTTCAGTGTGCTATTGGCATGATTTGACAGGTTACATGTTACACACTTAAGTCTGACAAATGACATATCACAATGACTAGTGTAGAAGAAAAAGGCAGGCATGTGAAAGTGAAACAGAGGGAAGTGCACGTATAGGAGGAATAAAAAAATACTTGCAATGGACAAGTATGGGGAAGGGGCTTGAGAAGGAATGCAAGGAAAAATAGGAAGTGTAAGCCACACAAGCGTGAAGGCATGCGAGGGACTTATCTGATTTGGAAGGAAATTCTACATATGTGTGCACAAGGAGTGTGCGATAGGATAGAAAAGAAAGCGGGTGCACAAGATGGAGGTGTAAAGGAAAATGGAAAAAGAGATAGCAGAATGTGGATAGAAGAGGAATAGAAGCAAGAAGGAAGCAAGGTGTGTGGGGCATGCAGAATAACTATAGCCAAGAAAATTATTCCAAGTGAGCAAGCTTGAGTGCGTACAACCTGAAATGTGAAACATTAGAGTCTGAATGAAAATATAAGTTATCTAGATAACTAGGAGAGTTATTTGGATAATAGTTACTCTTATATTATGTTCAACCTTTAAACTACTATCATCAAAGAGTGATGGATAATTGCTACTTGGATTATTTCTTCACCATGCAACCTTATATCCTATTTTTGGGCTCATTTGATGATTTTTATGTATACCATTCATGATCCTCATGTGTGTATAATTTCCTACCCATGTCTTTGATTATAATGGTGCACGTTTTAGTTCTAATTACTTAGATTTGGTTATGATTTAATATAAATTGAATTAAATCTATATTTCATAGTAACTAATGTATTGAATGATATACAAGTTATAAAATATAGTAAATGGACAAGAAAAAAACAAGCAATAATATAAAACCCTAAGAAAATGAGAGAGATAGATGACTTAGCTAATTTCTAAGTTATCAGAAAGGGTTTTGGACTGAGGAATTGTTAGAACAGAATGAGAAGAGTTTCTTCAAGTCTTATTGGAAGTTCTAGAACCTAGAACTATGCAGGAAAGAAGTGTCCATATGAGGACGTGAGTTCTTGAGTGCTAGTGACTAGACCTGGGTGCTAGTGTCCACCTAGATGCTCAAGTTATAATCTTTTCTATGCAGGATAAGCTTAGTTTTGATCTATTTTTGTCACTTTGGATTTTTTCTAATGTCGTGTTTGCACATGTAACCTACAAAGAAAGATACCTAGCTGCACATGTCCTCAAGCCACATAAAATCCTAAAAATAAAGATACATTATGTGGAGTCAGACTAACCCCGGAAGTCACCCAAAGAGTGAACTTACTACCAAGTGCTACACTACATTTTAAAATCCATGTGGTTATATATGAAAGTGTCTGTAATGATTCCCTTGTGCAAGTTACACAATGGTAGCATGTTGGATCTAGAATGTAACAAATGTATAGAATGTGTGAGATGGAATAGAATGAACTTCCCCTCCTATGTTGTGTATGTAGAGTGATACATCCCTTATTTCTTGTGTGGATGTGCTATGTGGATTATTTCTAATGATCTTTGTGCCTTTGGATGCAAGCTTAGGTGATAGTAGATAATGCTAGTGCGTGGCCCTTTATTTGAGAGCTATAACGATGTATATATATGATTCCCTTGTTTGAATTTTTTAATTTCGTAATTCACAACTGGAAGGCCGACCCAAAAGTGTAAAAGATGCCCAAGAATGTAAAAGAGACCCAAATAGAGTGAGAAAAGGCTAGAGAGGGTCAGGAGCGCTCATAAGGGACAAGAGTGCCTGGGTGCTTCTGTCCTAAATGGGCGCTAGTGTTTGAGGCCATAAAAGATAGCTAAGTCAAATATTGATATGTTTGTAGGGTGTGTAAGGTCAATAGAAGTATAACAAGGCAAAGCAAAAGGCCCAAAAGACATTGTCAATTACTAGTTTTCTTGATTAGGAATCATGTATCTATTAGTATGCTCTACGACCTAGAAATATACCCAAGTGCATAGATTTTGTGTCTACATTTTCCCCTACAATATGCGAACTGACATCCATAATTGATAGTAAAAATCTCATATAAATAGATGCATTATTTAGGGATTGAAGCCTCTGGGCACACAAGAGTGTATAAGTCACTTGGTGAAAGTGCCCACAATGTTGTATTTCAGCTTGTAGATCACCTATTAAAACCTGGACATTGTGACTCATTTCCCCTTACAAAGTATACTATCCCAATGTGTCTTTGTTAGCTACCTACCATCACCTCAAAGCTGGTGCATGGGTACGAATACAGCATAACAAGTTGCTTGTTTGGCGGTCTCCTTGGGTCTCATGAAGTGCATCCCCAACTTCAAACATTCAAAAGGATTCTCAAATTCATGCAGACACTCCATGTGTCTTTCTAACACATGTTTGATACAACCCAAAAGGAAGGGGGACCCTAAGCGAGTGCAAGTCCTCCACGTGGCCCAAATGAGAAGTCTAATCAGATAGGGACTCAGTGGCAATAACAAGAAGAGAGTATGTGCACAGATTTATATAAAAGGATGAAATATTTATTCTAAAACCACGAAAGTCAAATATCTGAATTAATAGGGAAGACAGTGGTGGCATTGCATTTAAAATACTAGGGGTGGGAGCCAAAAGGATAATTCCAAGGCCTTATTAGAATTGAAGGAAATAGTGGTAGCTAAAGTGATAGAGGAAAAAATGTTTCCTATAAAGGGAGGTGAGATAGAAAGAGAAAAAAAAGAGAGGAAAAGAAAGGAATTCTTAGCCAAAGAAGAGGGAGGAGAAAAAGCAGAGAGTTTTGCATGTTTTATCTAGCCTTAGTAAGCCTCTGTCATAAAAGAGAAGTGTAATTTGTACTTTTATGGGCCTTATGTACCCTTTCTATATATGAATAAAGAGTTCTTATTCTGTGAAAATTGGACTTTCATATGTTCTGAAATTTCATTTCTTTTATGAAAGGTGGTTATAAATGAGTCAGGAAATTCATCATGTTTGATGCCCTTAGAATTTTTTTGTTTCATTTATTATTATTTGTTTCAGTTCCTCAAATTTTTTAATTATCATAGTAGTAGACCGTGTTGTTTATCCCTTCAACTATTCTTGATAAAGATCTCATATATTCTGTCATTTATTTTTAGAATTTTGTGCATCACCTACATACTTTTTCTAAACCTATTCCTCAAACTAGAGAAGAGCCAACTTCTTTAAAACCTGGAGGTCACCTTAGAGCACAAGTCACACCAATCTAAGGTTTCCTATGAATCTTACAGTTCATATGTAAAGAAAATTATCAATGGTTTTCCTCACACACCCGGTGGGACTCATCTTTCCTATAGGTTAAAGCATCGCCCAATAGTTATCAACGAATGCGAACGAGATCAAAAGTGAGGGAAAATGTCTCATCGAATATTTGCAGCTATCCCCTCTATGACAGAGAAGAGGAAGATAGGTTCAGAGGTCTCTTTGCCCCCCCAGACTAGACTCTCTCAACCCCTCCACTAGGTAGGCCCTTCACTCAATCAAAAAGGACCCTTAGACCTATCACTATGGCACACCTTTAGCCTCCATTACTGAGACCATTTGTTTCATGGGATCAGGGAAGCCCACTCATTTTTCCCACACCCCCGGTGGTATGGAATCCTATTCCATCTAATGCTTTGAAGCATTTCCCAAAATAATTGGTGAAGACTTCAAAACCCCTGAGGAACATCTCCAAGATGTAGCAGAAATATGTGCAGTGCTTTATATAAGGGAGAAAAATGTTTCCTTAGGATTACTAGCTACCTCTTTTAAAGGGAGGGCCCTGGAGGGGTATCGAGCCTTGACCCATAACACTATCGGTACTTGGGACCAGTTGGGAACACCATTTATAGCAAGGTTCAGCGAGAAAGGATACCGATCATCACTCCTACAGTAGTTAATTAGTATCAAAAAGAGTCGGCAAGAGTTGATGATAGATTTTGACACCTAGTTCCACAAAACTTGGCAAAGGATTCTAGTCTTGGCTAGACTACCTGTAAGTATGGCTATTGTTTTCTACTTAAAAGCCTTAAATTTAGATATTTTGGTAATGATTTAGTCATTAGGAGGGGATTATTTTCCGCAAGACTATAACCTTGTGGTCCAAGCAGAGAACAATATAATAGACGCAGGGAAGCTCCCTCCCAAAACTCTTTTGCCCAAAAATCCTAGGATAGCCCCCTTCCGCAAGTATAGGCCCAGAGTTTAGCCTTAAGCCCTGCTTCTCTATATAATTACCCCTCGACAGTTGTGGCCCCCACTCCTACTGTTACCACATCATCTTTGTTCCCCGAAATGGATGAGATGAGAAACATCCTAAGAAGTCTCTCAAATAAAATAGTAAACCTTAAGAGAAATCAGGCTGCTTATCCAAAGAAAAATTATCCGAATGTCCGAAAGTAGCTAACTCGCTTACCCGCCTACATACTAGAATGCCCAGAGGCCATCAACTACTCAACCATCAAATCAAATAGTTATGTACCCACTCCACTTTGAACCACTCCCCCCAAATAGAAATAGAGAGCTCGTCCCCCGAAAAAATCATCTAGTTGAGGAACCCAATTCTTGGTGTTACCCTTGTAATAATCCTCATATGCCGAAAGACTATCCGCAAGGGAATTTACAGCTAAGGATAGTTTAGAAACAAGCAAGGAAGGGTTATGATGTAGGCACAGTTGGACCTCAACAATCTGAGGGAGCCCAAAGAGTTGCTTTCATCGCTCAAATGCAAGGAATTTGTTTAGAACAAGAGGTTGAGATTATGCCAAAGAATGCCCTTTTCTCCTGGGTAGAGGGGGACGAGTTCATTTATATAAAAGAGATATCTATTTCAAAACTTGTGTAGTTCAACTACAATACTCACTTCAAGAAAAGGATTATTGAAGTAGACACACCAGCTTCCAATTTAGTCGAAAAGGTGTACAAAGAGTCTCTAACTATTATAAGTATGTCATTACCGAAATTGAAAGAAGTTCCTAAACTAACTATATAGGAGAAATAATTCCATCACCTTGAGAATGAGAGGACGAAGCATCATCCCCCTCTTAAACCATTATTGGCTGGACCAATCAACATAGTCCAATAGATGAAAAAGGTGTCAACCAGTGCATCCTTGTGGGATCTCTTCAGCATTCCCGAGTAGAAATAGCTTATCCAAGGGGCGTTAACATTGGAGGAGGATGCAACCATGACAGATCCCATGACAGAATAATTCAAAGACACACGGGTGCCTTTAGAATTCATACTGTTAAATAAAAAGGAAGAGGTGAGTAAACCAAGGCCCACCCCATTCTTTTTAAAGCTTATTATAGGAAAGAAGTTACTACATAATTTCATGATAGATTCTGGTGCAAGCACTATTGTCATGCCTCAGGAAATAGCAGACACTTTAGGAATCTAGTATGATCCCTTGAAGAAGGGGGTTATGCAACTGGATGGGAATTATTTTCCAACCATAGGAATTATCAAGTGACTCCCATTTTAACTCTATTCCTTCCTAAATATAACGGTTCACTAAGATATTGTGGTGGTTAATGTCCCACCGATCTTCAGGCTCTACCTCTCTTAATACTTCATAGCTAAAATTAGTGGGTACATATATTTGGATTGGTCCCATTTAATCCTACGCACCAAGTATGGGTCCAAGATGAAGGTCTTGTCTGAACCACTCTCCAAGGAACATATAACATACCAAGTACTTTCTAGTTTTGAGGCCTCTCATGCTATGATCACAAGAGAAGAAGAGTTATATATAGAGGGAGAATAACCCCAGGAAGGTGACCATCTATCTAATCTTCCCCCTGTAGATCCATTTGGAAACTTTGATTCAACCAACCTAGGCACTTATGTCATTTCTGATGAAAACCCCACAATCCCAAAGGTAAAACATGAGGGTGATGTACCAGGGAAAAACTCCCCTGGTGACCCTCTAATATGGAGCTTATATTTTAACAGGGCCAAAAGTAAGAACGGATCAGTAGATAGAGTTTACCTCACCTCTCCAACTAGTAGGAATATCAGTATGTTTCTAGTTCTCTTGTACTAGTAATGAAGTCAAACACGAGGCCTTGGTGCACGATTTATGCACCACCCGAAAGGAGGTATCATGAAGCTAAGTGTATTTGGTGATTCAAAATTAATAGTCACTCAAGTAAGGAATACTGCTACCACTAAGAAGGCAAGGATAAGATCCTACTTGCAATGGGTTTGGGATCTAATAGATGATTTTAAAGCTTTCGACATTAAGGTAGTCCCCTATGAGCAGAATGCAAACGCTGATAGAATGGATACCATTAGGTCTCAGTTTGACCCATCCTAGGACCTTCTAGAAAATAAAGAATCCATAAAGGTAATCATTTGCCCCTTGATCCTTGAAAACCTCCATCATTGGCAAGTGTTTGATAATGATCGACAGGTTATACATTTCCTCCACTAGTCTGATTAGTTTACGAATCAACTCCAATCCAAGGTTGAAGAAGCATATGGAGACTAGGTAATACAGTTAAAGATGAACAAGCTCCCAAGAGGACTAATTATGCTTGAAAACCTTTTTGACTCAAATTATGTTAGCTCGGATTGAAGGAGATTCGAAGCAGTAAAAGAGGATTATGTAGATATAGAAATAGCCAGGAACAAATGACAAAAAGTCAGTAAGTCAGTAAAGCAAAAGGATAGAGACCAACTCGTGGCTTTGTGTCACAACTATGACAAGGTGATGGCCCTATAAAATATGACAATGTTCATGGCTATGATAAAGATATTATCTAGCACACCATTGATCTAGAGGAAGAGGCTAAGCCTGTGTGATAGAAACAGAGACCTGTGAATCCTAAAGTGGAGGCCCTCATGGCTGAAGATTTGAGAAAATTGTTGGAATCTCACATAATTTTTCCAATCAAGTACACAACATGGATCTCAAACCTAGTTCCAGTAAGAAAGAAAAATGGTGAAATCTGACTCTGAGTAGATTTCATGGATCTAAATAGAGCCTCCCTAAAATACCATTATCCCCTACCCTCTATGGAACATATTTTACAGACGGTTGTGGGAACCAAGATTTTTTCCTTGTTGGATGGCTTCTTGGGTTATAACCAAATATGGCTCATGAAATGGGTAACTTTTACCTATGCAAAGATGCCTTTTGGGATCACAAATGCAGGGGCTACTTTTCAAAGAGCCATGGACACCACATTTGGGGCATTGATAAATAAGTTAATTCTCATATACCTTGATGATCTTATTGTGTTTACCAAAACATAGGAGGATCATTTTGATGATTTAGAAGCTGTGTTTAAAAAATGTCAAGAGTTTGGGATCTCTCAAAATCCCAAAAAATGTATTTTCAGCATTCCCCAAGTGTTGGGGTGTGGAGCCTTTTTTTTGGTCTTCTCAAATTTGTATTGAAGTGTGGAGTTCAAATTTAGAAGATGAAATATCATGACCATTTCTTTTCCAGTCATGGAAAGATGAAAGGTCATGACAGTTTCTTTTCTAATCATGGGAAGATGAAAGGTCATGACTTTCAAACTTCTAGGGTGAGCTTTTGGACTTCTTAAAGGATTGTAATCCTATAAATAGAGGTGTTAAGGTATCTTGAAGATATCTTGTGTGTTCAAGAGGTCTTGACTCTTAGTGATCAAGAGGTGATAAAGAGTGATCAAGGTTAATCAATTGGATGTCAATTGTGGTTTAGATGTGGTTTAGCATCTTTGGAATTCTTTTGTGAGTTCATAACTGAGAGAAGACTATGAGAGTTATTTTTCTCTTGTTGATAATAAAATCTAAGCAAGTTCTTGGTGGACATAGTCCACATTGGGTAAATCACGTTAAATCTTGTCTTGTCTTCTTTTGTGCATTATTTATTTATGTTATGTTTCTGCATGTATAATTCTACTATATAGTTTCCTACTGCTTTGATTTGAGGAATTGTTTCCACATATTTGTTCTCTAATTTCTAGCAACTAGTATCATAGCTTTGGTGGTTTTTTGTTGAAATGGTAATTCATAGGGAAATTTTATCTTGAGTGGGAGCTATGGCGAATGAGGGAAAATCAAGGGTTGAGAAGTTCAATGGGCATAAATTTGGTTTTTAGAAGATTCAAATGGAGGATTACTTATATCAAAAGGACCTCCATGTTCCTTCGGCTGGAAAAGAAAAGAAACCTACAGCAATGTTAGATGAGGATTGGGATTTGCTAGATAGAAAGGCACTCAGGGCAATTCGGTTATGCCTTGCATCTTCAGTTCCTTTCAACATATCACAGGAGAAGACCACAGAAGGTCTCATGAGTGCATTGGGGAAGTTATATGAAAAACCCTCTACCTCTAATAAAATCTTTTTGATGAAAAAGTTATTTAATATGAAGATGTATGAGAATGGTTTTGTTGTTGATCATTTGAATGAATTTAATATGGTTGTGAGTATGTTAAACTCGATAAAAATTGACTTTGATGATGAGGTCAAGGCTTTGTTGATTTTTTGCTCCTTACAAGATAGTTGGGACAGCTTGGTTATGGTTGTAAGTAATTTAGTCTCTAATAATTCAAATCTGAAGTTTTAGGATTGTAATAGGTGTGATCCTAAGCGAGGAAATACGAAGGAAGATCACTAGAGATTCTTCTACTTCTAGAAACTCTTTGACGGTGGAGAATAGAGGAAGAAAAAAGAACAGAGGGAAAGGTAGTTGTGGGAATTCAAATGATCGTGGAAGGTCAAATTCCAAGAGTAAGTTAGAATGTTGGAAATATGGGAAGGTTGGTCATGCTAAGAAATATTTCTGGGCTCTTCAGGATAAGAAGAATAAGGAGGAAACTGAAGAGGTAAATTTGGTAACAGGTGATGTTTGTCAGGATGCCTTAATTCTTTCTTTAAATAATATTTCTAAGTCTTGGGTGTTAGATTCATGGGATTCTTTCCATGCCACCCCATATAGACATTACTTTACTGATTCTATTCAAGGAGATTTTGGACATGTATATCTTTGTGATGATGAACCATGTAGAATAGTAGGGAAAGGTTGTGTTTGGGTGAAAATACAAAATGGGAACACATGGCCACTTAAGGATGTCAGGCATGTGCCTAAGTTAAGGTGGAACTTGATAGTAGTGGGTGAGTTGGGCAGTGATGGTTGTACAGTCAGTGTTACAATAGATTCTTGGAAGGCTACCAAGGGAGCTCTTGTGGTTGCAAAAGGTAAGAAAACTGGTACTTTGTATTTAACTAATGGTGTTTATTATTGTAATTTATTTTTTATAGATGGATATGCAACTTTTTAGCACTAGAGACTCATTCATATGAGTCAAAAGGGCATGAAAATTATAAAGGATAGGTTACCCAGATTAAAGGATCTAGATTTAGACTTTTGTGAGGACTGTTTTTATGGAAAACAAAATCAGGTGAGATTCCTCATTGTTAGACCTACCAGGAAGGAGGGTAAGTTGGATTTAGTGCATACATATGTATGGGGGCTAGCTAAGGTAAAATCTATTAGTGGTTCATGTTATTATATCACTTTCATTGATGATGCAACTAGAAAAGTTTGGGTATATTGCATTAGAAAGAAACTTGATGTGTTTGAAACCTTCAAAAGATGGAAATCCTTGGTTGAGAATAAAACAGGTCTCAAGTTAAAATGTCTTAGGTTAGATAATGGAGGGGAGTATTGCAGCAATGAATATCTTTATTACTATTTGGTAAATGGGATCTGTAGGAAAAGAACGGTTCCAAATACTCCATAGGAAAATGGAGTGTCAAAGAGAATGAACAGGACAATCATGGAGCATGCTAGGTTCATGAGGTTACATGTGGGGCTTCCACTCATGTTTTGGGTGGAAGTGGTGAGCATAACTATTTATCTAGTTAACAGAGGACCCTCTATGGCTTTCGATGGAGGTATACCTGAGGAGGCTTGGTTTGGTAAAAGAATTGATTACTCATTTCTTAGAGTAATTGGATGTGAGATATTTGTTCACATTGATAAAGATGATAGGACCAAGTTAGAGGCTAAGTATTATAAATGCACCTTTGTTGGATATGGTGAAGATGAATTTGGTTTCTTTGTTTAGAGTCTTAAGGACAAGAAAATATTTTGGTTTAGAGATATTGTCTTTAATGAAAAAGTCATGTATAAAGATCAGTTGCAGGAATAAAAAGAGGAATCAAAGAAAGAATACATAGTGTTAGAGGACATTACAGATAGAAAGGTGTCCAAGGGGCTGGTTCAGGTGTAGCATGTTCCAACACACCCAATTCAGGAACCTACTCATCAGGAACCCCAAACTCCTGAGATGAGAAGGTATTCTAGGGTAAGAAGGGAACCTAAATGATTTACTCCATCTTTAAATTATTTATTTCTCACTGACAGTGGAGAGCCAAAGTTCTTTGAGGAAGAAGTGTAGGTGGATTCCAAGAAGAAGTGGGAGTAGGTCATGGATGAAGAGCATAGATATCTTATGGAAAAATAGACTTGGGATCTAGTGGACCTACTCGAGGGCAAGAGAGAATTGCAGAAAAAGTGGGTGTATAGAATCAAAGAGGAAGATGGAGGAAGGAAAAGATACAAGGCCCAGTTGGTGGTCAAGGGATTTTCACAGAAGAAAGGTATAAAATTTGATGAAATTTTTTCTCTTGTTGTTAAAATGACTTCTATTAGGATTGTTCTTGGTTTAGTAGTAGTAGAAGACCTACACTTAGAGCAGTTGGATGTGAAGACTGCATTCCTTCATGGTGAGTTGGAGGAGGAATTGTATATGCAGAAACCACATGGTTATGAGGTCAAAGGGAAGGAGAGGTTAGTGTGTAAATTGAAGAAGGGCTTGTATGGCCTAAAATAAGCTCCATGGAATTGGTACAAGAAGTTTGACAATTTTATGTAGGAGTAGGGTTACTCCAAGTGTCACTCAGACCATTACGTGTACATCAATAATTTTCTTGATGGTAGTTATATTATTTTGTGCATGCATGTGGATGATATGCTTGTTGTAGGGAAGAACATGTAGGAAATAAAGGTACTCAAGAAGAACTAGGTGACTCCTTTGCTATGAATGATTTGGGGGCATAAAAACAAATCCTTGGTATGAGAATAACTCAGAACAGGAAGGAGAGGAAGATGGTATTATCTCAAGAATATTACATAAAGAAGGTCTTGGAGAGTTTTAGTATGTAGGATGCTAAACCAGTTAGTACTCCTTTGGTAGGTCACTTTAAATTATCAAAGGAGTAGAGTCCCAAGACTGAGGAGGATCAAATCCAGATGTCCAGGGTACCGTACTCATCAGTAGTTGGTAGCTTGATGTATGCTATGGTATGCACTAGGCTTGACATTTCACATGCAGTGGGAGCAATGAGCAAGTTTATGAGTGATCTAGGTAGAGAGCACTAGCAAGCAATGAAGTGGATCCTTTAGTATTTGAGAGGGACCATGGGAGCAGGATTGTGTTTTGGTGGATCAGACACTACATTGCGTGGTTATGTAGATTTGGACATGGTAGGATATTTGTACAGTAGGAGGAGCACAATAGGGTATGTATTTATGATTGGTGATACAGTGGTGAGTTGGATTTCATGGTAATAAAAGGTTGTGGATTTATCAACCACAAAAGCTGAGTATGTTGCTGCCATAGAGGCAAGTAAGGAGATGATTTGGCTATAGTAATTTCTTGATGATTTTGGTCATAAGCAGGAAGTTGGGAGACTACATAGTGATAGTTAGAGTGTTATTCATTTAGTGAAGAACTCCGCTTTTCACTCTAGGATGAAGCACATTCAGCTGAGATATCATTTCATCAGGGAAGCTTTGGAAGAAGATAAGTTGAAGCTGGAAAAGATTCATACCAGTCAAAATCCTATGGATATGATGACCAAGGCAGTCATAAGGGAGAAGTTAAAGTTGTGTTCAAATTTGATTGGCCTTCATGGTTGATAATGAAGGTTTGAGAAGTTTTCTTAGTAGGAACAGTCTCCAAGTGGAAGATTGTTAGGGTGTGGAGCCTTTTTTTTGGTCTTCTCAAATCTGTATTGAAGTGTGAGGTTCAAATTGGGAAGATGAAAGATCGTGACCATTTCTTTTCCATTCATGGGAAGATGAAAGTTCATGACAGTTTGTTTTCCAGCCATGGGAAGATGAAAGGTCGTGACTTTCAAACTTCTATGGTCAGCTTTTAGACTGCTTAAAGGATTGTAATCCTATAAATAGAGCTGTTAGGGTATCTTGAAGATATCTTGTGTGTTTATGAGGTCTTGAGTCTTAGTGATCAAGAGGTAATCAAGAGTGATCAAGGTTAATCAATTGGGTGTCAATGGTTGTAGATGTGGCTTAGCATCTTTGGAATTATGTTGTGAGTTCATAACTGAGAGAAGACTGTGAGATTTGTTTTAATATTGTTGATGATAAAATTTGAGAAAGTTCTTGGTGGATGTAGCCCACATTGGGTGAACCACATTAAATCTTGTCTTGTCTTCTTTTGTGCATTATTTATTTATGTTGTTATATTTCTGCATGTATAATTCTACTATATGGTTTGCTAATGTTGTGATTTGAGGAATTGTTTCTGCATATTTGTTCTCTAATTCTTAACACCAAGGAAAACTCATGGGGCATGTGGTGTCAAAGTAAGGAGTTTTCATTGATATCTCTTCCATAATGCCTTGAATTTTAAACTTGATTGGTTGAGTAAAGGGGTCCATCATTTTTATTACTCAATGTTAATATCCTTCTTTTTGAATTCTAAAATTTACTTTCAAAAAAATTGTATCTTATCTCTTTATTTCCTTTTAGTTTATGATCTCACAACATTAATAAAAAATGGTTCATTTTTTCTCATAATTCACCCCTTTTTATGGCTTTCACCCTTGATCTTCTTGTATGTATTTTTTCCTTTTCTGACCATTTGTGATTTTCTTGACCACCTTCAATGTGTTTATCCCTTAGATCAATTGATTTGTGTTCCACTGAATTTCCTAATTACTTCACTTATTGTGAGATCTATTTGATCTAATCTTTTTTCCATTTTTAACCTTCTAACTCATAAAAATTCACCTTTTTGAATTATTTAAATATTTCATGCACCTTGTGTCTTTTTACATCATGTAATGCTCCCAAAATTTATTAGATTGGATCCTTATAATCCCTCTCATGGATTTGATGAATTTATCTAATGAATTATAAACATTGTTGGTTGATTGTTCTATGTTTCCTAATCCATAATGTACAATTGAACCACAAATGCATAATATTTACCTCAATTTTTTTATCTTTCACATGATCCATGAAATTTTTTTGGTAATATAGTCATTTCTGACAAGGGACTATACTTCTTATTTACTTGTACACAATCATGTGCTCAAAAGCTAAGATTATTACCCCCATTTAATCTCCAACAACATAAAAATAATCTACCAAGTCATGTAAAACTAGCAAAAGCATTCCAATTGCTACAAAAACAACTAATAAACAACTACTTAACATCAACACAGCCTGCCCAACAACTACAGCAACAAGCCATTTTCCTAGATGTGTTATAAATCTTCTCTCATATATTAAGGTCAACTAGTATGGATTAAACTCTCTATTTCACAAATCCCTATCATGTCATGATTTACGTGCACATTTTTATGACTCTTGGTTCCATTTTTTTGTCATATAGTTTTCCTCCATTCTAGTCCAATCAAGTAGATTTCTTTCAGTTTACTACTTATCCCCTACTATGATAATCATAACAATGCGAAAACTCAACATAATGTATTTTATACGCATGACTACTTATATTCCATATACCAAATAAAAAGGTGTATGTCATATATTGTGCTTGTAATTTTCCCTATATTCCCAAAGTATTTCGAGTAGGTTGTCTTCCCAATCATTTCTCTATACATTACAAATTTTGGTGAACATACATTCTAACACTTTTTGACAGCTTTCACTTGTCTATTTTCTTAAGGGTAATATGTAATATTATTTTGGTGTACAATCATGAATTATTTTGTTAGGGCCTTAATTATAATGTTGATGAAATGTGTGACTCTATCATTAAAAAGCTTCTATATACACTCATATTTAGTGATGATGTTTTCACAAAATAACCTTGTAGTGTCTTCAGCAGTGCAATTAGTTGTTATTACAGTTGTAGACACAAAATCTATGCACTTGGGTACATTTCTAGGTCCTAAAAGCATGCTAGCATTTACATGATTCCTAAATAAGAAAACTAGTAATTGAGAACTCCCTTTGGCATTTTGCTTTGTCTTCTTCACTTTTATTGGCTTTATACATCTTGCACTTTATCCATCATTTGACTATTTTATATTTATATGGCCTCAGACACTAGCACCCAGTTGGGACACTAGCGTTAGGCACTCCTATCCTCTTCAGTGCTCCTATCATTATTTACCTTTTTCTTATCATTTTTGACCCCTTTCGCTTTTTGATTACTTTTTACTACTTTGGGTTGTCCTTTTAGCTGTCAATTATGAAATTCAAACAAGGTAATCTTATAAATACACATTTATTCTTTAAAAATAAGGGGCCAAGTACTAAGCATTACATAGTATCACCTAAGATAGCATCTAAATGAACAAAATCACTTCAAAGCATCCATCTATCACACTCATTTAATGGATAAGGGCTACATTCTTTTTCATACACAGCATAGGAGGGGAAGTTTATTTTATTCCATTAGACACATTTGCATCTAGAGCATTCTAGATCTAGCTCATTATCCTAGTGCAACTTGCACAAAGGCATCCTAGGGCATCATTACACACACTTACACAAATAACTACATGGAGTCTGAAATGTAGTGTAACACTCGGTGCTAAGTTACTCTCTGAGTGACCTTTGGGGTCATTCTGACTCCACATTCTACATCTTATCTATTATATTTGATGTGGTTTGTTGACATGTGCGGTAGACAACTTGATTTGTAGGTTACAGGTACATTTAGCGATTAAGGATTGAAACCAAAGAGATAAATAGAGATTATAAGTGAAGTTCTTCCTATACAAAATAGGTCATATCCATATCATTCACAAGGACACTAGTGCCCATAAAGGAAATAATCACCCAGGTGCTCCTATCCTCCCATGGGCACTCCATCCTATCATATTATTAAGTCTCAAAACTTCCAGAGAGCATTTACGACACTCTACCCAGTATTTTCAGCTATTCACCTGCCCATATCACTTCCAAATTACTCGGGAATCAACTAAGCATCTCTATCTCCCTCTCTTGCTTAGGTTTTCACATTTTTACATGTTGTTTTTCTTACATATTAATATATATATTATCATTTTTATATCATTCATTGTATTATTTACTCTGAAATATAGATTTAATATCATTCATGTTAAATCAACATCTTCCATCCATTTGATAAAATAATCATTTATGGTGATGATATATGTGTCCTTTGATTGAATGGAAAGTGGATGGATAGGACCTACAAAATCAATTCCTCATTTCTCAAAAAGTTGTGTAGCTCGAACCATATTTAAAGGAATCTCATTCCTATAATTTCTCTTTCTTATTATTTGACATGCATAGTAGTGTTTTGCAATGTAGTGTGTACCTTGGAGCACCATTAGGAACTATACACCACTTTGTAATATCTTTCACACAATTAATTATCTACCCAAATGACCTACTACTACCCCTTCACTTTTTTGGTTGGATATTTTGTCGAAGAAAATATATGGTATTTAACCATAGTACGTAGGACAACATCCTTCCTCAAATAAGGGGATGTTCCTTGTTTATTACTAATCTAATATCAGTCAAGGAATATTTACAGTATGTTCACTAATCTAATCATGGGAGTGGGATATCATCTTGGTAAATTTCATTTTGGGAAGAAAGGAATTATAAAATAAAGGTATTTCTTTAGGAATACTAAAATGAGAATTATAGAGAGAGGACTTGTGATTTTGAATGGAAAATGTAGATCTTAATCTACTCACACAAATCGAGGAGAATAACAATAAACTAGACTAATACTTAGCAACAATATTCTAGAATTACAAAGAAGTGCCATACATTGAACATAAGAACAATAACATAATATAAATATTAACCTCAACATAAAGTTTGAAAGCCACTCCATACTAAATAATTTCTGCCAATGCTAAGCGGGAGTGATCCTTTCTTCTTAGCGACACCTTATGGATGACGTCGACGTAAATGTCCTCAATTTGAGGGACATGGATCGGATCAAGCTTAGCCCTTGGCAAGCAGCCCCTTGGGTCGAATGTAGGCCTTGCTGGGAAATCATGCTTTAGGTTGAGCAATTCTAGCTCAGCAAACATCTCCTTCGCCTTGTGATAGCTGGAGCATGTGTAACAGCCTACTGTGAGGGGGAAAGGAGTTCCGCCCTTTTTTCTCTTGAGGCACTTTTCATGGTATGTGACGAGCTGTCTTGATAGTTCCAATAAAATCAGCTTTGGTCCAGCATCCAAATGTAAAAATTCCTAACAACCTTCATTAAAATTCCTTGAATTATTTATGCATTCTTTTATATATATATATATATATATATATATATATATAGAGAGAGAGAGAGAGAGAGAGAATAGGGATAGTTGCACTCTTTGACTAGTTCCTAATGCTAAAAATAGAAAGTAATAAATCAACTTGATTTATACTTCTACAGTTATTCCACCTTAAAAATCTAACCAAGCTAGATCCGTATTAACTGATTCTCATGAAAAAAAACCAAGTAAATTTTTATGTTGAATAACATGGTGAAAAAGCATCTTGGAAAATCACATCTTTGAGAAAAACAAGAAAATACACAAAATAAAAATCAAATTGTTTCCTTGTCATGTTTCTCCTTATGTCCATATTAATCAATTGAGAATTGATGACCTCATCCGGAAAGAGGAAGGGAGAGGAGGAAGAAAACACAAACTTCAGGATGTGGTGATCTTTCTATGGCAATAATCATGATATATCTTTATCATTTCTTATAAAATCTTTTCATTTTATCCACATGAATATTGGTTGAGTACTTCGTAGGTATCATCCATGCTAGTCAACTTTCTTGGAAGCTTTTGAACCTTTTTAATAACTTTTCTCAAACTATCCAAAACATTTTTATATGGCACAAAATTTTCAATTGATTGTAAATAAAAAAAAATTCAAATCTCAAATTCCCATCAACCAATATTTTTAACTCAACAAATTGGTTCTATCAAGTAGTTCTTTCACATCTTCATCACAAAATTGACAAGGAAATTTAGTAATTTCATCACCAATATCAAATTTGGTGGATATCCCTTCTATTCTGGACTCTTCCCATTTCTCCATTTCTTCACTCAAAAATCATACCTATAAATCAATGGTTTCATATTATTCGTAGTGTCTACCCATTCTTTAATTACTTTCTCCTTGATAAGGGTACTGACATCTTCCTTCTTTAGTTTGCTTAATGCTTCTAGCATGAGCTCCCAGTTGTTACAATCTCCTTCAAACTCATTGTTCATCATATTAAATGATAACTTCTTAGTTTTAATGTCATCATGGACTATGAAAACTTATTTGATCAATCCTTTTCCATCCCTTCAAATATTTTTGATCCAATCATTAGTAACCCTTCCCTATTGTTTTACCTTCTCAGATAATATGAAGGATGATCCATCCAAGATCATTGTTGTAAGAGTAGTGATTTGATTATGCTAAGTGATTTTGTACAAAAGGGTTGTTAAATGGTCTAATTTCTCCCTTAGTTTATCTTTTTTCATTGTCCTTGTCAAAATTTCCAAATAAATTACCAAGGGAAACTTGTACATCATGTTTCATTCCTTCTGTGGTGGGTTTTCCCATAGAAACTTTTGAGATCGGATAGTTTTTTGGTACTTATATCCTAATTTTTAAAACTACATGTGGCACATAAATCTTAACAAATCTATCCCTATAATTTTCAATAGTGATATGGGTGAGCGTCTTTATATTTTTTGTCTCGGGAAGGAGTTAGGTCTAACATGTTGTAATCAAATACTTCTTGGAGGGTGTGTTCTTTATTTTCTTAGAGGTTTGACTTGCTAACCAAGATGGAGAAGAAGATGGAATTATTTACTAGCATGAAGAATATTTGGATTTAATCATATGATTCTACCAACAAAGAATGTAAATACTGAAACTAGGAGGGGTGGAGTTTACAAAACAGCCATGGGAGAGGTGGAAGATGAAACAATAGGGGAACTATGAGGAATACTAGAAATAGGAAGGGAAATTGTTAACAGTGGAGGAGGGGTCTTTAAAGGAGAAAATATGAAAAATTGATCCATGGGAAAAAGGTGGAAGGGAGGAGAAAACTTGATACATGAGAGGAACAAGTGTAGAAGAAATGGGAGTAGTGAACACAAAAATGGTAGTGTGCGGAGTGGGGATAAAGGTGACACTAGTAGTGTAGGTGGAGAAGAAACATGAGGTAGAGAATGTTGAAGTGTTAATTTCAAGTGGGGATAACCACTTAGATAGCCACGTGTCATAAATATTATTTTTAATAATCTTATTCGGTATTTCACAGCCTTGAAAAGAGTGAAGTGGTATAACCGCTCACACATCCTATATAATTAGGATGATCCATCACGGGATTGTTTACTTGTGATACTAAATTACATGATGGAATTAAGCATATAAACCATTTGATATAAGCTCAATCTACTTATGTGATTTTTTATACAATGAGGCAAAAATTTGTTATTGTTTATTGTGAGACTGGGGAGCAAAGTGGAAGTGTTGGGTTAAAGTCTCAAATTCTTAATATAAGACAATGCTTTTTAGTGGATTTTTTCCTTTTGGGTTTCTCCACTTAAATCTAGTGTCTCTTGTCTCATTTAATTTCAGTTCTTGTTATTTAATTTCATTAATTATCTATTAATAATTAAATGTATATATAAACATCTGGTTAAATGTCTACACATTATAATCTATAATCCCCTGTTGTTTATTTTTTGGATCTATAATTCTTCAATTATATCTTCTTGCATTTGTTCTAACATGGTATCGGAGCTTTTGATTATGTGTGTGAAGAGCTAGATCTATATGTTGTCTAGCTCTCAAGAGCGAAGAAGCTTGAAGACCATTTGATCTATGAAACCCTAAAAATTCAGTCAACAACTTCAAGCTAAATTAGGTGTAAAGTTATAATTTTCATCCCCAAATTACTTAGATATTAGTTGACTGAATATTTAAATCCTATCAAATTTGTTTTTATGCTTGATCCTTGCTTATGCATCTTGTTTTGATCATTTTTAGTTTAAAATCATCGTCTGTGAGCTTATTTTGAGTTTTCATGTCATTTATAGCCATAAGGGTTATTTTTTGAATCTGGACCTAAAATATCTCTCTAGATCTAGTTAGTTCAGAGCATTTTAATCCATTCCATAATTTTTTAATCTTTATTTGTGGCCATAGCTTTTGCAAAGCTCAATCTAATCTTTTTTTGCCATCTGGATTCACTTTTTCATCTTTACAAAGTTTGGACCAATAAAATTGCTCCAAATAGCTTCTCTATCCTATTTTTCATAATTTTGAAATCGTACCCAGTTGTAGAGTACCAAGTGGATTCAATCTAACATCTTTATATCTTTGTAAATATTGGGCCAATCATTTTGTGCCATCTGGCTTTGCCCTATCAGTCTTATTTTACTTCTTTTGACTGCGAATATTGAGCTAATCATATTGCTCTAGCCAGCTTTACATTTGTCAGTTTTTACGAAGCCCAACCCAATCAAATAGCTCCAAGTAGCTCCGCATTTTTCACTAGCTTGTTTATGTCATTTGTGAAGGGTAAGCCAATAGAATTTCTCCAAGTATCCTTTCATTTTACATTTGTTAGTTTTCTCGAAATTTGAGCTAATAGAATTGCTCCATATTTCACTTTTTCCAGTCGTTCATTTGTGGCAATAATTATCCAATTAGAATTTGACACCTTTTCTCATTCGTCAATTGTTTTTCAAACTTGCAAAAAGTGTGCCACTTAAAAGGCTCCACGTATATTTTTTATGGTTTTCTTTTTCAGAATTGTAAAGAACGATCAAATTGTTTTTAACACGTTTCAAGTGTTTGTGTGTTAGTATTTCTAGTGATTTAGCTACTTCCTCTAAACCAAACTTTATTTTAAAATACGCTAAATTTCATGGATTTTAGTCCGCACAAAGTCTTTATTTAATTTTTTGTGGAAAGTTGCCAAGTGTCGAGCCTTTAATCAATAATTTTTTGAAAAGTGGCTTCTTTTGATTATCTTTGATTTCACATTCTATCCTAGTGCAAAAAATTGATCCAATTAATTTAAGACTCGTGGATTTGTTTTATTAATTGTTTTATGTCTTATTAGCTGCATTTTTGAAATGCAAGCTAATTGAAAAGTGACACTTATTTTAATCCTCCACATGTCGTATTTTGTCTTGTTAGTGGTTTTTCAATAATTTTCTTTATACCACGATTTCTAAATCATTTTTGAGCTCATTTAGCTCATCATTTATCTCACCGAGCCAAGTTGCAAAAGAACTCGCCAAGCTCCTGTAACTCGACCTCAACCCTGCTCTATTAAATAAATCTTAAATTCGACCAAATCAAGCTATTTTTGTCTAAATTCATGTTGTTTTCTTTCAGGTAGCTATAAAAAATATTTGTAGGTATTCTTTTATCTATGTTTAGCTTCCTTGACTTATTTTTTAAAATTGTAATTGTTTCCATTGTCGTCTGAGCATTAAAATTGGCCAGTTCTACCAATTTTTTGTTGGATAAGTCTTAGCTTTTAAATGAAATGAACTATAGTATCTTGTGGGTAAGGTTAAAATCTTGTTTCATGGCTAGAAATCTTTGGGATCTTGTGACTAGTATTGAAAAATGTCCCACAGGGAGACAAGCTACCCTTGAAATCCTTAGCTCCTTCTCTTAAAGATCTTAAGAAGCCCTATTCATCCTATTGCAAATCATTAGAGATGAATTATTGATGCATATAGGTCATATGGAATCGCCTAGAAATGCATGGAAACAATTAGAGACCATGCATGAAGGAAGTAGGCTATCTAAAATAATTAAACTAGTTTTAGAGTTGTTTACATCACCCATAAAGGGGGATGAGAAAATTGTCAACTATTTAGCTAAAATTAAGAATATTAAATCTCAACTAGATGGTTGTAACTGTGAATTATTTCAAGATAATATTATGTACTTTATAATCTAGATTAGCATTAGTGAAAAGTTTAGAAATTTCATTTCAATTCTTAACTCTAAGTATCAAAATGAAAATGATATGCCTGGTTTGGACACCTTATCTTCTTTGTTGATTCAAAAAGAGAGAGTAATGGAAATTTTTCATTCAAAAGAGACTGCCTCTCAAGCCTTGTTCTCTCAGAATCATAAGGCAACCCAAAACAAGTCTAATAATTATTTTAATAATAATTCTAGCATTAAATCTAGATTTAAAGCAAATCATAAGCATAATCTTGCCAAAAAAAAAGTCAAAATTTTAAATTCAAGTTCAATGGAGCTTACAAAAAGTCTGAAAAATTTGGGCATCAAGATTCTAATTGTAAAGTTAAAAATAATAGACCAGTCAAGAATGCTAAAAATAGAAAATTTAACAATCAAAACAAAAGTCAAAATCAGAATCAAAACCAAGCAAATATATCTTAGAAGTATATTGCCCTGTATACAGCCCTTTCAGCTTCAAATGACAATGAGTGGATTCTTAACATTGGTGCTTCTAGGAACATGACCTATACTTCTGGTATCCTTTTAGATGTTGTCAATTGTGAGGAAAATATCTATCTATGAGATAACTCTATCATTAGATCTAAATTCTATGGTAATGTTAAGTTGCCAAATGGTGTAATTAAAGATGTCTTGTATGTCCCTAAACTAAAAAAGAATCTTTTGTCTTGCTCTCAGCTAACTAAAGAAAACTGTAAATTTGTTTTGCTACAAGATAAGTAGTATGTCAAAGATAAGGTTAAAAATGTTATTTCTTCTAACATTCAGAAAAATGGATTTTATATCTTTGATGGCTTTATATCTAAGTCTTATTTTTCTTCATCTTCTAGGAATGATATTCAGCTTTGGCATGAAATACTTGGGCATATTAATTTCAAAATATTGTATGATATTTCTGGACTGAATCTTGTTGTTGGACTTCCTAAGATAAAGTCAAATCATGAAACTTTTGAAATTTGACTACATGGTAAGCAACATGCTCAACCTTTTCACAAACATCATGATCCTAACTCCTCTCATTTATTAGAACTGATTCATAGTGATTTAAGAGGTCCTCTTGAAGTTCCTTCTCTTAGTGGTGCTTTTTATGATGTTTTCTTTATTGATTATTATTCTATGATGACTTGGTCTTATTTCTGTAAGAAGAAGTTTGATGTCTTAGTTAAATTTCATGAATTTGAAGCTCTAGTTGATAATTCTTCTAATTTGAAAATTAAAATAATTAGGATTTATAATGGAGGTGAATATGTTAGTAAAGAGTTTGATAATTTATGTGTGTCATGTGGGATTCAAAGAGAGCTAACTACTCCTTATTCCCCTCAACAAAATGGTATTGCAAAAAGGAATAATAGGACTATCTTAGAAATGGTTAGGACTATGATTCATGCTTCCAATGTGCCTAAGTTCTTATGGGATAAAAAAATGAATATTTTTGTGTATTTTCTTAAAAGAGTGTGTACTAAAGCTTTTTTCTAATCTACTTCTCTTGAAGTATGGAAAAAGCAAAAACATGATATCTCTCACCTTAAGATCTTTGGTAGTCCTACTTCTATCTTCATTCCAAAAGACAAAAGGAAGAAGCTTGATATAACCTTGTTTTCTTGTATTTTTTTTGGCTTTGGCTATAAAACTAAAGGATTAAGAGTTTATGACCCATTCAAGTATGATATTATTGAAAACAGAAATTTTTATGTCTTAGAAATAACTTTCTTTGATGATCCTCATGAACCCTCCTCTGGATCCGGAGATAAAGCCTAATAATTCTTCTATCATGGAAACATAAGTTTAAGAGGATGTTCATCCTAATCTAGATATGATGGAGATTGAGGGGGAATCATCCCAAACTATCTTGAAACCTATGGTTCCAAAATGGGCTAAAAGTCTTGTTCAAAACTCTCAGCCTGATAATCTTAGAAAGCTAACTAGAAGTCAGCTTACTTATCATGCATTGATGACCCTCTATGAGGTAAAACCACATTCCTTTTAAGAATCGTCTCAAGATGATATATGGTTTCAAGCTATAAAGGATGAATACAATGCTTTAATCAAAAATGAAACTTGGGAACTAGTCCCTCCTCCTTCTAAAAGAAGCATTGTAGGATCTAGGTGGTTGTTCAAAATTAGATATAACTCTCTAAGAGATATTTATAAGTTTAAGGCAAGGCTTTCAGATTTTGGTTTCACTCATAAACCTAGTATAGACTATGTTGAGACCTTTTCTCCTATTACTAAGATGAGCACTATAAGAGTTATTCTTGCATTAGTTTCCCAATATGGTTAGGAGATTCACCAAATGGATGTCACAAATGCTTTCTTAAATGGTGACTTACAAGAATAAATCTATATGAGTCAACGTAAACTTTTTTAAGAACTTGGTAAAGAATTTTATGTATGTAAGCTTAAAAATTCTTTATATGGTCTTAAGCAAGCTCCTCGAGCTTGGTATGCTAAAATTAATAAGTTCTTTTAGGAACTTGGTTTTTCTAACTGTTGTTCTAATAATGATTTCTTTGTTAAGTTTGATAACAATCATATTATCATTATTGTTCTCTATGTTTATGATCTTTTGATTACTAGTAATAATAGAAATTTTATTGTTAGAATCGAAGAAAATATAAACAGTGTTTTAAAATGATTGATTTAGGTTTATTAAATCATTTTATTAGCATGATTATATTTCAAGATCATAAGTCTATTATTACATCTCAATATTGGTATGCTATGAATTTTATTATAAGATTTAATGTGATTCACCGTAAACATGTTTCCATTCCTATTAAACTTGGTGTTAAATTAGACCCTAAACTAACTTATGCTAAATTTTATCCTCCTCTGTATAGACAGCTAGTTTGTAGTCTAATTTATTTGACCATTACTAGACCTAATATTTCTTATGTAGTAGGATTAGTTTCAAGATTTATGCAATAACCTTATGAGTCTCATTATAGATTGGAAAAAATGATTTTAAAATATATTAAATGGATAGTCAATTATGGTCTTGTTTATTCTTCTTGTAATGATGCACAATTATTTGGTTAGTGTGATTATTATCATGTTAGTGATGTTGCAAATAGAAAGTCTACATCTGGATATCTTTTCAAGTTGGGTGCAAGTGTCATCAGTTGGAGTAGAAAGAAGCAACCAACATTGTCTATCTCTTCTACTGAGGTAGAGTATATAAGTGTTATGGAAGTTTTCAAAGAAGCTATGTGGTTGAAAAGACTATTAGATGATCTACACATGGGTGTCAAAGGGAACACTACTCTTCTATGTGATAGCCAGAGTTTCATTTATCTTGCAAAGAATCCAATTTGGCATCAAAGGAAAAAACATATTGAATTTCACATGTGTTTTATTTGAGAAAAAATCCTAAATGGTGATATTGATCTCAAGTTCTATTCTACTGAAGATCAAGTTACAAATATCTTCACCAATTCATTGTGTGTTGTGAAGTTTTTCAAGGTCCATGCCTTGTTGGGCCTATCATATTTTCCATTGAGGGAGAGTGTGCATGAAAATTCCACCTCTTAACAGCTA
This sequence comes from Taxus chinensis, assembly GCA_019776745.2. Lineage (NCBI taxonomy): Eukaryota > Viridiplantae > Streptophyta > Pinopsida > Cupressales > Taxaceae > Taxus > Taxus chinensis. The sequence continues at coordinate 590,344,712 of CM034147.1, forward strand.
TTGTAAACTTCTAATACTTCCTCCATTTTATAATAAGTAAATGTGTCGCTATAAGTGAAGTTACTTGTAAATCCCAATGAAGCTTTAGTTATGGGTATGCCTTGGTTTATAAAATGCTCCGTAATCTAATGTAAGTCTTCATACATAAATCACATGTTCTTAATAATTTTTGTATGGGAAGATCATCTGATTTCCCTTGTTTTCATGCTAGCCTAAATCATTGTTTCGGATTCAAGGATCTGTAAATATTTTTGTACAAAAAGGCAATCTTGGCATGTCTATTTTTTGTCTTCCCCACTTAACATTAAGGGGGGATGTTAGGGTGTTGATGTCAAGTGGGGATAGCCACATAGATAGACCCTTATCTTAAATATTATTTTTAATAATCTTAATCAGTCTTTTACAGCCTTGAAAAGAGTGAAGCAGTGTAACCGCTCACCCATCCTATATAATCAGGATGATCCCTCATGGGACTGTTTACTTGTGATATTGAATTACATGGTGTTATTAAGCATATAGACAATTTTATCTAAGCTCAAGCTACTTATGTGAGTTGTTACACAGTGAGGTGGAATTTTGTTATTGTTTACTATGAGACCTATGAGCGAAGTGGAAGTGTTGGGTTAAAGTGTGAAATTCTTAATATAAGACAATGCTTTTCAGTGGATTTTTTCATTTTTGGTTTCTCAACTTAAATATGGTGTCTCTTGTCTTATTTACTTTTAGTTCTTGTTCTTTACTTTCAGTAATTATCTGTTAATTATTATATGAATATATAAAAATCTAGTTAAATATATACACATTATAATCTATAATCCTCATTTGTTTATTTTTTGGATCTATAATTCTTCAATTATATCTTCCCACATTCACTCTAACAGAGAAGGTGAATGAGTGCTTTGAGTGAAAAAGAGGGATGAATGGCATAACCATAGGTGCAGAGGTGGAAGGTAGCTATATCATAAGGGTGTTAGTTAGAAACTCTTAACTCACCTAATGTGGAGGAGAATCCAAGTTTATCTTCATTGTTAAAACAAAATAAGTGGGGGCCTTTTCCCCTTTGCTAACAAATTTGAACTTTATGGGTCATATGAAATCCTTTCCTTTATCATGGGGGTCCTAATAATGGCCCACTTCTGACAACATCACCATGTTTGTTTGAATTAAAGGAATATTGTCCACATTTTTGGCCTAGATTCCCAAAGATATAAGCTAATGAATGATACAATTAATAATTTTAGTGACATGTTTTTTTATGGAGGTACATTATTTAATTGACTAGTTGATTTGGGGAAAACCCAAGGTTTCAACATGCATCCAATGATATATATATATATATATATATATATATATATATATATATATCATCTAAGATCTCTGCAAGATCTCTCCCATCATCATATGTGCCCTCAGGTAGATTAGTAATTTCATACTTCTCGACCTCCTCAAGATTCAACTTGCAGTAATCCTTCTTTCTAAGAGAAACTTCATCTCTATAGTCGATCCATATATCTTCTAGTTCAGACACATGTATATGTAAGGATATAATACTTTTCATCACCCCCTATGATAAAAATTGATCCTTCGATGAAAATATTTCAATGTTACAATTTACATCTCAACTACAAAAGTCTTGGCTTTAATGGGAGATGAGTATGTGTAGTGACCAATAGAAATGGGAAAATGAATTCCCACCTTTTTTTCCCCTTATTAAAACTTGTGTATATCTAAAAATTATCTCGCCAATTCCATAATAATCCATTTATCTCTTAGGTACTTAGGGAGAATATATGGACATCCCTAGAACCCTCCTACCAGAATGTAAGTGAATTTAGGGAGCTATAAGAAGATGCACCCCCATTGGGAAACCATATTCCAGGACATATGAATACATCTAAATTTGATGAGTTATTTATCAAACATGCATATGCTTTTGTCTAAAAAGGCATTATTCACCCTACATAAGTTTTTTAAACTTTTTTCTAAGATCAATTGAGGGTAGAAATCATATATCCTGGTTTGATTTCTTGACTCAAAAATTTTCAACCTAGGATATACCTTTCATCCCGGTTGTAGCATAGACAAGATATGAGGTCATATAAAATATTTTTTATGTGCACCTCTCTAAGCTACCTATGTAGGAAATCACTTATCTGCTCTTTCCACCTGATGAATTATTGATTAGGATTATTCAAATAGTTCTTGTTGAGATGTTTGGTATAAATCATTGATTTCTCATTCCAGGTCAGGTGAGCTTGTTCTTTTCTTGTATCTACATATTCATTGATATCAGGGAGCCCTCAAAACTCTTCCAAATATTTACCATCTAATCTAATTACAACATCTCTTGAATCCTTCACAGTTCTAGTATCAACATCATAATGGCTTTTAGTTCTGATAATGAACTTGGTAGACTAAGTTAATAGTGAGAAAGTTTTTTTTATTTCTAAACAAATTTCACCAATATCCTGAATCTAATTTGACTTAGATGAACTATTTACCCTACTCTAGAAATCGGGAAGATCAATGTGTCCCAAGTTGGTGTCTTTTATTTGATCTACATCATAATCAATGTTTTAAGGGGGAATCACCCCTTGGTAATTGTTAGTTTCTTTTTTCCTTTGAATGATTCCATCATTTCTATGAGGAGGAGCACTAAAAATTTCACCAAAAACCTCTCCTAAAATCATTAGGAATTCAGTTAGAATCACGTGTCTTATTTACAATCCCAAAAATCTAAAAATCACTTGGGTGGAATTTTGATTTTCATAACACCTTGAAAATTCCATCATACACCAGTCAGGGATTTGCACTTGTTCAATAACTCAAGAATTTTGAAATACATTATTTGGGGATTTACACTTGATCCACACTTCTAAAAAACTTGGCATAGACCTTTTTGAGGTTTTTACCTTGTTGATCAACCTGTAAAGCCTGAAAAACACTAAACAAGGCTTGGGACTTATTAATCACTTCAAGAATCTTGATATATATTGATTAAGTATTTCAATATGTCTAACAACTTCTAAATCCTAAAATGCATTTGGTGGGGTTTTCACCTTAAGAAGTAGGTCAAAAAACTTGACATAGACCTTATCAAGGTTTTTAGCTTGTTTATCAACTCAAAAATCCCTAAAAACACTAGACTTAAATTTTTATGTACCCTAATATTTTCCCATAAAAAATAATCATCAAAATGAGAAAAAGACACCTAGTGGTCCCCCAAAACAAAACATAAAACTTGAAAGGGGAGAAAACCAGGGTTATAAAAGCCAAAGAATGCCATGCCAAAATTATGTATCAACAGAGCTCAAAATTAATTGAAAACCAAGGAATGTGAAGTAATTACCAATTATATTAATTAATCGGAAGGATTTATTGAATTGAATCTTCAAAGTGAGAATAATGCTCAATCAGAGTTTTGGATGCTATGTGCAAGTTAGAGTAAAAAAACTAAATTAACATAGGGTGAGAATGACATGGAAAAACCTAAAGTTATATGTAAAATTACATTAATTACACATTGGTGACACATGTGTGGGTTAAATCCACTTAGAATTAAATGTGTTGAATCAGGGATCATGATTTTGACCACATACTACATGAATTTTCTTTCGTGTATGTGAACACGAAAAACCCAAAAAACAAAGGTCATTTTGTATTTCAAGGTTCAAGGATTGGATAGTATCTGACATGATTTAATGTTAGGATGTTCTGATGTCCCAAACCATGAAATATTGAAATACACTATTAGTGTATTTCATGGTTCGAGGTTTGTGAAACATGTTACATCAAACATTTTTTCATACTTAAGTGCTCCAATGACCCGATGTATTAAAATCCCAAAATGCACTGTCAAGTGTATTTCGAGGTTCAAGTGTCGGGAAGTAAATTACACTTAACAAGATTTTATGTTGGCAAAGCTTGAAATCTTGGGAAAAAAATTAACTTCACAACTTTGATCAAATTTTGTGTTTTTCTTAGAAAAATTACTAACTCCATACTTTACAAAGAAAAAAAATTGGCAAGTTGTCCCAAAATTATCATGAAACTCAATTTTGGGATAAAACACTTACTTATCTTATTATGTCTCCCCATTTGTGTTCTAATGTTACTCTACGTAGTAGTTTATCTTGCCTATTTAATACAAGAACTCGTTGATGACTAGAAATGGGAGTGCTTGAGAAACTAGCTATTTTTTCTCCTTCTTTATGTAATGATTTGGAAACACTCTATATTATAGGAATTATGTAATTTATCCTAGTTTTTGTAATTCTAAATAAATTTGCATTGAGATAATCCTTATTTAATGCTTTTAGCTCTTCCTCTGTATTAATTCTAATCAAGTGATATGGTCCAACATGATCCCTTCTTAGTTTAACAATTATTTTAATTTTGTATTCCTTGAATAACATCCCATATTGAAATTGTACCCCCAATAATGGCTTATTGACTAGGTACCTCATTACTTGATGATCTGTAAAGAATTCAAATTGCGTTTCCAATGGATATTGTTTTTGTAATATGAAAATTGTTGTTAAAGTTTATCTCTCCATGGTGGTGTATTTTTTCTCCACACCTAACAATTTACAACTTTAAAAGTTTATTAGATGATAAATGCCACCTTATCCTTGTTGTGTAAGTATTGATCCTATTGAGATCCCTAATGTGTCCACATAAACATGAAAAAAAAAAAATCTCCACTCTAGAAATACCAGTATAAGTTAACTAATTAGTTTTTGTTTTAATTGCATGAATTCATTTTGGTGTCTATTTAAACTTTAATCCTTTCAAAATAATTTGTTCCATTATCTACACAATGTTAGCATATCCTCTAATGAATTTTCTATAGTACCATTTATGTCCTAAAAATGCATATACTTCTAAATGGTTTGTAGAAGGTTTTAGCCCAATCATTACAATGGTTTTTTCTCTATCTACTAAAATCCCATCTTTACATACTACATCTCAACAATACTCCAATACACACGAAGAAGAAACATTTCTTTAAATTTAAAACAATGCATAAAGCTCTACACCATTCTATAATTAAGTATAACTTTAATATATATTATTTAAATAAGGAGAATATGGCCTGATCATCATGGTATACCTCTAAAAATTCATAGATGAATTATCTAAATGTAGTGACCAAATCTCTATAGAATATTGTGGGTGCATTATTTAATCCAAAAGTCATAACTTTGTATGCAAAGCATGCCCATTTTATGGAAAAAATTGTATTAGATTGGTCTTCTTGCGTAATTGAAATCTAATGGCAGCCATTAAATCCATCTATAAAATAATAAACTTACCTCCCTACAAGTTCTTCTAAAATATCATTTGTAAATCAGGTTGGGAAGGGATCATTTACATATGCATCATTGATTGATCTATAGTCTCCACAAATACATATCCCTCCCAATTTCTTTGGTTGAGTTATTAGTGTGCTTACCTAATTAGATTTCTCTATCAAATAGATTAGTCCAACTTCTATCATTTGGTCAAGCTCTGTTGTCAACATAGCTTTCATATTAAAATTTAGCCTATATGTTCACTTCTTCACAGGCTTCACACCTTTTAGTTCAATTATCATTTTCCCAATATAATGGTCTACTCCTTTAATTTCATTAGAATTTGTTGGGAACAAATATTCATAATCTCTCAACAATTTCAAGATCTCTGGCATATCCTATTACATCCAATAATCCCCTCTAATTTCCAAATTGACTATTCCTAGGGTTATAATATATCTTACACACTTGTTCATGATAAACCTTCTCTTTCCCCTTTTCCATAATATCCTTGAGCATCCTCGACTCTTATTTATCGTCTATATCTAGATTTTGCAATTTCTCATGCTCTCCCTTTTACACATTCTCCTTCTCTTGAAGGTGTATTCTACTTCAAACATTCCTTTTTAACCCCGTGTATTCCTCATTTTCTGAAAATGTTCCTTCACCTTTATCATCTCCTAACCTTTGAAACAACTTTATTAAGTGTCATTTTCTACACATCATTTACTAGAATATCAAAAAAATTTTGCATAGGATACATTTTATGAATCCTTGAATTATGCTCCCCCTTTAATATCCATAGTGCCATAATAGTGAAATGTTTTTATCTTCTACGATGTTGTATGAAATATAGGATTATTTTATTTTAAATTGAAGTTCTATATGATATCTTCTTGAAATTGTCTCTAATTGTGTGTTTTCCATCTCCTTTCTTGCTGCATGTATCGAGATTTAAGAAATGGAGTGATAATTTCAAGGAAGATTAAACCTAACATTTTGGTTCAATCCACTACACTATCCAAACATCAATGTATAGTTGAATGTGTGGCTTTGGATAGTGTCTTACAAAAAACCTCGGTCGTGCCTTTGTTAATCTGAAAGGTAGTGAAAACCTAGCATGCATCATCCCTAATACTTCTATTCATCCATGTTTTTTGTCTCTATGCACTGTTGACCATGTTATTGCCACTCTTATTAGTGTATAATCTAGTGCACCCACTATCATATCCTCTTATTGTAAATGATATTGAAACTTGATCAGGAAGGTATCCAAATTATTATGGGATTTTTATTTATTCCACGTGTACCATTATCAATAACCTAATAAATCTAATGATTTAAATATGCATTTGAACCTATGTTTATTGTTGAAATTGTCTCCCAGGGAATATGAATTTTACCATCAGGCTCAATATAACCCTGGTGAGTATGCAAAAATTCATACAACTTTCCTAATTATAAATTAGTATAAGAGGTAATACCATATTGTGATTCTTCATCTAGGAACAAATTATTTGATTTTGCAATATAATGAATCTCCAAATTATTGTGTAATGGCTATGTAAAGCTATTATGCTTTGTTTTAAATGTCTCTTCTCCTAAGCTTGGAAATTTCTTTCTTTCTTGATGGTCAACCTTAAACAAAATTGTAATATCATGTACATATGGGAACAATGGCTCTTTTGGAATAATGTAAGTATTTTTCTTAGTCTTATTCATGTGTATGATAATAATAGATCCATCCATATGCGCTTCCATTTGATTAGTTATTGTAATGATTGTCATATTTCTATCATATGTTTGTTTCTTCCCAATTAATAATTTGTAGTGTGTATTATTTGTCTTTATGTTAATAACTTCAAAATCCCTTTGTAAGTTGATATCTCCTACCCTTATTTCCATATCCTCCAAACAACTGATTGGATCAAATCTCCCATACTTAGTTACACTCAATGTCATTGGGGTATATGCCAAGGTAGGTGTACCCATGAATTCCCTTATGGATCTTGGCAACATATTTATATTGTTCCAAAAATTAGACACTACAACTCTGGTATCTACATCCCATGGTTTCTTTCTTTTCACATACCAAATTATCTTGTTAAAGTGCATGAATCCATTTGTTTCACTTTCTAGGATACTTTAAAGCAAGTCAAATATATTCTAAGAAATGTATTCATTATGAAATACCTTAATATTTTAAATAGTTTGATAAGTGAAGCTACCACTCCCTCTTACTTTAATATTCATACTACTTTCCCATAGACCTATACTACATCTTCTCCATCATTTTAATTTCCTATATCCTTGTTTTGTGTAGAATTCAACAATCCTTTTTCCTTTTACAAAAAAACCTTTTTAGGGTCTAAGTATTTATCCTTGTGTGCACAATTTATTTGGTTCTGAATGGGCATTTCCATGGGTCCTAAACCTTTTTATTTCATTTAAATTTTGGTGATGGCTTAGAGACTCACCTTTTCCCTAGGCACCACATTGACCCTCTTAACATTGTGCAATTACCTCTCATTACATTGCTTCTCCAAGGTGATATATTATTTTTTGTGGTTTTATGTAGGCACTCTGCAATATGCATAATACATTTCTCACGATACATCAAATGGGAAATTTCATGTAATTTGATCCATCTCTCTATAAATATAGAAAACCAAAGACTATATCTAGGGTTGAGGCCTTGTCATCCTTTTTTCAATAACCACCTTGGTAGCCTCATTACTATGTATTATATGACCTTTGTGGTGCACTCTATCCTTGGTTTTGACTATTATATCCCCCTTATATTTTTTAAGGTGGAGGAGCATTCCATTGTGATTGGTTCTATGAAAAAGGAAGTGTCCAACTTATAGAGAAGGAAAAACCTAACTTGGTCCTTACTATGGAGATGATGGATTCCATTACATATTATGATAATGGGGCAAAGGAGCCCATCTTCCTACAACATCCATTTCCATTTTTGGTGCAAAATGTTACATATTTGGAACTAATTACAATTGTACTAAAAATACATTTCTAGTTACTTCTTCCTTTATATCTATTAAAGCTCTATAATCTGTAGACTTGTGCATAGTAAATGACAAATCAAATTATGGGTTGACATGCATAATGTTTCTTCAAATGATATTAACTCGTAGGATGACCCCATACCATACAAATTTTGTATTCTTTTTCTCTCTTATCTATAGGAAAAGTGGCTTATTCCCATGAGGTCATGAACAGTATTTTTTTTGGTGTCTCTCATTTCCACATTATGTCTACTAGATAATAAACCTTGACTTATTTCATTCTTATATTTTTTCTAATCTTCACATCATAACATCCAACTTTAATTTGGTCTTGTGGTTATAATATACACTATCCCCATAATCATCGATCTTTTCTACCCATATTACAGATACAACTACTTGTTCCTTCGTCGAAAATTTTACCTATGTAATAAAAAATCAGACATTTCCACAAAGGAACAAGTAGTTGTATCTTATATTTTGTATTATCTAGACCATACATAGACATTGGATATTTCACAATATACAAAATGCATCAAGTTGAATTTTTGGCCTTAATTACCTTCCAATAATTGGTATTTCTTTGATGTTTGTACCAAGAATGTGATGAATATATTCTCTAATATTTTTTCATGCCCTTGGATCTCATTTCCAATACAGATTATTGGAAAAAATAAATATTATTTTTAATAATATATACTTTGAACAACTCTAGGTATTACAATTAACAAACGTAGTGCTAGCAGGAAAGAAATCATCCCCAAAGGTTTGTTTGAAAATAGACTCATTCAAGTTCTTTGGAATTTTGTTGAAGGGATAGAAAATAAATTAACTCCAAACAAACAAGAAATAATAATGTGTATGTTTCAAGGATTTCAGAGGTGTTCTCAAATGATTGGCATATATTGTTTACCAAATGTCGACAAGTGAAAATGATTACAATACTATTTTCAAAATTTCTTTAACATGTTTTTAAAAATAGTATGATTTATCTTTGCTAAATAAATATGTTTTTTTATCTACATAACTTAAAGCTTTGCATATTTTATATGCAATAGATATATATAATCCAAACCAAAAATCAAGAGTGTTTTGGCAATCTATTTTTTGTGTCATCGTCATAAAATTGTCTAAATTTGGTCAATCATAGACGTCATAATTTCATATTTTTCCAATTTTCAAATCAATCATATTTTAATAGAATGTGGAAAATATATATCATAAAAACATACAACATAAAAGAAACAACATATAACATAAAACAAAGAACATATTTTTGGTAAATAATTTTATATAACCATTTTGTTGTGTAGTTGAATAATTGGCAAGTATCTTATTAAATCACATTAAATTATTTAATTTTTTAATAAAGGCTCTTGATAGTATTTATAGTGTGTTAACAACTATACACATCATCTTGAAAGGCATGGTATTCTTTTTTATGTTGTGTATTTATAATCTAATGTATGTTCACTCAATTAAATGTTATTGTAAAAATATATGTTATAATGAAGGAAACATATAATATTTTTCACAAAATGATTTAATATTAAATTAATGTTGCAAAATTTCATGGAAACATAACAACTAATTTTTTTATTTTAGTATACTAAATCATATAGTTGGAGATAACAATAATGAAAGAACACCCAATGAGACTCGAATATTCTCCAATTGACTTTATTACAATGCACAAAACATTCTATAAATACTAATAAAAGGACCTACACTTAAATATGATTTTTATACAAACTCACAGATTAAATGTAGAATAAAACTAAATATAAAAATAGATATCATATTTTCTTTTGCAACAAAGTGTACTTTTCAGCATATATTTAATATTAGCACCTAATAATCAATGATATTTTTTTACAAATTGTATTTTTTATATAGAGAATGGATTTGAATAAGTATACTAAAATAATATGTTTATTGTTGGAATCTAGTGTTTATTAACCTATGCATACATCATATTGGGCTCTATTATGCATAAATTTTTTCTCTCGTCGTGTTGGTATCTCATGCTTAAGAAGAAAAGGGGTGTGCTCACCCAAATCATGAACATTTTCTAGGTCTTATTATTGTTAGTAAGAGTGAAATGGATGAGTCAAGATATTCATCTACCAATTAATAATATAACAAGATAGTTCCTACACCAACCATAATGCTCATATATTAATCATTGTGCAATGTAAATTCTTACACAGATCTTACACACATCTCAATACATTAATATATGTCTGTACATATTAGTATCACACCTAGACTAGACCCCTTCATGAGTGTTTATACTAGTGGGAACTTTTCCTTCACAAGTATTACAAGGGATAATAATATCCTATGAGTTCTAACTGTACTTAACTATTACATCCAGTTAATTTCCCAAAAATGGCCTTTTCCGCCTCTACCTGTGTTGCATATTTCCCCTCCATATATGATGTTGATAATTTTAGTTCGATCCACAACCTTCATGTAGATGGAAATAACTGAAGTTGTGTCTGGTTCAAGACTTATGCTTCTTCCTTACCCCTTTAGATGTATCTCCCTTGTCCTTATCCTTTCATGTGCATTCCTCCTTATAATTTCTTCTACCCACCTTTGTTATGTTTCTTACACGCATGCTCGCCCTCTTTTCCCTTTAGGTGGAATCTCCTTCCACACTCCCTCTACTTACATCTCTACATCTCTCTAAGCAATTCTTGTGTACCTTAAATAATGAATAAATAATAATCATAGGTCCAACATCACCTCGTACTAGATTGGTTGTCCATCCTCAGGAAATGTTATGGTCTATCTTCAAATAATTTTGGTACCTCACACTGTAACAAGTTTGCATATGCTTTACATTTATTTATTAGGTTCAAAATCTGCAGGTTCACTATCTCCAACTACGTACTACGTTGGCTTAATAGTGAAGCACATTTTACCCCATTGTTATTGTATCCCATAGTTTTTCAATCTTCTTCTTCAAATTTTCACTTGCATTCCCAAGCTCTACTTATTTTGCATCATTTATCCTTCTCATCTCTATTGAATATTGTTTTATCTGTTCTTTTCTCTCTTTTATTTCTATGTTTACTACCTCATTTTCTTCCATTATCAAATTTTAGCTTGTGCATACTAAGGATTCATCATCCAGTTGGGCTTCAATCACTGTAAGTTTCTCCACTAGCTCTCTTGTTCATGCATTAACTATGAAAGGTTTCTTATAAATCCCCTTAAGTAGTCACTCAGCTCCGTCTGCCATCTCCTCCAATTATTTTGTTCTCTCTTCACTTTGTACAATCTTTTCATTATATCCTCCTATCGTTTCTTCTCTTTCACTCCTTTTCCATCTCTTTCATCATGAGATTCATTATTTTCTCCAACTCATCTATGGGTTTTTCAGGTATGAGTGGATTTTCTTTCAGAAGCTCTTGCTCATTTCTCACCATTCTCTCCTTTAGGATCTCAACTCTGAATTTTAGGCATGATCATTTCTCTTGGATGCCTTTGTTCTCATGTTGAGCTTCACACAACTGATGTTTTTCCTCCTTGAGCTCATCTTCAAAAAAATTTGTTCTTGCTCTATAGAATATTGCCTCATTATTATTTTGTAAGTTTTGTTATATGAATTCCCCAACAATTTTCAATAGTGCTTCCTCGCCCTGAGTTTTAGATAAATTATATGTTGTGGAAAAAATCATATCTCCATCCTTGGATGGGAACATATGAATGTTATCATTTGGAAATTCAATTAGTGGTTATTCAATGCATGCATCAAGTAAAAATGATAAAGCCTTCTTGGAGTTCTTATATGTCATAGTATCCCTAAGATTATTCCATTGGAATAATTTATGACTGTACTTTCCTTGTTGGTATCTTGTCTACATGGATTTCTTGCCAAGGTTGGGGTATATTTGTATTTCTTATGTATCCTCCTCTGGGCCTAGTTCTTTCTTTGGTATTATTTTCTTACCTCTATCATAGGTGGTTCACCTTTTCCCAATTTTGATCACTTCACTCCTTATATTCTTCTGACCTTCTCCAACACTGGTGTTTTTCTTGATCTCCACTGGGTCATCTTCAAATTAAATAACCTTTTGGGTTGACATAGGCATGCCAATTGTTTATTCACCAGGGCTCACATTTTCCATATCTTTGTTTGTCTCTTCCCCCATGCTTTCTTAAACTAGGGATTGTTGCCTAAAAAGATCAATATTTTAATCCTCGTGGTATTACTCTTTTATAGGATTTGTGTTTTGTGTCTACCTTAAAATTTGTTGTCATATTTCCTTACATATTTCTATTGGCTCATGTCTTGGGTTTTATCTTATTTTCTTTATTATTTGGTTTGTTAGTGCACACATCTCTTTTTTCCCTAATTGTACTTAATTTACCTATTGTTCATGATCTCATGCTCTCTGGAACTTTAGTTTCAATGTGATTATTTATTCATTGGGATCTCCATCTATTGTGTTGTCCTTGTTATTTTGCTTCTCCGGTCACAAATAAAAGAAAAATTTATGCACTTCATTCTTGACCACAATAGTGTCTCATTTGGTGAGTTGACATATGTCATATACTTGAGTCCCTTCATGCACATCTTGATCAAGGTGTTTTTATGTTCTACACATCACATGGATATCCTCATCCACTCTTCATGCATTCATAATCAGTTTCTTTACCCCTGTAAACTATTTGATAGATCAAAGGAAGTAATATACCATAAAGTAATAAGGATTCTTAGCCCATGGTGTCTAGGTCTCATCAATATTTTTTATCGTTTCCAGTGAGTAATTCATGGAGACACAAAATTTTAATTCACCTATAAGCACCTTAGGAAGTTGGTATAGGATTTTCCATTCTTGCTCAAAGAAATTGTGCAGGTGTTTAAACCAAGTCATAAACCTTACCTTATAGGAATTATTGAGGTTTAGGGGCACCATGAATGATTTATACATAACCGTGTGGAATGAATATTTCCATGTCAGTTATTGGTGGTGTAAATCAACTTGCAACAATTAAGATGTTGTAAATTTGGTTACATTCATTTAGTTGTTAGACAAGGGAGCGTAGACTTGAAATAATTTTGGTGTTGTATGAAAATTTATAGTTGATCTAAGAGGTTGGAAAGGAAATAATTGTCAGATAAAAATGGTTGAAAGTAAAATAAAACTAATACTTTAAAATGGACTATTGCTAAATGTTATTACTGAAACACACTTTGCATAAATTTTGAGTGAAGATTATTCCGAAGGAAATATGCATGAATTGAAACAAAAGAGGGGATTTAGTAGACCTTAAGTGAGTCCCTAACTTTGATGACAATCCCTTCCTAACTCTGTAACTAAAAACAAAATTACAAAACTCATATTTTTTTATTGATTTGCATAAAACATTACAACTAGTTACAAAATAGATTACTTTGATTCTCTTTTAACTCTATTCACTCTTTCCTCTAATTCCAAATATACTGACTTGCTTGAATCCCCTATTACAAGGAACTAAGCCATTTCCTTTATATCTTATTATTCACAATCATGTGAGAAGAATGAATAATACAACAAGGAGTCTTCAAGAGAATAAGTGATATATTCAGCACGTGTTTGAAACACACGACAAGTGTTCAACTAATAATCAATTCTTCACTAGTTCTTAATCAATGAACAAATTAAAGATTGGTTTGTTTCTCAATTTTCCATGTTTCTTTTGTACCTACTTCTCCAATGGTGTGTAAGGCATTAAGTTCCATCACTTCATGTTTCAAAATATCTTCATAAATACAAGTTATTTATTGTGAATGATTCCCTTATGCTATAGATGAGTTACTGTAGTCAAGTTATTTGGTTTAGCTACAGATGAGTTGTTATGGATAGGTTCATTTGCTACATATGAAAAATTTGCTTACAACCAAGTGTGGTATCAACACATAATTTAATCCAAATACTTTATAGAAATAAAAAGAATATAATATACACATAATATCATAAAATAAATACACTTAGATATAACTATATCAATTAATCATTATGACAAAAATTTCATGGTTGTAATAATGACGTTCAGCAATGTACTTAGGAAATACACAAACATAGTTACAATATTATTATAAAAATACAAAAAATGATTTTTTATCAAAGCAATTAATGTAGATCTCATCACACCCCCAATATTAAATTCTTGAATGTCCTAATTCAAGAGCTTCACATCTTTTCTGTTAGAAAATTCATTCTCACTTGAAATCTATGGGTGTTCACTATTCCTTCCTCTTTTGATAATAAATTATCCACATAATTCCTCCTCAATATTATCCCAGAATATTTTTTGCATCCTCTAATTTATTGGTAAATTTCTTATCTAAGGTGTACATTTGGGAAATGAAATATTGGAGGATGATAAGCTATAGGAACCCAATCATCCCCATGTTAATTTACTAGTATCAATATACTTGTTCACCCTGTGTAACATTGGAAGAATATTTGGATATGAGTTCATTTATTTCCTTTGGAGTGTATGTGATAAATCTGTCCATCTGGCTCTGCACGCCGCCATAACCTAAACTAGCATGTTCTTTCATCATGTTTCCGAATTTATGTGTGGGATTCCATCCTAATTCTTAACACTTTGTTTCTAATTGCATCCACTTCTATATACCTGCCATATTCTTTTGTAATTTCATCTTATGTCATGTTGCATCTGATTGTGATATATAGTGGTGTAACCTTCTCAAAATGTCTATATGCCTCCATTTTCTTAGCTCTTTCCATTTCATTTAAAAGATAAGAATTATAATTCCTTAACCTTTACATCCCTAATATATAGAATTGGGATCCAATATCAGTCATATGAAATTGCATAATTATGAAAATATAGCTCACATGATAATTTTTGTAGTTCATGTGTACTATGTGCTGATACAAATTAAATAAATTCCTATGGTTGATCTAATGTCATTTCTCATATCACAATTTATGCAAGTAAAATTACGGTACAACATCTTTTCTTTTAGGTATATGGCATAAAACATTTGATGGGGGTTTGCAACTCAACATGTTAAATACTACCTACACTAGTTCACTCTTGTTTTTGTTTCATCCTTATAGGATCTCATTATCTTTGTCTTTCATTTCCTCCTTATGTTTAGAGATAAGGTATTCCTTCTCCTTTTCCCATTTCTTCTTGAGCTTGTTAATGTAAGCTGTCTCTTTGCAGCAACAAATTTTCAATATTCTGCCCCATAGTTTGTGTTCTCATCATCACTACAAGATGGTTTTTCAAGTTCCTTTTATGATTTCATAGAATAATATTTGGGGGTTGTATTGGTATCTACATTTTCTTCCTCTAGACTATCATTTTGTGATTTTTCAACTACTTTCTCAATGACTTGTTATTGACATCATCTACAATCATTTTATCTTGTTCATTTCCTCCTTCCATGACATCTTCTACTAGTCTCACTTTATGAATCTCTTCTTCATGAACTATTCCCTCATTTTGATTTAGTTCTTCTTGTACTTCCATTGGTTTTTCATGATATTATGGCTCTTGAGTTACTGTGGGAGAAGGATCTCTATACTCTTTTTCCAATGGTTCCGGATCATAATTTTCTTCTATGGCTTCCAAATCACTATCCAATGAGATGGGTTGAGATTGTCTTAAACTGGAGGTTTTTTTCCTCTTTATCTTAAGCCTATAAGAGCTCCTAGTTTGTATTGGAATAGAATGAGTACATTCCCTTTTGGTTTTGCAAGTGGAGGGCCTAATTTGTTTCAGAGAAGAATAAGTAGATTTCCTTTCGATTTTTGAAGTGGAGGTTTCAGGGGAGGAAAATTCCAATAAAGTTTCAGCAATAAAGATTCTCTCTAGTGAAATAGGTGCACGGGTTTATTTTGTGGAAGGAAGACTTTTAGAATTTATTTGTTCTTGAGGTGGGGAAGAAGAAGGTGCAGCTTCTGGCATATGTGAAGTATAACTTTTAGTTTTCTCCTTTTTCTCGTCTTTCCCAACAAGGTTTCAATATTTTTCACTCTCACAAAGTCATCCCATGATATCTGAGGGTTCTCCCTCTGTAGAGTGTGCTTGACCACTAGGGATATTAGACAAGTGATGTGACAATGTCTTTCGTACCCCTTTGAACCTCTTTGCTCAATTTTATTAAGTAACATCATTAAATAAATTTGGAACATTCACTTGATGATTGTTTTTCAAATGATTTAAAAATTTTGAAATGCAATGTATTTAACCTCAAATATCTACCTTTATAAGTAAAATATTGAATGAAAATATCGGCAACTTGTGCCCATAAAGGTTTGAGAGATGTTCTAAAAGTACCTTGGCCAGTTTGAGATGAAATCCTCATCATTGGCTGCAAATTCTCTTCTATGTTGCTTCTAGGTTTTCTTTATTTGGAAATGGATCTCTCGCTAAGCTAGATAAACTAGTGACCTCTGCTAAAATCTCATCACATACCGTGATTGTTAACCCTTTTACCTTTTCCTCTCCATTGATTCAGGGTATTTGTAAACTCTGCTCACAGTTGCCTCATCAAAGCCTTGAAGTATTTTTAAATGTATTACATCTCATCCATGATTATAAAAATACTGTACATAACCTCAGGATGATTCAGATATTTACAAATGCATAGAAGAGTTGATAGCTGATCATCTCACCTTCAAGGTGGGAAAATACACAACTTCTCTATAGGTGTAATACAGTAACCACACAGTTTTTCCTTGAAAGAACTTTACAAAAATGAATTGTGTTGATGGAATTTTCATTTCTTTGAGAGTTTATTACCAAGGGGAGCAAGCAATACGTTTAGGGGTTATTAATCATTAAGTAGATGTGAAAACATTGAGTAAATGAAGTAAAATGATGTGGACATGTTGGCTTATGGGGAGGGCTTAAGTGGACACATGCTTCATGACTTGGCATAACTCATAATTAAATATAATTAATCTAATCATACTTTATTAAAGTAATAAATGTATGCACTTATCTCGTTGTTACTTGTAATGATTGATTTGTATGTTTTATTGAACTGGTGTCTTGGCTACATGCAAGTTCCCTACAATGTTGCAGAATGTGGGTTTAACTTGTGTTGATTTCTCCTTACTGTAAACATCAGATTCTTCCTAGATAGGGAACTCTAATTTGTTTGGTTGTCAATCATTCCTTTGTGTATCATCCACTTGTGCATGCTTCCTTGATGTTTGTTATGTAACCATGAGTTCTGACCATATGCTTCAAACAAACAAGATCTTTTTTATTGTGGTTGTAAATTGAAATCTTAGTCATTGCACTCTCTCCTTGTGATGTAGATCATGATCTCCCACAATCACTTGTCAATAAGATAAGAAAAACAAAAAATTATATAAAAAAAATGGGTTAGAAAAATGTTGATAATCACCCAGAAAAATAGTATCTCAACACTTTTATTTAGCCTTGAATTATTCAACAAGATGAATTCTCCAAGGCTACCAAAATCTCATCAATTCTCTGACAATCCTAGAAGGTGAGACAACATGGGCTCAGACCTTTGAGGTTAATTCTTTTTTTTCTTTCTCCATTACTTCTTTGATGTCCCTCTGAAACAATTCCAAAAATGAGCCTTTATAAATTGACTTTTTATACAATCTTAACATGTGGCCTTTCAACAATAAACTTAAATATCACAAGATCAATAGTATTAAGATTCACAACTCCATTAGGGAAGATCTTATCAATTTCATAGGGACATGAGCCACCTTGTTTCTGAGCTTCCCTATGTGATCATTTTATTTTGAGTCAAACAAAAGTGCCCAAGTTACCTTCCTAGAAACTATCTTTTTTTAATATACTAGTCATGCCATTTGATTATTTGTTTTTTTCACTACCTCTATGTTATGAACTGCATTTTATTTCTCAATTCATCCAACTCACTGAGTTGGAGAATTATCTATCTATCTGAGCTTTTGATAATTCTATTCCTAGATCAAGTGTAGTACTCAAATGTTTTATACTCAAATTCTATTGGCAAAACAACATTCTTTCCATATAATAGTTTAAATGGTGTGAAGTCTAGTTGTGTTATTCCATGTTGTATTGAATGTCCACACTGCTTCTAGAAGGCCTGTATTCCCAGTCTCTTCTATGGAGTGCTATAGTATTTTATTAATATGGCCTCCATCTCTTTGTTTATAAACACTTCACTTTGCCATTAGACCGGGGATGGTTTGGTGTAGACTTTTTATGCCTGATTTCATATTTACTAACCAAATTAGCAATCACACTAGTAGTAAAATATGTACCCTGGTCCATCACAATCTCCTTTAGGACTCCATATCTGGTAAATATGTTTGTCATATAGTAATATAGCCACCTTCCTCACTAGTCTAGTTTTGTAATTCTTTTACCTCTATCTACATGGTTAGGTAATTTTTAATAGACTAGGATATACTCTTTTTATTGGGATGGAGAGACTATAAGGCCAACAAACATCTATGCCCACTGCTTATCAAAGGTCCTAGATACCATAATTGAGATTGCAATGGCATCTAATCAAAATTAGTGGGCATTGCCCATTCTCTATGCAATTTGTCACATCTCTTAGTGTATAGTGGTGCATCCTTGTGTAATTTTAGCCAATAATAGCCAATAGTAAACACCTTTTGTGATTGTTCTCTTTGTAGAAAAATTCCCTCCACAAGGTTCATTTCGACAAGCTCATAAGGACATCACATATCTCCCTCAGTCATCTATATACCTTCTCAAAACTTGATCTTGACCTTTATAAAGGAGAAGTTCATAGCTATCCAAGAAAAGGGTAAACTATTATCAACTAAATACCTTTTCTCAAGAGGATGAAAAAATGTGGAGGGTGTTCTTACCTTAAGGCCAAGTAGTTGGTTATGTCTGTATACCAGGGTGTTCTTTTAGAGATAGAAAAAAGGTTCTCATCTAGAAATGAACCATAAACTACTTTCTCTTCACTGTTGGTCTTCATCCTTGAGAGGAAATATTGCCACCACATTATCTTTTCTAGGCTTTTCTGCTATGGTGACATCAAATTTTTGCAAGAGGAACAACCACCTTATGATTTTGTCTACTTACTATTGGTTTGTTTACCAAATACTTGATTGTAACATGATCGATGTGAATAAACACATGGGTATCCTAAGATATAATGTATGAATTTATTTATGGAATATACTACTACCAGGAACTCTTTTTATGTTACTGTATAGTTCAATTATGCATGTTGTCAAATTCTTGCTGACATAGTATATTGCATAATTCAAACTACCATCTTTTTGACCTAGGACGAACTACAATAGCATGATCTGATGCATCTGTGTGGATGTGAAAAGGAAGGTTCTAATCAGGTCATCTCAACACATGAGTAATAGTTAGCATCTCTTTTAAAGTTTGAAAAGCACTTTCAAAGCATTCAATCCATACAAAATCAGCATCCTTTCCTAATAATGAAAAAAGTGGCTTTGCAATTTTGTTGAAGTCTTGTATAAACCTTTTGTAATATCCAGCATAGCCTAAAAATATTCTAACATATTTTTCATTTTCTTGGTGTGGGATAGGTTGACTATGACAGACACTTTTGTTGGATCTACTTGAATTCTTGTTGAGAAAAGGTAGTGCCCCGACACTATACCCTTTGATATCATCATATAACACTTCTCATTGCTCATGGAAAAATTTTGATCCTTGCATGTTCTTAAGACCTTATCCATATTTTGCACAACCTCCTCAAAATTACTGTCATGAACAGTGAATTCATCTTATATAGACTTCCATGCAGTCATTTGTCAAATCAGAGAAGATACTCAGAGACTTCCCTCTGGAATGTGGTGGGTGCATTACACAAGCCAAATGGGAGAACTAAATAGGTCAAATGTCCCCCATGAACATGTGAATGTAGTATTATCTTGGTCCTCTAGTGACAATCCTAGATCTGATTGTAACCACTAGTATCCATCAAGAAAGGAGAAGTAATTTTTTACCAGCTAGGGTATCAAGCACTTGATCAATGAAGGGAAATGGGAAGTGGTCTTTCTTTATGGCTGAATTCAGTTCTTATGTAATCCACATAGATTCTCCATTTCTCATTCTTCTTTGGTACAATTACCTAAGAGGTGATACCCACTGGTTATCTGATATGGGGTATATGAATCCAATATTTAGCAACTTTTGTAGTTCAACACCTTCATAATTTATCTTACTATTGGGTTCATGCACCTCTGTGGCTATCTGATTGATTTACATTCTTCTTTAATATAAATTATGTGAGTACAAAATCCTAGGATGAATCCCACATGCATATCACTATAATCCCAAGAAAATTTTGTATTATGTTCTTGAAGAAGAGAAATCAACAATTGTTCTTGTTGTATATTCAACATCTTGCTTACATTTAGTGGCCTCCCTATTGTTATTTCTACTTGTCTTGGAGAGGTCATAACATTGAAAACATGTTACTATTAACAGAATTTAATATGCAGTCATGAGGAAGAAGTTGGTGAAAAATACAATTTTTACCTGGAATACTCATGGTGCTCTATTGTGGTAAGACTTGGTTCAAAGGACAATCTCAAACACCTTAATTTGTCATCAATTTCTTCATTTCTTCCATATTTTCTTTCTGTATAATATTAGAGAGAAAAATATCTTCCTCCTGATCTTCAATAGTGCAAGAATTTTCCAACATCATCAACTATTGGACAGAGTATTGATCAATTTCTCGGTTCTTCAACCCAAATTGTTTGATCCTCATCATTCAATGGTTGGGAATGAGGATAGAGTATAAGTTTCTTAGTATCATTTCCATTTGAGATGATCATGTTACCATACCTACACCCTATAAATGTATCAGCAGTGGCCAGCCATGGCCTTCCTAGTATAAGAAGGTAACCTCCTAGACTTTCCTTTGGTTGTAGGACAATGAAATCAATAGGGTATTCCTAAGAATTCTACCACCACAACAATGTCCTCAAGGACTCCTTCAAGGCCTTACTGTTGATCTATCTGTTAGTTACAATATTGTAGTTGTTGGCCTCAATTCCTTCAAATTTAGGTCATCCATGATTTAATCTTGGTCATGACATTGGTTATTGCCCCTAAGTCAATCAAGGGTATTTTTTATTGTAGTTCCATTCATAAGTAACATTCACCAAAGGACTGCCTGGATCTATGTACTTAGGTAGCACATAGTTTCCAAGCATGATGTCAGCCAACTATCAAATGACTTGTATAGTGGATGGATATTTTCTTTTTCTACTTGAATTCTTTATATATAGATCTTGATCATCTTGTTGTAAATAGGAACATCCTTCATGGCTTGAATGAGTGGATTTTTTACAAAAATGTCCTTCAACTGATTGAAAAAATCATAAATCAAATATTTATTTAGGGTTAGATTTTCTCTCTTGCAATCTTTTTTAGAAATAGGGGTTCCATTGACTTATATCTTATTTTGTTGGAATTCTATTCATGTTGTTGTGGATCAGCTTGCAGCGTCTTCTAGCTTTATTGCGGATCAAGATTGCAGCAACTGTGGTTCATTTGGTATCTCCTGTGATTGTAGGTTTACTTGGTGGCACAATTACTCTTCCTAAACGAAGATGGATATTATTGACATCAACTAAATAAGAAGAGTATTGGGTTGATTCAGTTTTATATGTTGGTTGTAGCATATTATTATTGGAATTACTTTATTAGTTGAGATGGTAATTTAGTAGTTTTTCGATTGAGAGCTAGATTGGGGGTTTGGCATCAAAGCTTTGTTGTGGGGTTTTCGGTAGGGAGGTTTCTAGTATAGGTTTGTTGGTAGTTAGGAGGTTGATTGCTCCATTGTTTCCCTCCTCTCTAAGGTTGTTGCCATGAATAAGGGGGGGGTGCTGTACCACTGTTGGCCTAAGAACTTAGGTTGTCATGGTTGTTGGTATTGGCTAGGGTAAGGAGACCATCCTTGCTGAGTATTAGCCCAAGGTGGGCGTTGCATATTATTATATGAACTAATAGCCTAATTTTGAAAATATGGCATGGGATATTGTGACATGCCTCCTTGTTTTGGCAGTCATGGCTTCATTTGGGAAACGTAGAAAACTTTCCCATCCTTCGATTTCTATCATTTTGAACTCTGGTGCAGCCTCCTTTCCTTCTATAATGTTGACTCAGTCCCCTACATGTGCAATCAACTTTCTTTCTTCTACAAGAATGGAATAGAATCTCTCCAAGTGCTGCATTCTACATCCTCTCTCTTCTTCTTTGCATGTAGAGCATCAAGTTGGGTGGCCATGTCATTAACTATTTCTTGTTTCATGTTCTTAAACATGTTTACAATTTCTGAATTATATATTTTCCCCAATTCCTTTGGTTGTTGCTCCACCCTTTGATCTATCACTTCTTATTATTTTCATGGTTTCTCTAGAATAGTTCTTATAGGCTTGACAAATTTTCATCAAAAGTGGCTTTGGAGATGTCTCCAACTCCTATTAATGCTCCAAAGCATCCATATCTTCCTCACTGAGGTCCTTTTAAGAAAAGTAACTTGAGAGACTCACGAGGTAACCTTGTATGTCTTGACTTTTTGAACACAAAATAGGAATCTCTCTAGGTAATCTTCTAGTGGCTCATCTTCCTTTTGTGCCATCTTGAAGAGTTCATCTCCTCCTCTACTACTTGGCCTGCAGTAGTCTTGGTACTTGAGCTAGAAACTTGTCTTTCATCCCCTATCTAGGTAGTAACAACATCTCTTCTTAGGCCCATAAACCATCTCAAGGTTGCATCCTTGAGTGTAGCAGTGAACAAATTCAGCTTGTGTGCATCAGTTGTGTAGTCATAACTCTTGCATAAGACATCAAACTCAAACAAGAAAGTTATTTGGGTCTTCAGTCATAGATCCATGAAAATTAGGAAGAGATGATGGAGAGATGTTCTTCATTTGAGTAAGGTTGATTGTTATTGGAGATAGGAAACTCAAATTTGTCTTGGTTCCCTTGCTCTTCTTCCATGTTTTGATTCACCTCCTCTGTCCATGTTAGACTGTTCAGGAATAGCCTCATAAATCTCACTTGGGAGGGAGTATTCTATCAGATAAACCATGTATATAGAAGAGGATGTTTCTTCTTCAAAGAATTAGAAGTAATTTTTTCTATTTGAGGATTGGGTAGGAATCTACCATAGGCATCTATACGACGGTGCATACATCAACTAACTCAATTCAATCAACATTCATTAGTGGGGGGTTTAGAAGGTGGAATTTCTATAACCTAATCTATTCTAAGAAAATTTAAAAATGCAAAACCTCACAAACTCCTATAACTTCCGATAATATCCCCAGAAACGATGCCAAAAATGGTGGTGTAAATCAACTTTGCAAAAATTAATATGTTGTACATTGAGTTACATTCATTTAGTTTTCAGACTAGGGAGAGTAGACTTGAAATATTATTGGTGTTGTATGCACAATTATAGTTGATCTAAGAGGTTAGAAAGGAAATAATTGTCAAGTAAAAATGTTGAAAGTAAAATAAAACTCAAACTTGAAAATGGACTATTGCTAAATGTTATTACTGAAACAAAGTTAGTAGATTCAGAAAGAAGATTGTTCCTAAGGAAATATGCATGAAATGAAACAATGGAGGGGATTTAGTAGACCTCAAGTGGGCCCTAACTTGGGTGTTAGTTCCCTTCCTAACTCTGTAACTAAAAACTTAATTGATAGAACTCATATTTCTTTAGTAATTTTCACAAAACATTACATCTAGGAACAAAAGAGATTACCCTAATTCTCTCCTAAATTTGTTCACTCTTTCCTCTAATTCCAAATTCTGACTTATTAAATATGCTTCTCCCCCTATTATAAGGCATCAAGCCCTTTCCTTTATATGTTATCATTTACATCACATGAAAATAAGAAGAATACAATAAGGAGTCTTCTATAGGAAAAAGTGGGATAGATTCAACATGTGTTTGAAACACACAACAAGTGTTCAACCTAACAATAAGTTCTTTTCTAGTTCTTAATAAATGAACTAAATCAAAGATTGATTTGTTTCTAAATGTTCCACATTTCTATTGTAACTACTTCTCCAATGGAGCATGCAAGGAATTAAGTGTCATCAATTCATGTTTCAAAATATCTTCATAAATGTGGGTTATTTACAATGAATGGCTTCCTTATGCTGCAGATGAGTTGACTGCTGGTCAAGTTCTTTAGCTGTGGATGAGTTACTACAGGCATAGGTTCCTTCACTGCATATGAAATTTTCCTTATAATGAAGAGTAGACATAAACACGTATAATCATCCAAACAATTTATTGAAATAACAAGAATAAATGAACACATAATATTACAAAATAAATATAATTAGATATAACTATATCAATTAGTCACTATGCCAAAAGTTCATGGTTGTAAAATTGATGTTCAATAATATACTTAGGAAATACATAGGCATGGCTATAATGGTCTTATCTAAATATAAAATATGAGTTGTCTTGAAATAAATTAACACAACACATCAATTCCTCATCCCCTTCCAGTATGACAAGCTCTTTAAACACTATCAATATCAAATTACACCCCATCAGTACCTAACTCCTTTCATTTCTTGAGTGAGTTCTACATATTATACCATGTTTTACATGATGCACTAGAAATATTTAAAAATTGGTCCATATGCAATAATTAAAAACCTCTTGTTGACCTCCATCCACCTTTCTGCCCTTACTAGCTTAGCAGTAAGAAATCACACAATGACTCTTGTTCCATGGTCTTGAAGTTTTTCTATACACATCAATTTCCCTTCGTGCTTATATTTTAAGAGATCTTTGATGATTTCCATGGAGGAATTAACTTCCAATGATTACCCTAAATCTTCTCCAAGGTTATTGAGCTAGTCACCTTACTAATCAAATGGCTCAACAACTTTATGTGCCTTCAAGAAAAATAAAAGTACCCTTCCTTGACTCATGAAATAAGGTGTTTGTATAACTCCACTGGCTTACTGAAGAATGGTAGTGCAAGAAGTTTAAGAAACCATGTTCTCTCTAGAATCTTCCACATGATATTATCATAGAAATCATTACCTTGGCTATCCTTCTCTTCCATTAGGCGTACTATAATTCCATGATTCCATCAAGCCCATGCACAAGGTGATTGCATTTAGATATTTTTGTGCAGGTTACATAGTCAATCCATTATCTAATTCTTTCAGCATCCTTTGGGTATTGCATTTAAATATTAAAATCTAAGGTGTTGGGGCCTTGGGTATTTCTAGATTTCTTTCATGTGGCCATCTTAGTCTTCTCCTTTGGTAGTATTGAAGTACTTACCATTATTGCAGATGGTGTTTCTTTGATGAAGGTGACCTCTTCATCAATGTTATTTTCTTCCCATATTGTCATAGCCTCTGTGTCACTTAAAAATTCATAGCTAGACATATTGGTAGAATTTTTAGCCCTTTGATTGTTACCTTCTTCTCACACTCTTCCTTCCTATATCCTTTGTTTCCTAATCGGCTAGAAACACCTCTAGTTTACCCTGGGGTGATTGATTGCCCCAAAGTTCATTTTTTCTAGATACTTGATGACCCCCACATGAATGGCATTCGAGACACATTGATATCCTTTCTCGCTAATCTATCTCTGGCTTACTGGTTATGTAGAATCAAAGGTTTGAGGTAGAATTAATGGTGGTGCATTTTTTCAACAAGGTTGTGTGTTAAATCGTCTAGACAACTTATTTCACTATTTTTCATCAAATCTCCTATTTTCACTACAAGGTAAAAAAAAATGAATTGCCCCCTCCTTATTTATACCCTTATTAGAATCAATACATTATTATGTCATTTATCATTCGCATGTTTGATTTATTAACTCCTATAACTTGCATTAATGCTTTGTTGAGAGTTTTCACTTGTTCCATTTTTCCCACTTTCTAACAAGTGATTGTTAAGTGTGCATTACGAGTTCTTCTGTGTAGCTTTCTCCATTGCGCCCTAGTTAGATTTACCGAGCTTTGTTTCTTAGGCCAATTTTCCTCCACTTCTTTCTTGTACATATTTTCCACATAGATTTTTTTGAAGCTAACATCCTCCTGAAGTATTCCTCCTTTCTTCATTCTCCTCACTTCATCCCTACTCTAGCTCCTATTTCTTACATTCCCATATGGGTATTTATCTTTTACCATGCCTTCTCCTTATTATTGTAATCTTATCATTTCTTCTCCATTATTCTTCTCCAACTACTTCTCGTATCTTAATTAGATGCACATTCCTCTTGAAAGATATGTGTTTAACCATATTTTGCACGGTTATTGTAAACAACATATTGTGTGAAAGTTCAACACTTATGGCAATGCATAAAGAAACCTAATCTAAGAAATGAAATAAAAACTAATCTAATGGCATACACCTTATTGATGTCATTCCCAAATGGATTAAAAATATGGCTTCATCCTACTCCCACTGAAGTAGTTGGGAAGTGTCTTTCCACTCAAATTCGTCAACTTATATACTCATGTCACTATTTCATATGGTCCTAGCCAATAAGTCTTGAGCTTGCTTATATGTCCCTTAAATTTGGAGTCATAAATGAGAACCCTAGCACCTTCCTTAAATTTTTATTTCTTTAGGTTACGATAATAAAAATATTTCTTATGTGCCTTCTCAATGTTCTATGACCATCGTGCTTGGAGACTAGCTTCAATAATTTTTAATAAGTTTGTTAATTTTTTTTAATTAATTCTTCATCACCCAAATACATGATGCTTTAAATTCATAATGAAGGCTCTAAGAAATTGATCAATAGCATAAATTCATTTCCATATATGATTTGAAAGGGGGTTGATTTATTCAAGTGCTTGTCTGTAGTTTGGTAGGCACAAAGTACTACTAAAACTTTTTCATCCCAATCCTTTCTTCTGACGTCTCATATCTTGGTCAATGTATGATCTAGTATCTTGTTAAATGCTTCCACTACCATTGACTTGTGGATGATATGGTATTTTTTTATGGTTTGAAACCATTAATTATTGTAATAGGATTTAAATTTTGTCATTTAAAAAATGTGTCCCATGATCACTAGTAATGTTTAAGGGGTATCCAAATCTGTTGATGATGTTCTTCCACATAAATCTTGATGTGGTGGCTATTGTACAATATTTTTTTGGCATGGATTCTTCCCATCGTTAAGATGATCAGTGGTGATGATAATATAATGCATGTTTATTCTATGTGCAAAAGGATTAATGGGTCCAACAAAATTGATGACCCATTTTTAAAATGGATCCTATGTAGTTATGGTTATTAAAGGCATATTGTCATGTTTTCCTATATTTTCGATTCTTTTGCATTGGTCGTATGCTTTAACATACTCTTTATCATCCTTAAACAAATCTCTGCCACAAAATACCAGTATGATTAGTGAAAAACACAAATGATGTTTCCAAGAGGTAGTGTCAAATTTTCTATAGTGCATACACCATAGATACTCCTTTTTGCTTCATGGTAATATAATTTTTCTCTACATGCGTCAATTTCCAACTCGTAAATTAGATTGGGTGGTCAAGAGAGCCATCATTAGGTTGTGCTAATATCACCCCCACAACAATTCCTAAAGTGTCTCCATGTACATTTAATGGTGTGTTTTAATTTGGGAATTGCAAGATAGGTGTATGGGTCAATCGCTCCTTGAGTTCATCAAAATCATGTCGTTGTTCAGGTCCCTAATTGAATTATTATGTTTTTTGGATTCACTTTTCTAAATGTGTCACATTCCATGTAAAGTCTTTTATAAACTTGCAATAATACCCACAATGTCTAAGAAATTAAAAACCTCCTTCTGCGTGTGTGGATGTGTAAGATTGATGATTATTGTAATTTTTGTGGGCTCCACTGAGAGTCTATCCTTATAGATAATATGCCCCAATAAGGAACCAAAAGGGGTCACAAACACACACTTTTTTATGTTTAAGGAAATTTGTAACTAACTACAACACTCAAAAATTAGGTTCAAGTTATCACAATGGTCCTTCACCAGCCCATAAACCATCCAGTCATCTAAATATACTTGAAGAAACTTTAGTATGAAATCTTCAAATTCGATTACAACAATGTGCAATAAAATAGTGGGTGCATTATCTAACCCAAATAGCGTGGAAGTGTAGGCGTATGACCCCCATTCAATTGCAAAATTTGTTGTTGGTATGTCTTCTTTTTTTATTCAAACTTGGTGATATCCACAAGACCTATCCATGAAATTATAGATTTCCCTGCTTGCTACACCTTCTAAGATTTCTTCCATGAAAAGAGGTTAGGAATGGATCAATTATACAAATAGTGGTTAAGGCACATTAATCTACATTGCACCCATCCTTTTTTATGTTGATCACCATAGGGCTTACCCATTCTGACTCTTCGATAGGGATGTTAACTCCTATGGCTAAATTTTTATCAAGTTATTTATTTAATTTCATCCTCAAGTTGGGATTCATCCTATATGGGAAATTTTGGAATAGTTTTTTCCCCTCTACTAACTTGATTTGTATTGTTTCTACAAATGGCTACATTCCCTTCATCTTATGGTAGCCTCAAGGAAAGATTTCCTCATCTTTGCGTGACAACTCAACAATTTTGGTCATCTCTAGTTAATTCCAATAGTTACCTATGGTCATTATCTTTGGCTCTACCTCACTTACAATGTTAATCTATATGGATAGGAAGTGTGCATTCTTTGGTTGGATTCCTTGTTTTTTTTATGACTATGAAACATCCACATTTAAGTGATGATCTAAAAATGGTTTCTGTAATGCCTCACCCTGTCACATCGGGCTAAAATGCCATCTAAAGACCGTCAATGTTGTTAAGTCTAGTTGTAGCTATTTCACTTGAGTTAGCCACTTAAATAATCGATGAATATCATCATGAATCCTATCTTAGAGAGGATTATTCCTTTTTTATTTATATCCACTCTCGATCAAAATATTCCTATTTGGTGTTATTACAATCTCAAGTGCATGTGTTTTCCTTTTTTTAATCTCAAATGCACATTTTTCACGCTGGGAAGCACCTTGCGAGAACAGTTTTTGGGTGATTATGGTTAAATTAACCAACTACCTTCTTGTCATCAAGGATGACGTTGGTTGTGATTTCAAGTGTGATCTAAGTGTCTCTCCCACTCTTACAAAATTCATAATAATAATAATAACAAAATAAATAAAATGTATATATAAATATATAGGTGTGTGTGTGTAAAATAAATAAAAGAGTTAAAAACATATACAAAAGAGTAAAATGATAACAAATAACATATATAAAAAACATGAAATGCGGTGATGGCGTGGAGGAAGTTGGTGGGTAGGATTGTTGGTGGAGTACGGCAGTAGGAGTTACGTGTAGCAGGCACCTAGGATCGCAGGGTAAAATCACCCATTCAACCAATCTTGGAGGACATCACATCCTTACGATCCTTTCAGATGTGTCATTTTTCTTGCAATATAATACAAGAACTTTATTTTCAGTCCAAAGGCATTAAATATGTTGAAACCCAAGTTAACGTTGCAAATTTTAACAGTAAGAGGATAGTTGCAAAATGTAGCACGTGATAGGGGATTGTACTAAATAGAGCTCTCGCCAATATCTATCCTCAATTAGTTTCATCATAGGGTAAATCATCCTTGTACCTAGAGACAACTTTAAACCAATATCTCCTCATTTTACTATACACAAATTGATTGACTTGGATTTGTATTTGTATTGAAGCAAGATCAATTTTCTCTAAGAGGAAACGTCTACCTGCTACTATTTTGTTTATTGTATGGAGAAGAAGAAGAAAATATTGAGGATTATATGGTGTTGCATTCAAGTATAATTTATTGTTGTATTGATTTTCTTATTCTTCTTCTAAGAATTTGTGTTATGTGCACTTTAACCTTGTTGCACTATTCTCGTGATAGACAGCAGCTACCACTTTTCTTTCCTACTTTTTATCTTCTATTGTGATTAGTGTTGTATTGATTAAGATAGTGAAAGTGCCCTTCCTACTATCTCACGTATGTCTATGCAAGATTTTTCTCTTTCAATCTTCCTCTACATGAAACCCTTTGTTTATACACTCTCAGTGTGCTCTTGGTTGTGTTAGCTAACTTGAGGAAACTCTAACCCTTCCTCCAGCAATCCAATATAATTTGGGGCTGCAGTATAAAATGTGTTTGATTAGTCATGATACGTGGATCAGTACGAGGAACAATGGTTCCAATAAACTTACCATTTTTTTGGATTCCCATACATCATTGCTTCAACAAATGGATGAAGGAGGAACTACTAAGTCTATGGAAGGCATTCTCTTCTAGACTCGGTTTAATGGCCTTATCAAAGATGGGGAAGTTATTTATTCACACCACTCAGGAGTGTCTTAGACACTAGATGTATTCACTCATGTATAATGTGAGAGTGTGGATCCTTTATTCTCTCATTCTAGGTTAAAAATTTGATTTGTAATAAGGTATGTGCAAATGATATACTTGAAGAGATTTTGGGGTTGTTTAGAAAAATGCCTTGGTGAGATGATACTTCATGGAATGAAATTATGATTTGGTTGTTCTTAGGATGATCATGGTGATTTAAAGAAACAAGTTTCTTGTAGAAATGTGACCAAAAATAATAAATCTGAAACTCAGTATCATTCGTGGGTATTCTCCCAGCTTGTACTAAAATGGGGAGCTTTGGAACAAGGATTAGAAATCCATAACAAAAGAATGGGAATCACGTTTTGTCAGAGGTTACTACTAAACCACCTCTGGGAACCTTATACAAATCATGTAATCAATTTTAGGTATTGACTCATGGAAGGGCATTCACATTGAGTGTAACAACTTTAAGGTTTTCATGAATGGTTGATCAGAAGGACGAGGACATCTAAGGCCCACTCATCTGCATCCAAGCATGGTCTTCCTTACCTTCATCTTTTATAAAAAAATTTTAATTTGGTTCTTCATTTTTAATATAATAGGAATATTAAACCATTAGATACTTAAATAATTGGATATTTTAACCAAACTGTTAGTGTGGAACAATAAAACTCCACCTTTTGATTTACGCAACTAATTTACACTTCGACCATCAATCGTGGTTTCAACCAAAACCTTATACATTACTAATCAGGGAATCAGAATTAGGTACTTGTGCCATTGGTAATGGAAATATTTTATATGGGTCATCAACTAAAACAACCATTTTTTCTACCTTGCAAAGTTAGAAAAAATGTAATCTTCAGATACCCACAAAATAACCTTCTGAAACCCGAAAAAGGGATGTTAAGTTGCATTTGTGCCCCTTATTATGTGGGGATTTGCATCAATTATTAAATCAACCCCGATTGACCATTTTTTCTCTCATCCCCACCCCTCTAGGAGCCCTATTGCCCCATTTTACACTTGTAGGAAGCTACTAAAACTAAAAAGTTGATTTTCATTTCATCTCACCGTTTAGACCTTGAGCGAAGGAATACTTTTCTGCCTTTACAAATATTTAGTATTTCTACTAGACAATCACTTACAACCTTCAGTTTAGAGGAAAAACACATTTATAGCTAGTTTTCAAAATGGGTTTTGTAGGCCTTCGGTCGTTATTTGACTAGGTCAAACTAGACCAACTACAATCAGTGGCTCCAGAAAACCCATCGTCGTTTATAACCCATTTTTCAGTTCTCAGTTCCGTCAACCCCGATGAATTCTCCATATATAGGAGGGCATGTAGGAATCTTCCTATGGATATTCCATCCATCGAAATTTAGTTTTTGGATGAGGTTTCTTAGCCTTCAAGCTAAAATTGGTGGTTGTTGCAACTAGCCCAATTACGACCGATGGCCTTGGAAAGTTAGCCGCCAACGGTAAACTATTCGCTAGTTCTAAATTTCATCAATTTCTGTGAATTCTTGGTATATATGAGTACACATAGGAACTTAACCGTTGTGCATTTTTCCATCAGAAGACATTTTTTCGAACGTGGTTCCTTAGCTTCCGAGCCAAAATTAGACATTTTCGCAACTAGTAGAAAAATTTAAAAGAAGGTCGTAGGACCCTAGTCAAGATAATAAACCATCATGAAAACTTATTAAAACTTATAAATAACTGTATAAACATCTCTCTTCTTATTGTGTGAAATATGACTATTGGAAAAATAGTGTTTCTCTCTCTTCCCTATCTCTTTCTCTCTCCTCTCTTAGTTAAGAAATGAAATGAAGTGAAATGAATATATGTCCTTAGCCCTCTCTTATTGTGTGTGTATTATTATTATTATTATTATGTAAATGGAAAAAATAGAAAATGATAATTATGCTAGATTTAGGTGGGTGTCATGCCAGCATTTTGCTGACCATGCAGTGGTTGCAGGTATCAAGACTTGGAGGAGGTGAAGTGTCATTAAAAATATCATTTTGCATGTTATTTGAAACAATGAAATTGTAGAGGCTAAATCAACTTTTTGTGAAGAATTGAAACGTTTATTATTGAAATTTTGTAATATTTATGAGATTCTATTGTTTATGAGAAATGTGCATCTAAACATGGGTGTTATTTTGATATAGAATGTTGTATTGTAAAAGTTGGATATATATGTTAAATGAAATTGTATTTGACATCTTATAGTGCTTTTTTTAGTATGAAATTTGATAATTAAATATCTGGTGTGTTGTGTTAGTTACCTTGAAAATGTAGAAAATATATCCAAACAAAATAGTCAACCCTAGTATAAAATGTGTGCATAACTACCCTTCTCGTGCAATCCTTTTAGCATAGGAAATCTAAAACTTTAAAATGAGCTTAAATCATTACACTCAATGACACCTTCTAGCTTAAGGAAATAAGATCCCAAGTTTGAGTTTATCTTCATAGCTGGTATACTTAACAAAAATTTAATTTATGAAAATCTATGAAAAGGTAACTATGAGAGGATACGCTAGGAGAAAAGTGAAATTTAGTTTCCTAATAACGCATTTAAACCATCTTGTTGTGGGAAACTAAATCCATGATGTGTAATATTTAATGTGAATCTTTATCCTTTAAATGAAAGATTTTTTCCCCCGCTTTTCCTTTTTCATAATGACTGTATGATGTGAAACTAGGTAATCATGTTCTTGAGGCAATTCTCTAGGTTGACAGCTAGTAGTCTCACGAGCATGCAAATGTCATTATTAACGAATGGGTTACACAAATAATTACAAAATGCTATTTAAATCAAATTAATAGAAATAATTTTAATATGAATGTAAATGATTCAAGTGGAACCTATATTTTAGTTACCTACACATGAGAATATTGAGTGTGAATCCCCTTTAACCACTCTCAAACAAGAGTGTCAGCTTGACAAGAAGTATCGAATTTACCCAGAGTTACATGATGATTGTTGGAGATAAGGGTGTTCAATCACTCTATTTGTGACCTTAGTAAGGTGTGAAGAATTTATAATTGAATGTCTCCTTGTAACATGTATCTAATAATTAATTTCCCAAGAATCCAAACTTGGTTGAGTGTGAAATCATACTCCTTGGGACCTTGATGACTAAGCATTTAAGTGAAGTAGATGGGAATATGGTTAGTTGTAATAACTTAAAAAAATTAGAGTAACCTTAGTAATTAAATGCTAATATGAAAAGAGCGTGTAATCTATTTACTCTTGAACAAATAAACTCCCTTTGTTTCATGTGAACCTCCCTTATTGCAATTGAGATAAATTATAAATCCAAACGAACATGCAACTTATAAAATAAATCCTTAGAACTACCACTAATAATATCATGTTTGTACATGTGTTCCTACCAACAATCAGGATACATCTTTCTATTGTGATAAGAGAAAAGAGAAAAGTCATATGGAACCATGACAAGTAGAATGTTAAGCAAGATAAAGATAATGTAGTCTAGTTTAAAGAAGAATGAAGTACTAGTGATAAGTTATTTTCAAGTAATTAAGATTCATAATGAAATATGATTGTAATAAATATGTAAACCATGAAAGTGTTGCGTTAGGGATGGTGCTTATATGGAATTTTTATATTGTAGATAAATTGTTATGTTTTTCCTTGTCATTTTGGAAAGGTGGCCTTAATGTCCGTCATATACTTTTCATGATACCTGTGTGGGATAATGTTTGTGCAAGCACTTAATGTTTTTTGTGTTGTCCTAAGAAATCCTTTTTGTTTTCATGTATCAAGCAATGTAAGTCAAAAAAACTTATTCCAGTATTTTTACTGTTGTATTTGTGTGTCAAATTTGTAGGTGTTACACCCCCTGATACCATTTTAAAAAATTTCGGATAAATTTTTTCAAATACTTTAATTTTTTAATTTTAAAATTGATCAAAAGTGATTATTATTTCACTTTTGGGTGTTTTGAAACCCCAATTTTCCAATTTCCTCTTAACGATCAATTTATCATTTTAATTCAACTTTCGTGATTCAATTTGGAAATAATACAAATCCATCAAAACCAATCACAAGCTAAAATTCATCAATGCATTCAATTTGATATTATAATCCAAAATTGATTTTATATTCATTTTTGTCTATTGTGGATAATAAATTCTCTAATTTTTACTTAATCCAATTTTTCAATTATTTACTTTGCTTAATCAATTTAATCAATTCCTTATACTAATTTTTTATCTGATCAAAAGCTTCAAAAACTGAAAAATAAAATCTGCAAAACTTGATAACATAGTTCACCCGAATGGGCTACATCTTTAGATTCACTTAATCATGAATCAATCTATTTATTTTCAAATGAAGTATAATTTTATACCTTCACAAATTGACCAATAGATCATTACACATGTGTTATGAGCTTAAAACAGATTTGCAAACTCTGATTTCCTATCATATTTCATCTACATGTTCACCTGTGGCTCTACAGGATCTCCAAAGTTCCCTTTCCATGTAATTATGTCTGAAAATACACCTACACTGATAAATTTACAACACTTCATGGAAAATTAAAGACATCATCGTCTCCATCTCAAAACTTTGATTAATTCTCCTTTTTACACCAAATCCTGATACTGAATATAAGTGCCTCAATTTGAGTTATTTTTGAAAACTTCCCCTTGTCCTATACAAAACCTGGCAACAATATTTGCTATTAATATAATCAACCAACTTTTATACCTCTCTGAGCCACTTTGGCTCAATGCCAAGCTCCTCATTTTGGAACCCCCAGGTTGTGGGGTTGATCCAAACCTCCTATGTCACCGCTTTGTTTTCTATGTGGGGGAACATATCCCACATTGGTTGTGGTATGTTTGTTGAGGGTGTTTAAATATAGGCATGCTCACCTATATGATCGTGGTTGCAGCATCGTCTTGGCATTTTGTTCAGCCATAAAATGATATAGGCTATGGATAGCCTACTGAGTTGTTAAATGTTGTCTCATTCAAATTGCCCATGGTTTGAGGGCCAAATAGAAATGTGTCATGTGGGTGATGGGTGTAAATTTTGGATCACTCAATGTGTGGTCCGAATCGTGAGGTACCATGTAGGTTGTTGGATTGGTTGTATGTTTATATTCCATGTGTTGATTGAATGGCGAGTTGAATCCTCGACTAGTGCGTGGAGATTAGTTGATGCCAGTATAGGATATAGTGTGGAACCTTGGTGTATTGTTGATAACCCAACGAGTTATATGTAGAGTCAGTTGTGGATATGTTGTGTGGCCAAATAGGTAATGCTGGGGATTGGGCGAGCCCTTATAGTATACCAAGTTGCTGGGTAATCTCAGTTAAGTTGTATGCAATGCATAATTAAAACTTGCATAATAATATAATTTCCTGCAACACAAAATCCCACATGCAAGGGATATATAACATGTAGTGGAAAATATAAGAAATCACTCATCAATAGTGATATGAGTCAGAGGCCAAGGCACCCCTCCATTAAAAGAGTGTGTCAAACATGGCAGAGGGCCCCCAGCCAGAAAATAGCATGGGGCCCACCATTTTGCAACCGAGTGACAAAGACCTGGCATTCTAAAACACAAACTTTTACTCTTCACCCATTTCGTGCCAGTTGTCACATTATGATTCATCCACATCAGTAGACTTGCATGCTGCCCCTAAATTTTGCTTGTTGGCCGAAAATTTCAGTGGACCATAACTTGTGCATACGAGCTCCATTTTTCAAGTTCTTCATATCAACAGAAATCTCTCAAGATGCTCTTGAATTCTGCAATGGTTTAGGGAGATTTGGGTATCATGTGTACTCAGAAAAACCTCTAGATCACTCCTCCCTAATAAGATAATTTTGTCCTCAAAATGGAAACTCACCCAGCATAACTATTAATAAGTCCTCTACATATCACAAACATGTAGAACCAAGTTTATAGCGTGGTAAGATTTTATAAATTATAATATATCAAATATCCATTAAAAGTAACATCACACATGGCCATTATTACAACTGATATGACAACTGAAAATGTCCATACTCATATGTTGTACATTAATCATGCACCACTACCAAATATGTAAAATGTAACATGTATTCACAGTTTGTTAGTGCAAAAATTGTACATACTATTTGTAACTATGTTTGATAGTTACAAATATTTAAGCCTAAAATTAAGACTTATAAATATGCAAGCATCATGCATAGCTACAAAGAGTTTGTATAATTTCTACACACTTCCTACATGAAACATTTGCACATATGAACAACAACACACTAAATACATGTTTTCCAAAAATAGAAATTTGATCAACTGACCATGCCTCATAGAACAACTATACATGCTACTATTAAAAATGAATTTTTCCAAAACCCATAAACAAGAGAAATACACCCAAGTATGATAAACCTGTCACCTATATTTTCCCTTCAGGTTACTTCACTATATCAAAGCTAAATACATTTAGGAAATTTCCTTTGTCACAAATCAACAGGAATCCCAAAAATATGCTTTGAATAGTTTGCGAGATTATTCAACATTTACTGTTATGCAAACATGAAACTGAGAAATTGTTTACCCACCATTTTAATCAAATTTTCCTATTTAGGTGGTTTATTCACTTCAGTGTTTACCTAAACCTTTGTAGGGGTAATTTTCAAGTCTGTTGGTTTAGTATTTCTTTCCTTCTTAATAAATTTTATTTTTTTCCAAGATGGAGCTGCCAACACTTTTCAATTACATGACCTTTCTTTTTATAGAGATCACAAAATATTTTGTCCACATTTTTAGGAAACTTACCTAAACTGTTTTTCTCAAAGCCATGTTTAGGAGAGTGATCTCTCTCAATATTTTCTAACCGTGATTTTTCATTTCTCACATTTGGTTTCAAAATGGTTAGACAACCCACAAAATGTGCATGGATAGCTATACCACATTTTTTGCATATCATTGCCAAATCTCTCAAATGTAGATGATGAATCAAGATGTTTACCTTTTCCTTTCTACTTATGGTAAACAAGAGGTGGAGGAATATCTATACCTCTTCATGGTTATCTCTTACTAGATACTTCTTCTAAGGATGAATCACCAGATGCTAATGGGGAAGCCTTTTTTTTGTTAGAATTTTATCTTCTTTCATTGGTCTTGGATCCTTCTCCAATTTATATTTTCCCTACATTAGCATACCTCAATCCTGCAAAATGAGGTATTTATTCAACCTATATGGGGTTAGATATGCCTTTATTATCCTTACCAAGGCTAATTCCATTAAATCCCATTTTAATCAGTAACTTAGATCCTATGCCCTTTTTTTGCTTTTTAAATTACCCTAAGACATTATCTGAATCTGATTTTGTATGGGAAGAGGAATTAGATGGTGAAATACCTGTAATGCATTCTTTTTTCATAATGGATGTATCAATAGTAGAATATACCTCTTTCTTATATTCACCAAGTTACAACACCATCAGGAGCTCATCCTTATATTCTAGCTCTTTTTTCAATCTGTCGATGTGCGCCTCAAGAGAAAACAACTGACACCTCATGACATGAATTCTCTTCTTGAATCTGATGATTGAATGATTCAAGCTCATCAAAATTTTCCTTGTATGAAATATTTCCCATGGTTTCCTACGTCACCTATATTTCAGAACTTTGCACACTGCAATAGAAAGATGAAGCCCAAAATGCAAAACCAGGCTGAAATCAATATTCAACTAAAGCAAGTAACAAGCTAAACTATCTATGATACCAAAACTTGATCTGAAAATGGTTTTTAATCCCCCTAGGTACCGTTTTAAATTTTTTTAGATACTTCAATATTTTTTATTTTAAAATTGATCAAGAGTGATTATTATTTCACTTTTGGGTGTTTTGAAACCCCAATTTTCCAATTTCCTCTTAATGATCAATTTATCATTTTAATTCAATTTTCATGATTCAATTTAGAAATAATACAAATCCATCAAAACCAATCACAAGTTGAAATTCATCATACATTCAATTTGATTTTATAATCCAAAACTGATTATGTATTCATTTTTGTCTGTTGTGGATAATAGATTCTCGAATTTTCACTTAATCTAATTTTAGAGTTATTTTCTTTGCTTAATCATTTCCTTATACTAATTTTTTAACTGATCAAAATCTTCAAAAACTAAAAAATAAAATCCATAAAACTTGATAACGGAGTTCACCCAAATGCGCTACGTCTTCAAATTAACTTAATCATGAATCAATCTATTTATCAAGTCAAATTAAGTACATTTTTTACCTTTACAAATTGACTAATAGATCATTATACCTGAGTTATGAGCTTAAAAAAGATTTGTAGACTTTGATTTCCTATCAAATTTCATCTACAAGTTCACATGTGGCTCTATAGGCTCTCCAAAGTGCCATTTCCATACAATTTTATCTGAAAAACACCTACACCAAGAAATATAAAACACTTCATGGAAAATTAAAGACATCTACATCTTCATCTCAGAATTTTGAGAAATCCTCTTTTTTACACCAAATCCTGATACTGACTCTAAATGCCTCAATTTGAGTGATTTCTAACAATTTCCCTTTGTTGTCCTATACAAACCTGGAAACAGTATTTTATAAATATAATCGACCTAATTTAATACCTCTCTGAGCCACTATGGCTCAATAGCAAGCTACTCATTCTAGAACCCCCAATTCATGGGGTTTATCCAAACCTCCTATAGCACCAAATTTTTTGCTATGTGGGGGAATATATACCACATTTTCTATGGTATCTTTGTTGGGGTGTTCAAATATAGGCATGATCACCTATATGCTTATGGTTGTGGCATCATCTTGGCATTTTTTTTGCCATAAAATGATATAAGTTATGGATAGCCCGCCTAGTTGTTAATTGTTGGCTCGTTCGAACTACTCATGGGTCAAGCCAAATAGTAATTTGCCATGTGGATGATGGGTGCAAAGTTTGATCACCCAATGTGTGGGCTGAACTGCGAGGTACCATATAGGTTTTGGCTTGGTTGTATATTGATATGCCATGTTTGATTTAATGGTGATTTGAATCCCTGGCTGGTGCATGGAGATTGGTTAAAACTCTAAGGATATAGCGTGGACCCTTGGTGTATTACGGATAACCCACCAAGTTATATGTGGAGTCAGTTGTGGATATGTTGTGTGGCCAAAGAGGTAAAGCTGAGTATTGGCAGATATTTTTTAGTATACCAAGTTATTAATTAGCTCAATCGAGTTGCCTTAATATAATGCAATGCACAATTAACACTTGCATAATAATAGAATTGCTTGCAACACAAAATCCCACATGCAAGGAGATATAGAAGTGTAGTGGAAAGTATAAGTAATTACTCATCAATAGTGATATCAGTTGTAGGCCAAGGCACCCCTCCGTTTAAAGAGTGTGTTGAACTTGGCTGAGGGCCCCCAGCGAGGAAATAGTGGGGCCCACCATTTCACAAATGAGGGACAAAGACCAGCATTCTAAAATAAAAACTTTTACTCTTCACCCAATTTTTTTCCACTTGTCGCATTATGATTCATCCACATCAGTATACCTGCGAGCTGCCCCTAAATTTTGCTTGTTGGCCAAAAATTTCAGTGGACCATAACTTGTGCATATGAGTTCTGTTTTTCAAGTTCTTCATATTCAGAAAAATATATCGAGAAACTCTTCATTTCTACAATAGTTTAGGGATATTTAGGGATCATATGCACTTATTAAATCCTCTATATCAAGTGATAATTCTCATCATCATCAGTTATTTAGAGTACCACTTTCTTCTTACCCTTTTGTGCATAAAGTTTTTGCTCTAATGTT
Organism: Taxus chinensis; assembly: GCA_019776745.2. Taxonomy (NCBI): domain Eukaryota; kingdom Viridiplantae; phylum Streptophyta; class Pinopsida; order Cupressales; family Taxaceae; genus Taxus; species Taxus chinensis. Next base: position 590,385,268 of record CM034147.1, read on the forward strand.
ATTTCTCCCAAGAAATTAGATAAGTTTTCAGTATTTTCTATAAATGTGTTAGCTAACGAGAAACCTTCATCCTTAAGTAGTACTATAATTTTTTCTTCCATAGGGGCATCAACTCCAAATATTTCCTCTTTGATATGTTGAAGAGTGGGAAACATCTGGGGAATTAGTGACATAAGGGAAAAGGTGTTAACGAATCCTTGGACCAACCTTTCCCAAAAACATGTTTCCCTTCGTAACTCACTACTGATATCCCACATTTGTGCCCATATACGTAGTGTATGGTAAAATAGTGTGACCATAATGTTTTACCAACCTGTGTATTTTTCCATATCGTAACACATTTATTAATGTGGTTGGCAGGGCAAGTGGTTCCATTATAATTGGGATATTTCTTAGTATTAGTTATTCATTCGAACTGGGCCGTCATGGCCTCTTTTATGCCTACCCAAGATGGTAACATTCATCAGTGTTTTTCCCCACCACCTTGTTATGTTTTCTTTTAATAAATAATAAAAATAGTTCATTCACACTTTATTAGTGGGTATATAGGTTCCCATTCCTTTAAGAAAATCATGGATATCTTCACTGCCACTAAAGTTTTGTGGGGGTCGATTATTTTATGTATATATCCTTCAAACATATTTTTGAATTGTCATGTTCATGTGGTGAGTATTTCAGACTATTATCCATTGAATCATTCTACATTTTTCCCTAGTAGTTCATATAATCCATGTGCCCAATTCTCATAAGTAAAAATCATTATATCAAATTTTTACTGAATGTCACCCCCATTTTAACTCTCCCTCCTTTGTTGGTTCAAATTTTTTTTACCTTTGTAGCCTAGATGTCATAGATATGTTCCAATATTCTTGTTCTTAAACAGTCTCTACATATGGGATACTTTTGTTAGGATCCATGGGGGACATGACACGATAACCATCATTTTTGAAACTAACATATCGCTTCTTAAATAATATGTCAGAATTGTTTGCATAACACCATGGTCTTACTAGTAACACTAGGAAGTTACCTACTTCAACTAGGGGTATGACTTCAAATTATCCATGGAACTTTACCCCAATAATACTTATTATAGCATTCTTCAAAACTCTAATAGGCATAATTCATTTTTTTTATCCATGAACAAAACATGCAGGGATGCATGTAAATTTGGTCACCCCATCTTGTTCTAGGATTTTTTCCATGAGGATATTTACTTCCACACCTTTCTAACCAAGATTTCATTGATGTTCTATCCATATATACAAGAATCATTAAGTACCTCTCTATCAAAACCCTCTGCCTTAGCTGATCTTACATCTTGCTTTTGTATCGACCTTAATTGTTTTTTAAATGCTACTTTTCTCATCTTATGATTCAACCATTTTCCTAGTAGGGATAATATTTCTTCCATGTACAACATCTAACATACATCTTGGATCTCATCTTTGTGGACCCGTTCATCTTTGAAATCTCGTGACTTCTCGTTATGTAGTCTTTCCTCATCCCTAAGAAATTTGATCTCTTCTTAGATTTTTTTATTAGATTTTTTGCTTCTTAAAGGACCTCCTTCTGCTATTGACCATCAGGGTAAGGCATTGTTAACTAGGGTTTGGATAGTTACAAATTACTAGAAGGTATCTCTTGTACGCATGTGATGACGCATGTGGTGACTTGTACTTTAGCATTTGGACTATTGATATTATTTTCAATGTCTCTTCATCCCTGATAGTGTGATCAATTTTAATCATATCACTTCCTTACTATCCTTTCTCCTTCATTAACTTGAATAAATCAAGGAAATATTCCACCTTGTGGTCCTTTTGACAATGTGCATAGGATGGATGGCTGGGAAATTATTCTAGTAACGGTATGGTGATCCACATTTATAGCAAGCTTTAGGTGGGTACCTATCACCTCCATGTCCTCCTCAGCCTCTACCATTTATTTTACAACCATATATACTACATTATCCAGTGATATCTTCTACAGTAGCTTGTTATATTCCCAATGACCTGGCTTCGTGAATTCTATCAATGATGTGATACTCTAATGTATTATGGGTGTGTGTGTTACAAATTTTGCAATAGTTGGCTACCCTGGCCTTTTGGAATGGTGTATTAATGGAAATTTTGTGTCGTGGTTACCTTCTGATATTTCACATGCAATAATCATGGCCTTTAAAGTTTTACGTGGCATGTATTTTTAGTATGGCCTCTCACCTCACAATCATTACACTAAATACCACCACGCATTGCATAGGAGATATTTGTTATTAGCTTATACAATTGTGTTGTCATTGATACATTTTATGCCTCTATGAATGGGTTTACACTAGCATATATACTTCCTATTGCTTTAGTGCACAAAGATATTTCTAACATGTCTTGTGGTGTAGACAAAAAATCACGCACTGGGATACATTTATAGGTCCTAATCACATACTATTATTCATATTATTCTTAACCGAGAAAGCTAGTAATTGACATCTATCTTTGGCATATTTTTTCTTTCTTATTTCCTCTTAGGTCTTACATACCCTACAGCCCAATCTGAACTTCAGTTCTTTATTTACTCAAGACACCAACACCCAACTAAAATGCAAGCGCCTAGGTTCCCTCATCCCCTCTAGGTGCCCCCAACCTCTTTGTATCTTACTCACCTATTTTTAGCCTCTTTTATCTTTTTAGCGTCTAGTTTTCTTATGGGTTGGCCTTTTATTTTTCAATTATTAAATTCAACTAAGGGAATCATATAAATACAATGCTATGTGACCAAAATAAAGGACCAAGCTATAAGAATCTATTATCATCACCTAAGCATGCATCCAAAGGCATCTAATAACATCAAAGGCATCCATCTAGCATCCATAAAATGGACAAAGGACTGCATTTTCTGTATACACAGCATAGGAAGGGGAAATTCATTATTCTATCCACACATCTATTTACATTCTTACATATAGCTACTTCTTGTTATCAAGTGCACTTCCACAAGGGCATCCTAGGGCATGATTATTTTTCACACACACACACACACACACACACACACACACACACACACACACACACACGCACGCACGCACGCACGCACGCACGCACGCACGCACACACACACAAGAACTACATGGAGTCTAAGATGTAGTGCAGTGCTCAGTCATAAGTTCACTCTATCGGGTGACCATCCGGGTCAATATGACTCCCCATTTGCATCTTTCTTTTAGAGGATTTGATGTATTTTTGGGATTTTGCATGATATCATTTGTTTTGTAGGCTATAAGAAAATTTTGTGATCATCCAACAAAATAAAGGTGATCAACAGAAAAATTTAGCGACCACCTTGCGACACCAAAAAAAATAGTTTCCAAGCTCCTCCGCAGTCACAGGTGCTTAGCAGAGGCCTCTTGCACCCCCACCCCAGTTAAGGCACCATAGTCCCAGCTTATATGGTAAATAAAAAAATTTCTAAGTGCAGTTGTGGAAGTCTGCTTCTCTTGTTCATCAATCTTCTAGTTCATAATACTTCCGGATCAAGTGTAAAATAATCAAAGTCTTATACTCTCTCTCTCTTTCTTGTAATTAGGGTTTTGTTTTTATCTATCATATTTCTTGTGTTAGATATGTGCTTTATCTTTTATTTATCATGTGTGACTCTACAATATTAGGGTTTAGCATTAAATCAATATTTTGCTGAATCATTTGGTGAACCCATCGCTCAAACCCAACCTTGCTTCTAGGTTATTTTTCATCTTATTATCATGGCTCAATATTATGAACCCTTTACTGAATCCCACCTTAAAGATATCAATCATCATCTCTCTAAACATCCCTAAGATCTAGATTTACTCTTATTCACTACTCGTGAGGAGGCCACCAATCTTGTTAAGCTCAATGTTCCTACATCCACTAGTACTTTTATGCCTATTGCTACTAAACACCTAGTTCCAACCTTCTAATTACTTCTATCATTCCTATATTTGTTCCTACTCCCACCAACCACTTCACTTCATCTCTTATTTCTCACACATGCCAAGTCTCTTCCACTAGAACTCAATACCTAGCCTCTCTCTATCAGGATCTCCAAGTTCAAATCCATCAACTGTAACAGGAGACTTCTCGTGCATCTCCATCTCTTGATTCCACATTACTACTTCATATTCATTTCACACCCATCATTTCCACTTATGCACTTCCTCCAAACATTTTCACTCCTAATATTCCCATCTTAAATGGCCATAGTGACCCTAAAGAGCATTTACAAGAATTTCATGTGGCATGTCTAAATTATGTGGATGATCGTACTTTACTAGCAAAGCTCTTTCCTAGAAGCCTTAAATATTATGTTATGTGTTGGTTCTATGATCTACTTGTCCTTTCAGTAACATAATTTACACATTTATCATATGCTTTTCTCACTCATTTCTCAATCAATATCGGTTCTAATATATCATATGCTCAACTTACAAAAATCAAACAAGGATCTAATGAACATATATCGGATTATGTGTTACACTATAAGAACAACTTATCTAATATTTATAATGTACTCATGGACTCTAAATTGAAAGATCCTTTTTTCCAAATTATTTTATCTCCACTGCAAGAGATTTTCATCTTTGAGACCTCTCCATCATTTGATCAACTATTCCATACTCTTAAGTTACGCAATAGAAAACTATTATCTATGGGAAAGATTAAATATCATGATCAGGCTTCATCTTCTACTCAGTTTCAAAGAAAATATACTTTCAATTCATTTACTAAGCCCACTGAAGAAAAATATATTGTTAACATTTTCTCTACTTCTAAAAATCTTTAATGGTAGCCTCTAAAGTGTACATCCTTGAAATTACTTCGTGCTCTGCATATTCTATTGCCACAAATTATTGAGAGAATTATTATTAAAGTTCTCCCTCCACTTAATATGGATCCATCTCTCCCTAAAGGCCAAAATTATAATGAACATTTTATATGTGACTACCATTAATGCATTAGGTACTCTACCAATCAATGATTCAAACTTAGGCATATCATTCAAGATCTCATCAACAATAATGCAATCGAGTTCCATGAGCCTTCAGCATTTACGTCAGTCAATGAAAACAAAAGTCTCAAAATATTTAATGGTCCTCTCCCTAAGCATTACAAACAAGCTACTAACTCTTCAGCTAATCATACATATCGTGTAGTGCCTCCTTCATTCGGGGCTCTGGATTTCCTAGTTGCCAACACTGATGCATCTCCACCATTCATTACATTCTTTGATCATGATTACCATGCTACATTATCTTCTAATAAATTACATATCAAGGCTTATACTGGACCTCATGCTATCAATAATACAATGATCGATTCATGTGGGTGTGTGCTCTATTTCACTTCTTGTCACTATCAACTATCCACTCACTCATATTCTCTATCCATTTTTGAAATCTTATGGCTACGTCAAGATTCCAGTTACAGTTGGGCCTCTTACCATGTTTTTGTCATTCATTGTGGCATCTTCAATCAAATTTTGTAACATGCTCTTATTTCTTCCTTGGCTCTGTGCCTCTAAGGATATCATTTCCATGAATCACTTATGTCTACAATTCATTCATAGCAAGTAAGATATCATGATCAAGGGTGTTCTTCCATGCACACAATGGCCGCAACATCCTTGTGAGGATTCCATTACACTATATAAATCATCTAGGTCCCTTGGACCTCTCAAATATAAGGCACATTTTACACCTATCTCACCCATTCGTACTCGTCTTCATCATTCTACTACTCCATCTTCTCGGCTTAATACCCCTATTCAAGAAGCCCCTTCACATAGGAATTAATCACTTTGTTTACATCTTAGTTATACTTCACATAGGTGCTCATCACCTCCTCGTTCTCCTTCACATAGGTGTTCATCACCTCCTACATCTTCTTCATATAGGTGTTCACCAGTTCTCATTCACCGATACATTATCACTCTCGTGCATCTTTGATCTCATAACATGGTCACACGCCTTTATCTCCTCACACATAATGTGGAGGACTCTTTCCCTTCACTTTTGTTGGATATTTTTATCATCATCATAAACTTGGGGGTATTGTGTTTACTTGTCTCCCCTCTTCTAACATTCTAAGGTGTCTATAATTTCTACTCATACACTCTCTGCTTCATACTTTCAATTTCTAAGTATCATTACACAACTTAATACAATTTGTATCATGTAACATCCCGACTCTTGGAACTCAGTATTATTAGTAAATTTGTTTGGTTGTTTCTTCTTGGTTGGTGTTTGTGTTTTTGTTAGTCATTCATCAAAGGTATGATTATAAAACATGAAGTAATGGACATTCGTCCATATACCCATATGGGTGTGATCATAGGTATGTGAGCGTATATACTTATGTATATAAGCTAGAATAGGTGTGTGCATACACATGTGAGTATACGCACAAGTGCCCACTCTTCTGTGAGTTAGCACTCACCCTTTTGATTTAATGATAGTGTTTTGGCAACTTCAGGTGTGATATTGTTTAATACCAGTTATTGGCCTAGCTAACCTAAGATATAGGTTACGTGATCTAACATAATCCTAACTTATGATGGTATGTTGGTAACATAACTGAGTGTCAAAATATTATGTAGATGTTTTTGACTCAACCGTAATAAATGCATGGAATTTTGATTTGCTTGGTTAATGAGCTCGACATTTAAATGATGCTTAATTGTAATGATATTTTGTGGAATTTGACTTATGAGTTATTTTGGCATTAACTTATGTGTTAACTATTCCTTGTGGAATGTGGCACATAGTTTTATTTAAAATTAAAATAAACTTAGCCTAAAGCTAAGTGGTGGCATATTTTTGGAGTTTAATTATATTTAAATGGATTTTGGAATCCATGGAATAAAGGAGAGTTAGGTTTTTATTTTTACCATTTAGCATGACATGAAGAGAGGGAGGAAGTAGAGGGGAGACCATGTCAAAAAAATATGGAGGATTTGCTAGAAGTTTTGCAGCCATCTGGAGCTGATTTTGGGCCTGTATTTTGGGATCTTTCCATTCTTTTATTACAACAAAGTTGGGGAGAAATTTTCTAGAAAAATAAATAAGGTTTTGGGGTTTTATTTTGTACTGTGTGGAGATAAGAAGCTTGAGGAAGAAAAAAAAGAAGGAAAGAGTAAAATAACAGAGGGTTTTTTATCTTCTTCATCTCAAATCTTTCAAGCAAGGGTTTCTTATTTTTATCCATGTAATATTTTATAAATAGATGCATATTCAATTTTATTCCTCTTCTGGGTAATAAAAAATATGGATTATCTATTGTGGGTATTAATATTTTTGAATCAATCCTTTATGGATATTTGGAAAATGTGTTTATTTTATTATGGACATTATAGATTTTAGATCTCTCAACTATGAGAGCCTGAGATTTCATTTTATCTCCTTAATTGATATCTAAAATTAATGAGGTTATTCACTTGGGTGTTGAGAGAAGATTTCTTGAAATTTTTTGCTATGGGTTTTGGACTGATCTCCAAGCTGCATTTTTAATTGTTGGAATGTTGCATTTTTTTTTATTCATTGGTTTGCTTCAGCAATTATAAGTTGTGTTATTTGTTGTTGTAATGGCTGCTATAAGCATTGTTTTCTTTATTGATTTATTGATGATGTAATAATTGCTAGAAGTGTTGGTTTTTTATTAAATTATTGTTGCATTTGTTGCTACAGTGTTGGTTGTTATAGCACTCATTTTTGGTTATTTCTTTGTTGCATTTAGTTGTTTTTTTTATGTGTTGCTTTTCTACAACCTTAGCTAATAAAGCACGGTGCTTTGGGGTGATTTCTATGCTCCAGATTGTTGTTAGATTGTTGTATTCTTTGCTGCAATTTTTGTTGCTAGTACGTTGTATTTTGATAAATGGTTAGTGTGTAATCATTTGCATAGAATTTTGAAAGAATGTTGTGCTATGACATTTTTCAAATGATTAGTGTGAAATCATTTGGCTAGAATATTTAAATAATGATGTGTTGTGACATTACGTCAAACAGTTGATATGCAATCTTTTATTGACATAAATACAAGAGTGTGGATTATGGAATTTTATCATGCTGATGAAATGAATTCATTGGAATTTAAGTGAAGTTCTTTTATGGAATTTTATTATGCTACAGGAACAAATTCGTTGGAATTTATGTCAAGTTCTTTTATGGTATTTTATCATGTTGTTCGATTGGATTCATTGGAATTTATGTGAAATTATTTTTTTCCACTTTGTCATGTTGCTGAAATGCATTCTTGGATTATATTAGAGGTTTGTATTATGACATTTTTTCATACGGTTTGCATGCATTCTTTGAGTATAAAGGATTTTTGTGCCCTTTAAAAATGTGTTATGTTGCTGATCTGATTTGGCATGTTGTTCATTTTGAGCTTGTGAAGTGAAGTTCATGATATGAAATTTTGTCATACAATTGGTATGAATTCCTTGGAATATATGTGAAGTTAATTATATGACATTTTTTCATATGGTTGGCATGCATTCTTGGATATAAAGTATCTTTTGTGCCTCTTGAAAATTATCTTATGTTGTTGATATGATTTGGCATAATGTTCACTGTAAGAATTGTAAATTTAAGTTCATGTTGATGCTTTGACAATTACTTATCATGCCTTCTCCTTTTTATATGGATCCTATATGTGACATTTCTTCAAACAGTTGGTATGATGATTTGACTTGGCATGAATTCATATTATGAAATGCATTATGTAATCAGCCTTACGTGAGGTAATTTTTATGCATTTTCATGTAATATGGTTAAAGATACCACTCTTGAAAGATATTCTGAACTTGGTTGGTTCCTGAATGTTTACATGCTTTTTGAAATAATTATTATAATAATGAATGAATTAGTATGTTGATGCATGATTTTATATTTTGAATACGTTTTCATTTGTAGAATACTACATATATGGAAATGGAAATCATTTCCAGTTCAGTTTGAGCTCACCCTTTGTGGAAAATACAGGCCATCCTAAAGATAAGGAAAAGGAAAGAATTTGAAGAGATTCAAGCTTATTTTAAATCTGGATTAGTTATTTTTATATTTCAGTTATGGAATAAATTGTACTTGATGTACTGCTGAAATAATCAATATACTATATAAGCTTATGAGGCTCTTTTCCATTACATGTAACCTTATAATATTATACCGAGGTTTTGAAAATAATGAAATATCCTTTGTACTCAAAGCTGATTTTTTTATCAATGTTTTTAGCGCATATGATTTGTTTGTATGATTGTATGATTTGATTATGTGTGAAATAAACATATCAATTAGGTAATGGGAATCATGGGAGTAAAAAAAAATGGACCTCAATTTTCGAGGTCCTTACATTACCCTATGATGCACTCTTGTGTTAAAGTTCACACTTGACTTTTGAAGGCATACTACATCCATGAACCTCACACAATGCACATTTCACACTCTGTACTTCATGATACATCTTTCTAGCATCATATTATCATACATCATATTACCCTATGACACACTCTAGTTCCAAGGTTCATACTTGAATACTGAGGGTATAAATCTGAAATGAACCTCACCACACTCAAACTCTTTATGCTTTATTCTTCAATGATCATATATTTCAAACACGCATTTTCAAACCATTTCCTGATAACGCACTCTTGTTCTATGGTTCATTCTTAACTGTCAAGGGGTCTCTTATAAATTAATCTCATCTCATGCTCATTCACATTCAATTAGGGGTCATGTTACTCCTGTCACATTCACTTTTCATTCCATTTTATTCACACTCACAACATGTTACATATCTTGGTTGCAATTATTCTTGTTTGTTTACACTTGCATCATACACTTTGCTTATTGTGTTAGATGGATATCTCGTATGTCATTATTGTTTTTCTATATACTCATGCATGTTCACTTGTTCTTTAGTTTTGAATACAGATTGTCTACATATCTTTATATGGAGTAAAGATGTTTGACATCGTACCTCTTACCAGTCCCACTGAGGCTCCTCGGGGCATCTACATTTACTAATCTTCCATATCACAGGTGTTATTATTTCATTATTAACTACTTCCTATTTTCACTAGCACACTAGTTTCTATGGATCTATACATGTTTTCACATACTCTTTATCTTTCTAACATGTTATCAGGTGCTTCATGTGCAGCATTTACCTTGCAGGAATTATTTTCCACCATGGTTGTTTGATACTTTGTTTGCTATTATTTTTCATTATATGTTATTGTTTGTGGGCTATGCCCTTTGTCTCATGTGCACACTATATGTTTTTGGCTGCTTTAGTCATAATTGTCTTGCGACATTGTGAGTGATGTCCCATGTATGAAACCTATTTTGTTGTCCCTCTTTTGTATGCACATTTGCTTGTTACATTATTTTTCTATGACATGCTTACTTATTTTTCTACTAAGACATATATCTATCCACTTTGTTTATATGTTCCTTGGTTTCTACCATCCACATTCCCTCCCCTGCAAGGTTACAATTTCATATGAGCATCAGGTCCTCTATTTTTTCTGTATTCTCCTAGCTACGTTGCATGTACCCCAAAAAATGGGGGCATACACTGGGTGAATCAGTTACCCCATTCAGCAACTCATAGCTTCAATATAGGCCTGCACACTACAGGAATAGAAAAAAGGTTACAAACACATAATGGCCTAGATTCCTACTTGGGTCCTTAATCTAGCACAAACACCAGCACCCAGATATAGATATGAGCACTTGGGTGCTCCTGACCTTTCATGGGTGCCAATGACCATGGGAAATTACAGTTACTTTCTAAAATTGACACAGTTTTCAGCATTCCATGGATCATTCTTTACAGTACATGCATAGTCTTCCAGTAATCAAAATTCATTTTATCTCCTTTTTCTATTTCCTTGGGTCAAACTAGAATAACACAGAAAAAATCAGGATCGCACCAGCTGCATTGTGTATAAATTCAAGAAGTAGTCATGGATGGAGAATAACACTAGACCTTTCTCCCCAACACTCTTCTTCCTTGGTGTGAGATCACCCAAAAAACTAATTCTTGGGAGATCACCCAAAAAAATCACTCTTGGCGTGAGATCAGAAAAATAAATCACTCTTAGATAGCATCTCAAGACATTTTCTATCCCTTTCATTCTTCGTGTATCAGGTGCACACTTTCCTTTTACTATTTTTTCACACTTTTACATATGTTTACATGATTTTACACATTTTTTTAACACATGACTTTGACTACTCTTTCACTATTCTTTTGCAGGTTCATCCTTAAAACATAACAAGATACAGCCCTACATCAAACACAATGATAGGTACAACATGGTACAACACAATACACTTCACCCTCAGGGTTACTTCCTCTTTCTTAGCTTACATGTTTCATTTTCATCACTCCATGCTTTTTCTTATCTCTTTGGTATGATTTTGCCACCAATCTACATGGTTATGAGGTACGCATCTCTTATTTACTTTATGTTATCGATTATTCACTCAACAACATAAAGTGGGGGAAAATGAAGACACAAAATTATACACAGGGGTACATTTCTAGGTCTTAATCACATACTATTATTCATATGATTCTTAAGCAAGAAAACTAGTAATTGACATCTATCTTTGGCCTTTGTTCCTCCTTTCTTATTTCCTTTTTGGTCTTACACACCCCACAACCCAGTCTGATATTCATTGCTTTATATTTATTGACTCTGGATGTCAGCGCTAGCTAGGATGCTAGCACCTATGCACCTTTGTCTCCTCTTAGTGCCCCTAACCTCTTTTTATCTTGTTCTCCTCTTTTAGGCCTCTTTTATCTTTTTGGTATCTTGTTTTCTTATGAGTCAGCCTTTTATTTGTCAATTAAAAAATTCAATGAAGGAAATCATATAAATATAAAGTTATGTGACCAAAATAAAGGACCAATCTCTAAGCATCTATTATAATCACCTAAGCTTGCATCCAAAGGCATCTAAGAGCATCAAAGGCATCCGTCTAGCATCCATAAAAGGAAAAAATGACTACATTTTATATATACACTGCATAGGAAGGGGAAGTTCGTTATTCCATCCACGCATCTATTTACATTGCTACATTTAATTATTGTTCATTATCAAGTGCGCTTTCACAAGGGAATCTTAGGGCATGATTCTTTCACACACACAATAACTACATGGAGCCTGAGATGTAGTTTAGCACTCATTTGTAAGTTCATTCTATCAAGTGACTGTTGGCATTAGTCTAACTCCCCATTTTCATATTTATTTTTTAGGATTTGATGTAGTTTAGAGTTTTGCATGATATCATTTATTTCGTAGGTTACAGGGGAATTATGCAATCAACCAGCAGTATACAGGTGATCAATGGTGAAGGTTATTTATCACTTTGTGACACTTAAAAAATTATTTTTTGAGCTCCTACACAATCACAGGCACTCACTAGAGGTATCTGATGCCTAGGTGCCCTAGCCCCAGTCTAGGCACCCTATTCTTGGCTCATTTGGAAATTACAGAATTTGTTGAATGCAGTTGTGATAGTTTGTTCCTCTTGTTCATTAGTCTTCCAGTCTAGAATACATTATGATCAAGTGTGAAATTAGCTAATACTTTTACTCTCTCTCTCTCTCACCTAGGGTTTCATTTTTATTTAGCTTATTTATTATGTCGTATATGTTCTTTATCATTTATTTATCATACGTGACTCTGCAATATTAGGAATTAGCATTAAATCAATATTTGGTTAAATCATGTGGATTAATAAAAGTCTTATGTGATAATGCATGCCTAAATGGTAGTAAGATTCCTCCTATAAACCATTCTACATGATGTTTAGGTTGTATTTCATATGATAATTTAGAGATGAGAGTTTTGAAATGTGAATCATAGGCTTATACACTCTTTTTAATCTCTTTCTTCATTTCTTTTAGCTTTTAAATACTCTACTACTCAAATTCAGGGAAATCAAATTCCATTTAAAATGTTTCCTTATGTTGATCATGGTCCATAATGGCTTGTGATGGGTTGTGTTTCCAATACCAAATATGGGCACACCCTAAGTGCGTAGTTACAAGTTGCATTGCCTTTCATTTTGAGGAAGTAATATCATTTTCTTACCAAATAAATTCACATTTGAGCACATGCTCTATTACATTCTCATCCTGGTAATACTCTAATAAATAAAGAGACATTTTTGTGGCATATATTTGGCATGGCTTCCTATTATGTGGTGTTTCTAACCTCTCCCTAGATGGGGTTAGTTATTGTAGGTATAATATTTCCCATCTCACTACCACTCATAGGAGAAGGATTACTTATTGGGACCAATTGTGTCGCTATATTCACTTGTGCCTTTATACTTACTTGTGTTGTATTCGTATTCACCATCCCAAATCATTGTGTTTTATGTATATTAGGATTTAGTTGTTATTATTTTGGTGTAGGTTGTAGTGACTGTAACACATAAGGTAAACTGTTATCTAAAATCTCCTTCTACATTTCTCACTTGAATTCTTTATCACTATCACTTTCTATCAAAACTCGTGCCATATTAGTTGACCCAATTGTGTGATCAAGCATGGATGGTTAGATCAATATCCCATCAGTGTTATATCATCCTTCATCATCCTCTGGATACTATAAATTCTCCTGGCATGTTGTGGTTCCTTTTAGGAGCTCCCTAGGTTTGTTGCTCCCTCCCTGCCTCAACCAATGTTGATGGTCATCTCCTGCAATTCCTAGAGTTGATTCATGAATCCGTGTTAGCTCCCTTTCCATTGCTTTGTTATTTTTCTCTTCAAATCACTTCCTCCTAAGGATATGCTCATCCATAGTATCCATAACTTTTTTTTTATGTCATCTTATCCTTCCTATATCCTACGTAACTCATGTTGTGGAACGTTTAGCCTTCTATGGTGAAGTTTTTTATCCCCATATCAATCATCATTTTCTTAATTTCCAATGGTAAGTGTTGTAAGTATGATCCTCATGGCTATCGGAAAAATTTATATTATGCTTCGTCTGTGCGAGAGAAATTGTAGACACCAAAATTTGGTATCAATATCCTTGATTTCCCACATGTGCATCTTTCATCGTGGTCCTATCTAGACCCATTTTAATTTAATTCATTTATTTTATTTAAATTCCCATATATTAGACTAACACTTTTAATTCTAATTAATCTTCATTAATATCCATTAGCTACTTACCTTTAATTATCTTTCTTTTTAGGTGTTTTTATCCTTAACCACCTAAATCCACATCCCTACGCTTTTTCCATCTTTTCTCTAACCCATCTTTATCTCCTACCTACTCACGGCACTTCCCTACAAAACCCTTACCCACCTACATGATTTAAAGCACTTATCCCCATCCCTAAAATTCATATATCTTGAATAAATCAATCATTCACCACTCTAAAGAACGATTTCCCATAGTCAACGTTGACCCAACCGGGTCATCGTCAACCCTATAAGACTAATTTCACCCCCTTCCAAAACAAGATACAACCCAAGATTTCTTGTGTTGTGCAAACTTATCTTCAAATTTGAGCATCCCTCCATCCTTTTCAACCCTCTTGAAGCCCATTGAAGCTTGTCTTTCATCATGTGCAGAGACTTTTGGAGGTTTATTTTGATTGTGTTATTTCATACTATTGTTCTTATTATATGTTAGAATCTAATGTTTTACAGGTTCATCTACTTTTGGAATTCCATCCTCATTCAATTCTTCTATTCATTCTACTTACAAGATTCTCGTTCGGATCATCCACCTTCAGCTTTGTTTTGCACTATCTAGGTCATTGTCACTCCACCCAAGTCACTGCAGACCTAGTCTTGCATCATCATACTTCATGTTTTCAGCTCCCTCTCAGTGTCTACTTCTATTCTGTTACAGTTTTCAGTTCTTAGATCTACCATTTTGATTCTCTATCACCCCAAACTTTATTTATGCACTCAAGTTTCCGCCAACCCAACCCAATCGTCATCGACCCGAGTCTTATTTTCGTCCAATCTATCCTAATCCTTGTTTTCTACTATCCTCTCTACTTTTATATCTCATAGCTTCTTCTGCAGGTTATTTCTAGTGTTCTCAAGCTTCTCTTATCACCTTATTTGCATTTATATCCATTCATATCTGCATTTCAGGCTTGTTGTCCTTATCCACTTGCTCAGGTCATCGTCGACCTTCCCCTCCACAGGTTGGGTCATCATCGACCCAACCACGTATAATTGACTTTATGTTAATTTAGATCA
The DNA here is from genome assembly GCA_019776745.2 of Taxus chinensis. NCBI lineage: Eukaryota > Viridiplantae > Streptophyta > Pinopsida > Cupressales > Taxaceae > Taxus > Taxus chinensis. The sequence continues at coordinate 590,400,546 of CM034147.1, forward strand.
TATCAGTACCTTCCATCCATTTCTTTCATTTCCAAATTTTGTTTAGTATCAGTTATTGCATGTTATCCAGTTATCTATCATTTGTTTCATTATCTTTTATCAAACAGGGTTTGATATCTGTGTAAGGAATTTAACACATCTAGAAACCAAATTTTTTAGGAAGCCCCCGCATATACCATCTAATCCATTTTCTTTCTATTTATCCTTGTTTTTTAGGGTCATCAGATTCACAACAAGGTCATCAATTTTACACCCATCTATTTGCATCCATCATACATCAAGGTACCTTAAACCCTTGCATTTTGCATTTTTTTGGATTTCTTTAGTATATATTTCACTAATCTAAACAAGAACAAGGAATTTCAATCAACATTATGGCATGCCCAGTGGGACCACCCTTTTAGTTGATTCTCTTGAATTTTCTGTCATTTTTCTATCTTTCCACTAACATTGCAGTCTATTTTTTTGTTTTTGGTTATTTGTGTTGGGATTCCAAACTTGTTTGGATTTCTCTTCCCTTGCTTTAAATATCATATAAAATAGGGAAAGCATTCTCCAGGTATTCTTCTTTTTTTCTTGTTTTCTCCTTTTTACATCGCATTTTACCTGTCTTTTGTGTTTGTCCTCATTAAACTTTCACATTTAAATTTGGCTTAAAATGAACCTCTTACATCCTTACTTGTTCATCTAGTTTAAGTAGGGGTTAATCGGTTACATCTCACATTCTATCACACATAACCAAATTCAAACATCAATCTAGACATCTAGACATCTTCCTAACATGTGGACTGATTGGGATTTCATCACCCAATAGGAAGCCATCATGGTGTTCTAGTAGTGTTAGATATCCTGCACAAACTCGAGCCTCGTTTACCTTCAAGTATATTGAGGACTCCCCAGCCATAACTACCAAAAACCAACCCTATATTTCCACTTCCTATGTACCTTTTTTATCCACCCCCTTTTATTTTTCACACTTTCTTAATAAATCAAAAATAAATAAAAAATTGTGTGCTTGACATGCTTGATCTAGTTAGTATAATCTTTGATTTCATTTCATGCCCATAGCTACACGTTTGGTAGCCAAGAAAATGGAACAAAACTTTTCCTCAACATTTTTGTCATCTCATCCCAAAAAACATCTACTATGACCAATGTCTCATCTATTCCCTTGATTACTTTCTCCGTGGGCACCCAACCTCTCATCAATGTCCCTATTCAAACTACTATAGTAGATGAGACTAATCCTTTCTTATATCATTAATCTATCTCATCTCAACCAACCACCCCTCCATCTGTTACATCAATTGAAGCTTTTGGGCCTCCTATTATCCCTCATGTTAGTTCGGAGTTCCAAGATCTTCTTGGTGCTAATCCAATAGCTCTTCAAGAATACCTTCTTAGGAATTCAACCAAACTTCCTATTGATGGTCCACCACTTCAAAAAAATTATTCTTATCAGTCAAACCCCAAAACCACCCAACTTCCCTCTTCACAACTCATGGTGCTTTTCCCTTAAACTATGAACAAGCTTGCTTCATATTTTACCAATCTCCCATCTCATCAAACCACTCAGTTAGTCACACCCTTTCCTCCCAATCTACCACTAATCAACATAACTATCACCACATCCATTCATATTACCTCTTTGGCCACTATCATCACTAGTGTCCCTACCCAATCTGACCAAATATTGCATCCCATAGTTGAACAAGATAACCATTATTTTCCTATCACATCACACATATGTGTCATTGCTTCCCAACCTCCCCTTACAAGTGCTTTGCATTATACGGTGTCTAATCCACCTCATCAAAATTTCAACCTATTCATACCTACATTCCCATTCATCATTTACCATCCAACCCAGTCCCAACAATGATATCACATCCCCATATTGCAACATCAAATATTGCAATAAAATTATGAATCTCAACCCATGACTTACATACATCCTTACCAAACAATTCCTCAAACACCCACACATCCAAAAACTTATCAACCACCTTTCCATGCCAGATAATCACAATCCCAACCAATCATCACATCAAATGATCACATGCCTACCTTAATGAATAAGTTGGCTAGTCTGAAGGTCTTTGCCTTGAGACCCAAGGTTACATTATCTTACCAAAAAATCTGTAATGAACCTATTCATCTATTAGTTCTTATCAAACCTTACCCCCTCATTGGAATATTCACAAGTTTACCAAGTTTAATAGTAAGTAATATCTCCAATATTATCTCTATGCATTTAGGTATGCATGTTACCTTATTGCACATGATTGAGATCTTATGCTTCGCACCTTCCCTATTTCTTTGGCCAGTCCACCATTAGATTGGTACAATGGAATTCTCCAACATTCCTTATTCTCCTTTACCCATCTCGCGCGATTGTTCCTAGAGTACTTTTCGATTAATATTGCATGTAAAATCACTATCAATGACTTATATGCCATTAGACAAGTTGATGATGAGTCGATTACAAAAAATTTCACATGATGGCATGGCATAATAAACTATCATTTTCTCTTCCACAAACCAAACTCTTCTCACATTCTTGTGTGAAGCATATTTCCTTAACATTATAAATCCAATCATTCCAAACATTCAAAAAATCCTTCACCATGGATCGTAAACTCGAGACTCGTGCCCTTGAACAAGGCTAACTAAAACTTAAATCAAACAAACCCAAGACCAAGTTTACTAAGCCATCCGTACATAACGATAAATCTAAGATTGTGGCTAATGTCATGGTTGTTAAGTCTTCTTCCGCACCTACCTCTAGCACATGGCCTCAAAAATGAACCCCTAGACCAATACCCAACTATACTCCCCTTAGATAATTGTATAGTTCAATTTTTGACAATTTTATAGCGGTTATCCTTATCACACTTCCTCCTATCTGACCATTTTATGAATCAAGACAAAAACTTGTGTCGTATCGTGACAATCATTACTGTAAATACCACCAAGTCCGAGGACATGATATAGAGAGGTGTTGACCCTTTAAATATCTTGTCTAAAAACTCATTGATCAAGGTGACCTTCAACTGTACAATCCAATTGCATCTCTTAATCAACCACTTGACATCTTCCCTAACCATGCACCAACAACAATTCAATCCACCACTTCTTCTACATCCCAAGCACCCAATGCCCATACCATAAACACTCTCCACACCATTGATCAAGATCCTAACCCATCAACAATCTCACCTTCTTAATCAACTATCACATCCACCTCTTTAGACATAGTTCCTACATCTACAAGCCCATTAACACTTATCCCCTTAACCCCACCAATCATTCCTAAATCTATCCTGGCATTTATTCCCACATCCATGCCTACTTCCATGCATGTTGCATCTTCTCCATTCGCAAGTATATCAATGATGCCCCTTTAAAAATTTATGAAACAACCATCCCCACCTAATTCTACATCCATCATTAATTCTATGCATGTATCTATTTCATTACCTATTACATCTACTTCACCACTTATCACATCCACTTGATTAGATTCAACTATTTTATCCACATCTATTCCACATTTACCCATTATACCATCCTTAGCATCAATTCTAGTTCCTCTTGTTGTACTTTTACCCACACCCACCACATCGACTATTGTGACCACACTGACATCATCCCCATCTTCCACATCACTTTCATCATTTGAAGAAATTTTTAAAGAACTTAAACTTGTAGAAACTTCAAGTGATCCTCCCATCTCATCTACATAATCAAACACTTCCACATCAAACCAATATTTGCCATCTTTATACCTCATAATGCAAAAAATACTCCCTCCACCTAAATCGACTAAAACACCACCTTCAAACCCTCCAATGGAGATTATTTTCATCCCTCCCAAGGTTCCTTCTTCACAAACAAGATTTAGAATCCTTGGCACATTTCCTCAAATTTCTCTTCCACGTCCTCACAATAAAATCAACATCCCCCCACCTAAGATCAAACAAACCAATGCCACATCATTTATCTTAGGGCCACATCCATCTCTTATAAGACCAATCCCTTCATAAAAAACACTCAACCCACTAATCAACCCAAGCCAAAACCATCCAGCACTTCTTCTAGAACATCAATCATAACCAAAACTAAAACCAAGATGTCAAAACCTCGAAATACCCCAACTCTACTCTCGACATCCAAAACATCCCAAGCATCCACTTCTTCTTCCAAGACCAAGATTTCTCACAAAGAAAAGGTACCTCCTAATGCTCTGGTTGAATCATATATGGAGTTCCTTCAACACTTACTTTAAATTTATGCCATCACATTTCCACCTATTAACGCCTTTGACCCAAATACAAAGAAACCATCATGGTTTGATTCTAACCTCATTTGCACCTACCATTGCACCCCTGAATATGACACTGAACATTACAAAGTACTCCAAACCATTGTCCATGGCATCATTGAGGAAGATGACCTTCTTCTTTAAATAAACCAATCTCCTCCTTCCACATACATTCCAAAATCTACACTTTCTACCTCATCTATCCAAATGCATAACTCCCCACATTCCTCATAGACTTTTGTGGCCATCCCACCTCCAAATAATGATTTTTATAAGGATTGTCCCCCTTTATTCATAAATTTTGTTCGGATAGCCACCTGATCTAGTCCACATGATCCTAAATCAACATCCCAACCAAAATTAAAGACCTTTTTCACCATTCATCCCCCTAAGGATTTCACCTCATCATCAAAACCTAAGGTTTCTATTTTAGCTACCCCTCAGCCTATTGAATAAAGTATCATTAAAAAACTTCATCAATACCCAATTAATATGTCACTTTATGAGCTCATCTAAATCTTGCCAGACCATACACAGGATTTCACTGAATCCTTGAAGCGTATTCTAACATCTAGTGATGAGGCTCAACCATTCACATCTCTCATAGGAGCACTTACAAATTATACTGAAATCTTGTTTGATGATGCTAAGATTCTGGACATCACACTAAAAGAACATGATGTTTCCCTTTTCATCATGTTGGCTCATGGATCTAGACCCCCCAGGGGGAAGGGGGGATGTGGCTTGGAGATTGGAAGGGAGGTGGGGAAATGGATTCAGACCCATGTGAAATGTTGTTTGGTATCAAGGAGTGGGTTCCTTCTCTGCAAACCCACCAACCCTTCTTAAGGTAGTGGTGGAGAGGCACCTCAAACAAAGGGTGTGGTTGTTATCCATGTTGCTTATGACTCTACCATAGTCAAGGTGAGAGGACCCAAGAGTGCAGTCAGAGAACATAGAGATTTGGGCATAGAGTCGGGATGATATTCCAAATACTCTAAGAGGAACAGATCGGGACCAAGTGGAACCAACAAAATACAACATTTTCTCAAAAGAGTAGTCACTAAATGCTATAAACACTTGAGAACTCGATGTGGATTGCTAAGGGCAGTGTTGGTCCAACCCATAGGTTTTGTCCCAAATTGTTTTGCACAATTTACATACAAAACGATGGTGAAGGACCTCAAATCGGGGCTGAGAACATATAAAATATATGAGTTGATAATGTGTTCTCCCACGAGTGGGTTGGTGGAATATAAATTGGTGATCAGCGACCCACGCAATGAGTTAATATTTTTGCTAAAAGTTATTCATATTTTGATTAGGAACGGAAATGGACCTAGATTTTTAGAAAAGGAAATAAGGGGAAAAGATTTAGGGGATTTTTTTTTGGGAAAATCCTAAAACAAAGTGCAACCCATAACATTTTTCCATATACTACATGAATGTGAAGAAAAAAATGAATGAACCATCTATGTGAAGTTGGTCTATAGGGAAAGCTCCAGGAAATCCAAGGTCTAAATTCCTGACAAATCCATCTTAGTACACCTAAGGTGGGATCATCTCACACAAAATCATGCTAAATAGTCTGGATTAAGAGACCCCAAGGAAATTACAAGTCACGCCCCTAAATCCTACTTACTCCACAGGGATATTTTCATAGGCTTCAGAAATAAAAATTTTAGGTACCCCCAAAAAATGTCAAATAATCGCACCCTTCCTAGATGAGAGCTAAGCAAGTAAAGGATTTGTTTGAAAGTGACTTAAAACCATGGTTCACATAAAATTATAATAAAATAAACATATCACCTCAACCTTAACATCATTTCACAATAAAACAAAGAAACAACATAAATCCCTGATGAATTTTTCAGGTGAAAACCGTTAAACTTAGGAAAAGACAAGGGAAACGTATATTAATTCTCTCAAATCCTGTTAATGACTATACACTTGCAATCATCTTAACACAAATTCCTAATAATTGGGTTATATAGGGACAACCTTCACCAAATCATGGTGCCACCTTCTAGTTTGTAATGTCTCTGCAAATTCCCTCTAATTTTCCCCCTAGAGAGCTTCCCGCCCCCTTTCCCCTCCTCTTTTCTTGGACCTCCTCCCAACCTCTTTCTTTTAAAACCCCTCTTACTTCTTATATATCACCTTATCTTCTTACGGTTTTAGAGTATATTCCTAAAATACTCAAACAAACTATCACCACTATCAACTTCTTGGGGCTGCCATGAAAAATGAGAATGACTACTCACAAATGGCCGCCAATTTTTCCAACCGTCATCGTGTCTTTCATACGTCATCATGACATAGCCAAAAAAAATTTCTAGGACATGTCACTCTTAATATTTGGAATTTCCAGCCGATGGGACTTTGGTGTAATGATTAAGTCAGAATGTTGTTTCTGACCTCACCTAGGTTCAAACCCCACTATGGCATGATTCCTTGTGGAGGGTGGATGGATATAGATGTGGGGTGTGCAGGATAGCGTCCTAACAATGGTTTGTGGGTTTAGGCCATGTAAAGGGGAACGGGACCCCTCATCAACTTGGCCCAACAATCAAAAAAAAATATTTGGAATTTCTACATGTGTATGCGCATGGCGTGGCTACAGAAATTAATGTGACAAGACTTTTGGATAGTGCAGACCTTTAATTACTCTCTGGTAACATGTTCTACATAAATAGGTGATCTTTATTTAAACCTCACATGTACCTGTAGATCGGAATGGGATATGGTATTAATATCAAAAATGATGTCTTTTTCCATCTCGGTGCCAAGGCCATCCCTATGTAAGTGGTCTATCATCCTTCCATTCATCACCTATCCTTTTCAGATTCGTTTTGCTTTCTAATTTTTGATCAACTATCTTGTTTCCATGTCTTCTTCACCTCTAGATTTGAATCTTCCTCCCATAGAACTCACCCATTTAAGTGAGTGTTTCTAGCTGAATGGGCAAAATGAGGGTCTCATTCATCATCTTTTTTAGCATACTAGATACCAGGGTCTGTCCTCCCAATATTTCTTCTCCAGAGGACATGTTTTCAATTTTCTTGCAGTGCCTCACACAATTATTCCCTTCCTTTTCCATTTTCCAAGTTCTTCACTTTTCACTTGGTTCATCTAGAATACTACGTACACACCAAATAATTAAAATCCCACTGGCTTCACTATTACCCTTCTGTTAATAATGATTATTGGTGTGTGAATATAGATTACTACCAACCCCTAAATATGACCTCAAAAATCACAATTCCAAGCCTCCTACTCACCCCACATAGGGATGAGAAAACCCTAAATACATTAGAGAATACAATAGAGAAGTGTTTAGCAACTATAGAGGCTTCCCTTGCTAAAATATGGTCCACGATAGGTATTCAATCCTTTCCCCTCAAGAAAAGGAGAACCATGAGGGAATACTCTGCTATAATAATATTCCTCATTTCCCTGGGTCTCGGCTCTCCTCAAGTGTGAAGAAAAAATCATATATAAGAGGGGGACATTCCCTTCCTAAATGGGTAAACACCCTTAAAAGGAAAGCAGACTTCGTCCAGTTGTTGAATGCAGTAGCCCATGATGACTTTATTTGGCATAAGGATGACTTGATTAAACATATTTCAAAGCTTTCCAGTGATGATGAGCCTACAAAATTTTGATTCATGTGTATTTTTTGTTTGTTCACCAATCCATATTTTGTAACACCATATACCAATTTGTAAACTCTGGAATATGTTTCGACTAATCCATTTTTTGTACCACCATACTTGGAAGCTATGAACCCCATTTTGTTTAATTTATTTATTGATTTTAGTTTCCTTTCTATTTTTAAAATGCTTGTCGTGTGTAAAGATCATTTTAGGTGTGTCTTGTAGTTACTTATTTTCTCTTCCTTGCAACATGAGCAACCCTTGAAAGCAGAAAATTTCATTCCATGGATACATTTTATACTTGTACTTTTCACAAAACCAATGGAGGAAGACGTAGATACTCGTTACCTTTCTTTTTCTCAAAAATTAGGAAATCCTAAGTTTATTTACTTCTCTTTGTTTCATACAGATGGTCAGGCCTGAGACAAAACCATCTAACCATGTCATAAAAAATCAATGGAGAATCATGCCCCAGCTCTGAGATGTTATTCATTTCATAAACCCAATAAGTATCCCCTCTCAAATGTTGAGGTCAAATTGTTCCTTGTGTACATTCCGTAGTGTGACCAGAAAATATGCAACACTATTTGTTCCTACTGTGGAAGATGTAATCCATGTTGGAGTTTCGAGGATATTTAGAGTATATTTTTAGACTAGCCCACATAAATTCTAAAGATACTTTACTATTCGAGCTTTAGGGGAAAACTACACCATCCACACCATATCCGCACTTTACAAAACACGCCCGAAGTCCTAGCCTTACACTGAAAAACAACATGTGTCATGACTTAAACATGCAAAATGGTGAGGACCTTCATAGAATTGATAGGACCATGACACTCCTAACCATTCCATTATGAAATTATGATCCCAAATAAGGAAAATATAAGCCAATACTAGCCCTGACTCCTTCTCTGATAAGAGGGTCCACTAAACATGTTGTTTTTAGAAAATAGGACAGACACAACTGGGTTTAACACATATCACAATTAAGATCAATAACACTTTCATTCAACAATTCATGATCCATAATAGGGAAATCATTAACATCATCCCATCACATACCTTTGATCAGCTCAAGATCCCAAAATACATTGTCACCCAAACACCCGTGGTCCTTCATTCCTTCAACGATGTTATCGCTTCTTCCTTAGGAATGATTTTTATTCCTATATGTGTTGTTGAGAAGCTCCTCCACAAGGTCTTATACATCATAGAAGGATAATTTTAGTACAATGTTATTTTTGGACAACCTTGGATCTGTGTTATGTGTTGTGTCCCCTCTAAACTTCATCGTTTCCTTAAGTATGAGCATGAGGGGAAGATTTTGACACTTCCTGAGGACGCTCGTCCCTTCCAAATGTACAACATGACCTATTGACTTTATGATGTCCTCGTTCCCAAAAATGATTCATTTGTGTCATCCACCAGCTAGTAATGATTTAATTATTATGGTTGAGAAGATAATGTCAAAGCTTAGAGGTGGCAAAGAAGCAGGTGCAACACATATTTTTCAGCTTCATTGTAGCAAGTCTCAGTCTTGGAGGGTGTGACTAATGTAATAAATGGCCTATTCATGACCTTGGTCATCATGATGTGCTAACATAGCCCCTAGTGCATGATCAGTAGTGGAGGTGTATAGATAAAAGGCCTCCCCTTTGCATGGAGGTGTAAGCACTGGTGGAAATAAAAGATATTGTTTAAGCACATCAAAAGCCTTTTGACAGTTATGATCTCAAATAAATTATGTATCTTTATGAATAATATTATGAAAGGTTTGGCAATGATCAGAGAGTTGTGAAATTAAATGGGGGATTGATTAAAGTCAGCTTTGAAAACTACGAAGTTACTTAAGATTAGAGGGAGGAGGAATTTTGATTATTGCTTTGATTTTTGGAAGTTTAAACGAAGAAATTCATTCTAAATCGTATCACAATTATTGCATCACTCGATGGCTCATGCTCATGAATGATTTTGACCTCAAGTTCATTTCTTAAAAATCCATTAAGGGCCAAGCTATCACAAACCAATTAGTTGAAGCCCCTCTTCCTAGTATGCATCTTCCTCACGAATAGTTTCCAGATGAATCCATCAATCACTTTCATCATGAGGAGGATATGCTTAAATTGACCTTCTTCTTTGATGGTTCTAGGTGCAAGTAAGGGGTAGGTGCTGGATTCATTTTCTTCCCTCTTAGGGATGCTCTTATTCCCCTCATACACAAGCTCAGTTTTGAGTGCACAAATAATATTAAAGAGTATCAAGTCCTTATCTTAGGTCTTGAAACTGCTTCCTTTCTATGTGTTTGAATTATTAACATCTATGGAGATTCTAAGCTTATCTTCAAACAAGTTACAGGTGAATATCAATGTAAAAATGATACCCTTCAAAAATATAGAGATATCATCCTTCTCCTCCTTGAGGCATTCTACTTTTACACTATCCAAACCATTCCTCGATCATCCAATTGTTTCGTTGATACAATGGCATCCTTGGCAGCTCTCATCCCATGGATAACATAGGAATCCAAACTTTCTATTGTCATTCATCATAGTGATTGACCATTCCATGACCTACCTCATGTTAACCTCGTTGGATATAGTTTGTCAAATCTTTGGTATTCCAAAAAATCTGATTACCTATCCAAATCCATCATTCCCTCTGGTCTATCCAATAATGCTAGGAGGTCTTTCCTTTAGTGCACTAACCATTATGTTGTCCTTGGCAGCATTCTTTATAATCATGTATTTTATGGTATTCTCCTTCGATGCCTTAAATCCAGTCAATCTTCTCGTACTATCCAAGAAGTCCATGACAGTATTTGTGGTGGAAATTTTAGTGGCTTAGCTATTGCTAAGTGTGTTCTTTTTCTTGGCTACTATTGGCCTTTCCTCAATCATGAATGTTGTGAGTATGTTAAGAAATGTGAAAATTTCAGCAACATTCCAATCTTATTCACATTCCTAGTCAATCCTTACAGCTGAATTAGGATCTTTGGCCCTTCTCAAAATGGGGTCTCGATCTCATTGGTCTTATCGATCATTGATCTTCACATAAGCATCACTCCATCATCATTGTAAATGAATATTTCACCAAGTGGGTGGAAGAAATTCCCCTCACCTCCACTAAATATGGTCCAATTATTAACTTTATCTACCAACATATCATTTTTCATTTCAGTGTTCCTCATAAACTCATCACAGAAAATCAAAAGTCGTTTAAAAATAAATACCTCAAGAAACTTTGTGACTCATTCAATATCCAACTTAGCTTCTCTTATCCATATTATCATTAAGCCAATAGCCAAGCCAAAGCAACAAATAAAACCCTTTGAAACATTCTTGCAAAAACTAATGATCAGTTAGATCGTAGTTGGCACCTTCATCTCCCTTTTTCTCTTTGGGCTTATCAGAATGGCATTCATACTTCCACGTGAGCTACACCCTTTTCTCTTTTGTATGATTCTATAGTCATTCTTCCCCTTGAATTTCAAATTCCATCCTTGTGAGTGTCTCTTCACGACTTCATCTCTGATGAAGATTATCATCAGGAGCATATAGCAGAACTCAAATTGCTAAATGAATGTCACCTCCTTGCTCTTCAATACCATCATGTTTATCAAGAATGCATCAACCTTTCTTACAATAATCACCTCAAAGAACGTAAATTTAATGTTGGTGACCTCATTCTTAAAGCAAATCAAAATGTTACTACCCTAGAAAGGAGCCAACGTGGAAATTTTTCCCCCGATTGGATTAGACCATACATTATCAGACATAAGTATAGGTCGAGATCCTATTTTTTGGCTTCCCTTGCTGGTAAACTAGAAGTGGAACCACTTAACACCTTATACTTGCAACCATTATATTGTTAGAATGTCTACCAGTGAGCACTTAGTCATATCCTTAGATCATCCATCCATCATAGCCTCTTCCATCTATCATTGTAATGATCTAGATGTGTGTGGTCTACCATTACTTTCCTTGACATGACCTTAAATATGGACACCACGGCTCTGTCCATAGAATTTTCCTTATGGATATGTTCTCCCTTCTTGGTGAGAACTCCACAATCATTACATCCATCACCCTCTTATCTACCTATTGGAACCATGTTAAGGGTCCACATGTGTCTCTTGTACATTCATTGGCCCCTTATAAGTGGTCTACCTAGCTATTCCCACGTCTTCCCCATGTAAAAATCAAAACTCATGGATGTTCTTATCAAAACTTGAAGTTATCAAAAACAGACTGCTCCCTCGAAGGATAGTTGTTCGAGTCAAAAAAAATCAAAATCAATAGACTAACCCCTTAAAGGACAACTATCATGTATAAAGTGGACCATACCCTCAAAGGATGGCTACTCTTTTGCATCAAGGTATTGAAGGTTTTCCACATTGATCAGCCTTTTATTTTATCAGCTTCCTAAAAAAGCTTCTCACGTTGATCAGCTTTCTTCTACCAAACTTCCTACATTGATCAGTTCCCTCTTTCTCCTTCCCAAATCTAGGGCATAGATTTATGTAACACCACTTATGGAGAACCCTCTTCCCACTTACAAGCTACATTATAAACCCTTTTTCGTTTGACATTAGGTTTATGAGTTCATTCCATCCATGTTTCCTTATGATCTTTGGTATAAATAATGATCGTCGGTTATATACTAACACATGATTTGATCACCTGTGCCTTACATTACCTTGATCCCCCTCTTTTTTATCTCCAACATGATTGGATGCATGCATTCCTTTCACATTCCTCTATATGACGTAGCATCGTTCGTACCCATGGGTCTCCATCATTAAGTTGTGTTTTATTCTAAACCTTTCTACATCTATCTTTTATCTCTCCTTTGTTTTATTACAAGAACATATTTTCTTATGTAAATATCCTTTATGCTACCCATCTATGATATCACATCAAATTTCCTACCCTTACTAACACACACCATCCATCATATCTATTTTCAAATTTATTTTTCTCAACATCACTTACTATCCATGCACATATGTTCATCATCATTATCAAATCCAAAGTAAACATGTAATCATCACCATCATTAATATAAAACATATCCTTATTATCATAATCATCAAACATCATTATCACATAAAACATAGTCACATATATTAAATGTCATCATCGAATATAAAGTAACACATATGACCATAATCATCATCATCACATATCCACATCATCTCATCATAAATTAAATAATCAACATCACACAATAAACACATGCTAAACCACGAAAAAATCATATATCATATATATATCATCAAAATAAAGTGTATCAGTACATCATCGACCTCTAAGGGTCCTCTTTCAAAGTAAATATGTAAATAAAACACGTAAATTTCACATCAGAAATCCTAAACTCTTGCCTCTATGAGGCAAGTCCCTTTGTCTCTTTATCTTCCTTGTTACCTCCATCCTAGACCTCTCCTTGATGCGGCTAAGCCACACTCGTTGTGCTCCTAGATAGCCTAGATCCCATTGTTGCTCTCCTCTGCACATACTCCCAATATCATAATGTCTATGGAAGCTTCTTAATCACAATCTACTCATAATACTTATCTTCTACAGCTAAGGCTCTCATAGAAATCATGTCAGGAGGTGCGATCTCTCCTCCTCGCTATGATGCTACTTGTCCACCACGTGTAGCCTCGATAACCATGATCATTGCCAGATCTCCAAAATGATCCATGTAGGCCTCCTTATGCCTTTGGTACCATTATTTGTTTTGAATGACTCAGTCCTTCTCTTGCATGGATACACCTTTCTGTTGTACCATTTTTTCTATCTCCACATTCATCTACTCTAACTCTAGATGTAATTTTTCCCTCTCTGCAAACTCCCCTCTATCCACATCTTCACCACCTCCCTAAGCTTCCTCTACCTCAACCTCCATCTCCTCCTCCTAATCTCCTCTCTCTCCATCCACCCGTCATGCCCAAGTTATGGTCAACTAATCAGAAAATCCCACTCCAACTCCTACATCATCATCATCATCCCAACGCATTATTACCTCCTCCAATGGATCTATCATGACAAGACTCGGTATCTCTCTATCAATCTCCTCTCTACTATATGAGATAGGATCCCTAGGTGCTATCTTCATGACACCAAATTGTCATAATACTCTATTAAACTATATGGCTTTGATCATCTCTGGTCATCTACCCTGACCCATCTCATCCTCCTCATCCCATTCAACTCTACTCCCACCCCAAGCCATGCAGGGAAGCCTCAATATGGCCACCATATGATTTGATCCACATCAAGCTTTGCAAACTCATCTACATACTAATACTCACTCTTGTATACCATCTCTCCATGAGCATGATCAGTTCATCATCTCAAGAACCCCACTATGAGCTCTCTATAGTCCCTAGTGACCCATGGTATCCCTACAGGTCGCATCACTACAATATGCTCATAGGCCCAACAGTGTAGCAAGAAGCCTACATCCAACCCTGATCTCCTCCATACTCTGTACATGGCTATCTCATGGTACACATATGCTAGAAAAGTAGTGCCAAATGAAAAAACCATCTGATGCTCAACAATATCAGCTATAACACCTTCTAAAGCCCATGGAAACCTTGATCCTCTTGATTCAAGAAATGCATAACATGAAATTGCCATCATGACCAGATAAATCAATCGGTTATATGGTACATCAACTCATATGAAAAATCCCCTGAAGAGAATAAGATGTGGGGTGCATCAACTCTAAATAGTCATGTCAATACTGCAAGTCTGCTATCAATCATAATGGGGATAATCTTCTCCCCCTGAATGGGTAGTCTAAGGATGTGATATACATCCTTCAGGGTGATCGTCATCTCACTTGTCTAAAACAAGAAAGTGTTTTTCTGCATGTCCCATCTCTCAGCCAAAGTTATCATTAACCCCACATCCCATGCGATCCGCTGATAATTTCTAAATCATCCTAACCCCATGGCTGCCAAGTGATCCCACTCACCATTAGTCACATATCCTCTCATCTTCTCATATAGATTTGGGACTCAGTCTCTCAGATATAAGGTCTCTCGATCCTACAATCACAAATCAAACAATTCAACATCAGATCCCTTCATCATTAAACAGCATTTAAAATCAAAATCATTAATTTATTTTACCAATCAAGTCTAATCAACACTTACACATGTTGGGTCAATGTGTCCAGGGGCCGATCTCTACCTTTTAGGGTTAGATCGATGGCGACCATGTTGGGTCGCCACCAATCACCCCTGGCATCATTGATTCCCCTTTTTTTTATTGATCCCTCATTTGATGGGGGAGCTCATCATCAAACTTTTGTTAGTCTTCATCCTACTCTTTATCTCTCATCATTTTTGTCTTGCGGATTACCTAGTGCAAACCACGTGATAAAAGGGAAAAATGTAGACACCAAAATTTGGTATCGATACCCTTGATGTCTCGAGTGCACATCTTTCACCAGGGTCCTATCTAGACCCATTTTAATTTAATTCATTTCTTTTATTTAAATTCCCATATGTTAGCCTAACACTTTTAATTCGTAACTAATCTTCTTTAATCTCCATTAGCTAATTACCTTTAATTAGATTTCTTTTTAGGATGCTTTTATCCCTAACCACCTAAATCCACATCCCTATGCTTTTTCTAGCTTTTATCTAACCCGTATTTATCTCCTACCTACCCATGACAATTCCCTAGGAAACCCTTACTCACCTACATGCTTTAAATCACTTATCTCAATCCCTAAAAGCCTTATATCTTGAATAAATCAATCATTCGCCACTCTAAGATTTCCCACAGTCAGCACGGACCCATCCGAGTCACTATCGACCCTATAAAATTGATTTCACCCCCCTTCCAAAATGAGTCATAACCCAAGATTTCTTACACTGTGAAAACATATCTTTGAATCTGAGCATCCCTGCAACCTTGTCAACCCTCTTGGATTCCATTGAATCTTATCTTTCATAACTTGTGGAGACTTTGGGAGGTTTATTTTTATTTTATTATTTCATGTTATCATATGTTATTGGTGTTATTATCTATTAGAATCTAATGTTTTACAGGTTTAACTACTTTCAGAATTCCATCCTTAGCCAATTATTCCATGCATTCTCTTGTAGGCTTGTCATTCCGCTCATCTACCTTTGGCTTTGTTTTACACTGTCTAGGTTATTGTCACTCCACCTAGTTCACCGTCAACCCAGTCCTATGTTATCATACTTCCTATTTTCAAATCCCTCTCAGTGTCTGCTTCTACTCTGTTACTGTTTCCAGTTCTCAAATCTACCATTTTGATTCTCTATCACCCCAAACTCTTTTTTATGCACTCCATTCATCACCAACCCAACTCAGTCATCGTCAACCTGAGTCTTTTTTTGTCCAATCTATCTTAATCCTAGTTTTCTGTCATCCTCTCTACTTTTTTATCTTATATATTCTTCTATAGGTTATTTCTAATGTTCTCAAGCTTCTTTGATCACCATATTTGTATTCATATGCAATCATATTTGCATTTCAGGCTCATTATCTAGATTCACTTTCTTAGGTCATAATTGACCTTCCCCTCTGCAGTTTGGGTCACTGATGGATGTCGTTATTCCCTTCATTTAATCAAATTTTAGTTGATGTCAAATTCAAACTAGGGGTGTGTCTGAAGCTATATGCAACAAGAAGAATCTTAGTGATTTAGTAATTGACTATAGGTATTTATTATTTTATTTTATGGAAGTTTTTTGTAGTTTTGTTATGATTCCATGGCCAAATCCTTATTATATTTATGCTACAAGAACTTTCTAAAATAAACACTCATTGCTGGAATAAATTACTGGAAATAAACACACATACATAAGTAAATAGATTGTTGGAGATAAACACACTATACAGAAGTAAACACACTTTGATTGGAAATAAACACACTGTTGAAAATGATGTGAAAAAATTGCAAGAAAATTAAAATCTAGTCTATAACACCTACAGGGACAAGTATACAACAGAGTTTAACTTAAATAATCAAAAGCATTTATAGAATTAACATATCTACACAATTTGCTTTAAAAATATAAATACCAATAAAATGAGGATCCTGGTTCTTGGAGGAGTGGGCCCTTGCTCCACCTTGAATCAAGATTTGACAAAGTAATATTCTCTCAAAATGAAGTGGTTATTTTATTGCTGAAATGTTATGCCTTACAAAAATGTATTGTATCTTTCTATATCTATATCTCTATGTATCTCTCTCTCTCTCTCTCTCTCTCTCTCTCTCTCTCTCTCTTCTCTCTCTCTCTGTGTGTGTGTGTGTGTGTGTGTGTGTGTCTACAGGTCTTTATATATATATAATATATATCATTCAAAGATGCATTTATGGCCATAGTTGTTCTACCGATTCAGATGGAACCAAATAATGGCCAAAATAGATGTTGAACTTAGAACCTTGTTGGATGTACAACTGTCTGATAAGTTATACCTAGATCTTTGAGTATGAAGAATCAAAAATATTCTAATCTGCTGCTGATTAAAAGGATCATTGATTGTTTTATCATTGGATGTCGTCAAAATAAATAGATTCCCATTGGTTCTGGAACTTTGGAGAAGTTCCAAAACTAAAGGGGACTATTCCTTATCTAACTGTGAAAGTTCTGGAGCTAAACACAGGAGTTCCAGAACTAAGTCTAAAAGTTCCAGAACTAAGTGATAGAGATCATAAACTATGTGATGGATATCCATAACTAAGTCTGGAAGTTTCAGAACTAAGTCGTATTGAAGCCAATGCTCCCAAAAACATGTTGATTTCTTCATAATTCATTCTCTTGACTAATTGTGACCTGTTTTATTACAAAAACCAAATTTCCACACACTTTGTTAAGAATTATAGATTTTTTAGACATTAGAACTAAATTCAACAAAATATGGACAATTAAAATCCTAAATTATACTAGATCAAACAAAAGTCACAAAATGCAGTCAAACCTGATAAAAAGGAGACTAAAATAAGATTATTTATTACACATTAATGAGACATATTCTGGCCTTATCATATCCCCCATACTTACTTAATTGTAATTTCCCTTATAAACTTTACTCTTTAAATCTTGGGTTGTGGATTTTGTATTCTAATCGATTGCTCAAGTCAAATAACTAAAATTGAATATCCCAGTGTTTTAGTTCAGAAGTACTATACCTTGATCCTGCTTAGACTTTCCTCTTCCATTCCTCAAATTGAGTGGGATCTTGAGGCTCTATATTTTTTGATGGAGACATGGGGGTGAGAAGGAGAGGATTTCTTCTTCTCATTCCCATCCATATGCCCCTACATTTTTCATTGACCTAAGGAATTAGTGTACACAAGGCTTTAGCTCTTTCTAAGCTCCATATTAAGTTTGTGGGAGATATCACTTCTCTTATTCTTAATGCAACTGTGAGAAACTCCCATATTTTCAAACATCCATCATAAATATCTCCGAATTTTTCCTCCTCATAAGAGGTGAAGGCATCAATACTTTTCTGTAAAATGGCCAAATAATGTGCCTTGAACTAACTATCAAAGGCATGGGATCTGAAATATATAGCAAAGGAAAATGGTTTACCATAGTGAGCCCTCATGCAGAGACCAGATGAACCAGATTTTAATAGATGCTTAGAATCCCTCTCTTTTCATGCAATCTGATTTTGAAGAACACAAACAAATGCATTCAACTAGATTTCCCCTACATACAAATTGATCATGAAGCCTGTGTTCTTTTCCAACATAATATTATAGAGATAGAATTCACAGAGAAGATTTTTCTACTCTGCATTGGCTGAGGAATAGGTTTTCATGAACTTAGATTCATCTTTTATTTCATGTGGAAGTCCACATGCAATTCTTGACAATTACCAGTGAATAATTTTTTCTTCCAGAAAGACATTGTATGTAGGTGAAGGTCCCCTGCATGTGAATAACTTTTCACTCATTATCCAAACCATTTGTATTTTTACAAGACATTTGAATTTGTCTTCTTCCTCTTTGTAGAATTGTTCTTCACATTCCTTCTTTGATGTCTTCTCTTCTTCCATCTTGCTTCTCAGGTCCTCATTTGATGTTTTAAATTCATTAAGTTCCCTGTAGGTATCATCCCACAACTGTGTGAGTGGCCAGTAAGTCAGTTCAGTCTGTGTAGATATTGTTGACATAGCACTTGGTCTTCTGGAAAATTGACATTCTTCTTCTTTTCCCATCATCTGTTGTTTGACCATTGTCATTCTTCAGTCCTATTTGTGAACTGATTTGTTAGTTTCTTAATGAGCATTTCCCTCTGTTCTAATTTGAGTTTGAGGAAGTTTAATTCCTCATCCTTCTCTCTGATGATGAGTTCTTCTCTAGAAAAAAATTAATCTTGTCTTGTTATTTCTCCTCTTTTTTTGAAATCTCCTTAGGGAATGAGCATTCCTCTTCCACCAAAGGGTATTTCCCTTTTCATTTCCAAGATGTCAATTCCTCTTCTTCATGTGATAGTGTTGTTGATTCACCCAACTCTTGAAAAAAAAAATCTTCAATTCTTCTGCAATTGCTTCTCAACTTCATTTATTCTGCCCAAATGATAGCTAATTACAAATACACTGCCACTTTTTGTTCCACCAACATCATCCTCATGATTACTTGCTTTTAATCATAATGTGTAATAAATGACTCATCATACCAAATTTTTAAATCAAGTATAATCACACATGTGAAATTTTAATTTAACCTTTAATAAGTTCAAGACATAATTACCATCCTTTGCTGATGTAATCTCTCTACCTTGATGACTCATCATTCCTAAAAGTGAAAAAAATGGTTAGAAAAGACAGCTGGAATTCAAACAAATTTTTTTATTTTGCATTAGCCATTTATTGAGGAGACCAACCGCCATTGTTGGTTTTCAATTAATCTCTGAGAGAGTTTTTTTTTTGGAAGAGAATGCCATTTACTGGTTTTTAATCCTTCCCTTTTTATTTTCATTTTTTTGGGAAAGAGAACGCCATTTACTAGTTTTCATTCTCTTCCCTTTATTTTAGATCCATGCATCTGATTATTTGATCATTTTGGAAGAACTGGGTTCTTCCATATGATCAAATTCTTTGTCTGCTTCAATTTGCTTCAAGAATTCATCCCTAGTAGGAGGCTTCCTATAAATTTTTTAGCCTATGTCCATTGACCAAAAGTGTCCTTCTACTACCATCAATGGGAAGTAGTTGAATAGACCCATTATCAAATATTTGCTTAATCTGATAGGGTCCTAACCATCTGGTTCTCAACTTTCCTTTGAATTGTTGGTACTTTGAATCAAACAGTAACACCCAATCTTCTACCTTGAATTTCATTTTCTTGATATATGTGTCATTCCACTACTTCCTTTGATCTTGGATTATCTCTATCTATTGCAGTGCTTCCATTCTCAACTCATCTAATTCATCGAGTTGAAGAATTCTTTCCTTTTATGTTGCATCCAACTCAATGCCCACTTTAGCTATTGTCCTCAATGTTTGTAGTTCATATTCAATAGGTAACAAGGAATTTTTCCCACAGACTAAATCATATGGTGAAAACCCTGTTGTAGTCTTCCAAGTTGTATTATAAGCCCAGACAGCCTCAGGTAGTCTCTTTACCCAATCTCTTCTACCTGCTTCAACTGTTTTGGTAAGGATGTTTTCCAATTCTTTGTTTGTTACTTTTTCTTATCCATTTGATTGTGGGTGATAGGGAGATGACTTCCTATGATTGATCTAATAGTACATTTTGAAGGCCTAGATCATATTAGACATGAACTGTGCCCCCTGATCTGAAACTATACTCCTTGATGCACCAAACTTCATCATAATTTGTTGCCAAAGGAAATAAGCAATTGCTTCTTCAGTGGCATTTGTTAAATCCTGCACCTCTGCCCACTTTGTCACATAATCAGTACATACAAAAATGTGCTCCTTTCATTGTGAAGGAGGACTAAAGGGACCAACAAAATCCATCCCCACCTTTCAAATGGTTCAATCACTACTTGAGGTTGCAAAGGCATTTCACTAGTAAAGGTTGGTTGTCACATCATTTGACAGGGATCACACCGCTTGGTATATCTCTTCACATCTTTATATAAATATGGCCAATAATAGCTAGTGTCAAGTATCTTATGAATTGTTATTTCTCCTAAAAATTGTCATCCACTTGGTTCATCATGACATGCCCTGAGTGTTATCCAAAATGTGCCCCTTGCTTATTTTGTGGCTAACTCCTTTCATTCTTCCCTCTCTTGTGCCTCAGTCATAAATTTTTTCTTTTCAGCCACTCATAAACTTTCTGGAAAGGGCACCATTGGATAGAGCTCTTTCTCAACTTTCCAGAAAGGTAAAGTTTTCCTCCTAACTCCATGTATTTTTGAAGTTATGGCTCAGTGGAGTTTTTGTGGAAAATTTTCCCCGGGAAGGCCCACAGCCAATGAGATGCCACCACGTGTCCATGGAAGTGGCGGGGATCAGAAGAAAACTTGGTTTTTTACCAAGTGTTTTGGTGAATTTTCAAAATGGAATATTTTCCCCATAGGACCGCCGGCAAATCAGATGATGCCATGTGTCCAGGGAAAAAAATTGAAAAAATGACTAAGTGTTGGTGTAGGGAAAATTTTAATGAAGAAGGCCTGTGCCCAATCATATTGTGCCACGTGTCCTATGGCACCGGACCGATGGAGCGCGGAGGAAAGGTTAAAATTTTGGCGAAGTGTTTTGCCAATTTTCAAAAGGAATTTTTTGGCCCGCTGCCCCCACCAATCAATCATGTTATGCCACGTGTCCCCAGGGGTCAGAGCTATGGAACGCGGGAGGAGATTGGGATTTTTTCCCAAAAAATTGCGCACAAAGGTAAAAATGTTTACGAAGGGCCCGCGGCTAATGTAATGATGCCACGTGTCTCGGACTAGTGGAAGGCGGGGGAGAGTTTGGGAAATTTTCCCAAGGGAAAAAAGAAAGAAATTTCAAAGGAAAAATCGTCCCCCCCCCCCCGAGCGCGAAGCAATGGAATTTTTCCATGTTTCCAGTGACGCCAAAATTTTAAAGGACAGGCCCGCATGGAAAATTTGAAGGGAAAATCCCACATCCAATGGGGTTTCGCCACATGTCCAGCGGGGAAAAATGATCAAATAGTAATAGAAAATTCAGGAGGAAATGCCCGCGACCAATTAGCACGAGCCACGTGTCCTCAACTCATCGGCTCGGCGGAGTTTTTTGGGAATTTTTTCCAAGGGAAAAACAAAGGAAAATGAAGTAGGATAGGCCCGCGCCTAATCAAAGCATGCCACATGGCACTCAGAATGGTGGATTGCGGGGATTTTTTGGGAAATTTTTCCAAATGCAAAAAAGGTGAAAAATTCAAATTTTCATCCGCCAATCTGATTTGGCCCTGTTTTGCCCTAAAATTTCAAACGGCCATATCTTTCGATCCAGAGCTCGGTTTTTCACGTTCTTTATATCAATCGAAAGATGGTGAAATTCTCTACAAGATTTCAGGGTCATTTTTACATTTTGATGGAGTTTTGAGGGATAAAATCAAAAAATTCCTCTGGCTCGTGGTCATGGATAGAAATGACGTTTCAACCACCATTTTTTATGAAGAATGGATCTCATTCTCTCCTAGCATGGCTAAAAATGTCAGGGAATGGGCCTATAAGGACGCCCATGCTATTTTGATTGCATTTTGGTCAATGGTTGAATCTCCCCCACATTTTCCCATGTTTCTCTCTCCTAGGGTCGTGGCTTGCACTGTAAAAGCTAGATTTGGCTCAATTTTCAAAGGGTTGAACATTTTTCATGTATTGCAGGCTCCCTCTATCACTTTGAAAGTGATATTTGTGGAAAACTAGACCTTTTCCAAGACTACAACCTGTTTTACCTCTCATGTGTTGTAATGCAAGTGGTTTTTTGATGTAAAATGACAATACATGCTCTGTGAATGAGTTTTAATCCTCTGTTTGTGTTGTTTGATTCATTTCTGACCCTCCATTACAGTTATCAGTTTGTGCATGAAGTTTTTTTGCATTTTTATGAACTGTGTCAATTTGCAGATGTAAGAAATGTTCACCACTCCTTTGGTGTATCACCTTATTAGCATTAGTTTCAATTTTTTGCATTCTCTATCTCTGTCCACTTTGGAATTTAGAGTAGGATTTTGATTTTGAAACCTATGTATAGCTTGCAAGTAATACATCTGATCAGAGGATTTGAGGAACTAGCGTCTAACCTGGAGATTCCTCTCCCATTTTTACAAGTCCCACACTTGAGGAGAGGATTCAATGTTGTTTCAATCACACTGGATGTTCAAAATGTCAAGCTAGAAATATGATCAACATCTAGGGGTGCTTCTGATTTGCTAACAATAATTTTGGCACAACCAGTGGGAGCTTAGAAGTCTTGATCTTCATTGCAACAAGTTTATGTGTATTTTTTGCAAGTTTCTTGCTTAAAAGATCCCTAAATTGCACATTTGGTGACTCCAAGGAAGAAAGAATCAACTGGTTTTAGCAGTGCAGATCTGAAAACTCATGAGGAAGAATCACTACAAGGTCAAGAGCTAGAGAAGAAGAGGTGTTATTTGAGTATCTGTAATTATCTCTAGGAAGAAGGAAAAGAGGGAGGAGAATTCAAAGGTCTCCATCTCCACTAAATATAACTCTCTCAACTCCCCCATCTGGTAGGCATTTCATTCAATCAACGAGGATTCTAAGGCCAATCAGGATGGCACAAAAGAACCCCTATGTCAAATTCACTGGAAGCAGCCCACTTGCTCTCAATGCACAAAATCCAATCCCAGTTACAACATTGAAGAACATCCCATACTTTATTGGAGAAAATCAAACCACCCCTGGTGATCATGTTAAGGATATTGCCAATATTTGTGCAATCCATGAGATCAATGAGATGCAAGTTGCTGTCAAATTGTTGGCATCTTCATTCAAAGGGAAAGATTTGTAATGGTTCAATAGTCTTGCCTTGGGATCCTATCCAAAATTAGAATCAGCTATGTGTAGCCCTCCATGAGCAGTTTGGAGAAAAGGGAGATAACTTTTCCCTTTTGGAGCAACTGAAAATCATCAAGAGAGCTCCCAATGAGTAGTTAAATGACTTCAACTTTAGATTTCAAATGACTTGGGAGAGAATTCCAGTGGCAGTCAGACCGAGTAGCAGAAGGTGCTTTTCCTATATTACCTTAAAGCTTTAAATTCTGATATTTCTATGTTGATTCAATCCATGGGAGGCACAACTATCCCCATTGCTTATAGCATTGCCATTAGAGCTGAAAAATTGTTTGATTCAAGCTGGCAAGCTAGCTCCTAGACCTCCAATGCCATTGTTTCCAGTTTAGAGAGCCCAAATACTAGTCAAATGCACCTATTTTAGCTCCTATTCCCACTCCTAGAAATCAGAATTTGAAGTGAAGCTTCTACTTCATCTTCTAGTGCCTCAAATGAAGATTCAAGAAGTCATGAAGTAGTTGCAAAATTTAGGGAATGAGCTGGTTACACTCAAAAGGAAAAAAGCCCAAGGTCTTTAGACCTCCCTTCCAGCCTCAAGCTCATAGCCTAACATGTAGCCATATCAACCTCATAAGACCACCCAACCCAGATGTAAATTTAAATCAAGTAAGACCTCATGCTAATAGACCATTTCAGCCCTATAATCCCAATGCCATACCTGCCTCTAAGGCATTAGTGTCAATACAAAACAACATAGCTCAAGAGTATGATTGGTGTTTCCCATGTAATGAACCTCACAACCAGTCTATGTGATTCAACGGTTCCTTGAATCAAACATTAATGGTGATAAAAACCGGTGTGGAGGGTGAAGGGAATTAAGGAAGTAACCAACAAAAAGACACATCCCAGCAACAATCAGCTCCAAATGATGCCACACTTGTAAACTGGCAAGTGAAAAATACTTTTGTGGCATGAATCAAATGGTTTCCCCAAATTTTTGTAGCCAACAAAAGTTAAAAAAGGAGAAATATGGGTGAAGAACAAGCCATTAGCCCAAAGCAATCCACAACCTTCTATCTATTCCCCAAACTATTGGCAAACAAAATTCAATCCCAAGCACGCAAGGACTACCTAAAACAGTTCCTAGGCCAACTCAAATGCTAGTTGTTGCTGCCCATATACAAGGAATGAATGTGTAGGCCAATGGACAGTAGAGAGATGCTTAATCTCCATCCAATATCATTAATCAGACGAAGAAGACAAATGTAAACATATCAATGTGGGAATCACTATCTATCCACAGGAAAAAGAGATTTGCTACAAGCCACCATGAAGGACTGGTTGAATTCAGATCAGCGAAGTCCAAATGTAAGAGAAGGTGCTTACAAATGCTACCCAGCCTGAGGGGAATCATGGAGGAAAGCAACGTAAAATGTTGAAGCCCCCTCCATTCTATGTTTCATTGATAATTGGAAACCAATTAGTACATAATTGCATGATTAATTCCAGAGCAAGTAGTTCAGTAATGCACAAGAAAATAGCTGATCAGTTAGGAATTCAGTATAAATTCATATCCAAAGGGGTAGTGCAATTTGATGGGAAAACAGTGACAACAATTCGGGTGATTAAAAACTTGAGTCTTACTTTGCATGCATGCCCCAATGTGGTTGTTTTACAAGATGTATTAGTAATAGACCTTCCACCAGTCTTTTCCCTATGTTTGCCAAGGGACTTCACATCTAATATTGGAGGTTACTTATCTACTTATTGGTCCCAGATGTTGTTCAGAACAAGATATGGAACCAATGCCACAATCAGATCTGTAACCTATTGCAAAACTTTCACATTGAGCCTCACACTCCAAGTCAGATCAATACCAATTGTTCAACGTTTGTTCAAGAGGATTATCCAAGCACTGATGAAACTAACACCAAGGTAAGGAAGCAACTTAGACCTAACTCTGGATGATTGGAAAAATAAGGTGCATGCTTTTGATCCTTACCAAGAGGTAGAAGAATCTGAGTCAGGAGTCTATTACATGCATGAAGAAAATCAGCCTATTCCTAGCATCACCAAGCTAAACCACAAGGATGAAAATGAAGTATGGCAGTTGTTTTTTGATGGATCAAGGAGTAGACAAGGTGTAGGAGGGGGAGCTATGCTTGGTTTCACCTCAAGGAGTTAAGTATTATTTAACTTTTAGATTTCAGTTTGCATGCTCTAATAACACTGCTGAATATGAAGCTTTGATACAAAGATTGCATTAGTCAATCAAGAGAGGGATAAAGAACTTACAGGTCTTTGGTGACAGTGATTTTATTGTCAATTAAGTTAAGGGGCAGCATGCTGTCAAGAATGATCTACTCAAGTGCTACAAGAACATGGTGTGGGACCTCATTGAATATTTTGAGGGCTTTGGCATAAAATTCATTCCTAGAAAAGAGAACCAAGCTGCCGACAGGCTTATAGCAGTTGGGCCAGCCTTTGACATTGTTGAAAGCATTCAAAAGGACAAGGTACAACCAAAAATCCATGTGATTGTAAGGCCTTCAGTGCTAGACAACAATGTAAGTTAGCAAGGGTTTGAAAATGATCAGTAAATCATCCATTTCCTGTAAGAAGAGACTTATTTTTCAACAAAAAATCAGGAAAAGTTGGAGCAGCAGTATGGTGACCAAGTGGTGCAGCTGAGAACCAACAAAATTCCAAAGGTACTTATTACTCTAGAGTCCTATTTTCAATCCTAATGATCATGTTTAGGAAGGAGAAAGCAAACATCCAAGTCAAAGAAGAAGATTCAGTGTCCATCTTAGTGGAAGAAGGCAAATCACTCCAAGTTGGTAAGAGTGATAATTGAACAAGAAAGGTATGAGTTCATATAACTTTGTCAAGAATTCCCTTGATGTGTTTGCTTGGAGCTATGAAGATTTGAAAGGTTTCAATCCCAAGCTAGTCCAACACACAATTCAATTGGATCCAAGCACTAAACCCATCAGACAAAAAGTAAAGGCCGGTCAATCCACACATGGATCCTCTCATGAGAAAAGAATTGAATAAGTTGATAGAATCAAGGATCATATTCCCTATCAAGCATTCTAGTTGGGTAGCCAACTTGGTCCCAGTTAGAAAGAAGAGTGAGGAAAATCAGACTGTGTGTTGACTTTAGAGATTTGAATAGAGCATCTCTCAAGGATCATTATCCACTTCCTTCCATGGAGCAAATTTTACAAGTTGTTGCTAGCTCCGAGAGGTTTTCATTACTTGATGGCTATTTGGGGTACAACCAGATTATGGTGAAAGAAGAAGATCAATTCAAGACAACCTTTACAATGAAATGGGGAGCTTATGCATATAGGAATATGCCATTTGGGTTGTCCAACATTGGAGCTACTTTCCAAAGAGAAATGGACATGGTGTTTAAGGATTTGATTAAAAACATAGTGCTAATATATCTTGATGATATCACTGTTTTCTCAAAAAATTCAACAGACCACCTCTTTCATTTGAGACAAGTGTTCTAAAGGTGTAGAAGATTTGGAGTATCCTTGAATCCTAAAAAGTGCATTTTTTTAGCCCATGAAGGGAAAGCTCCTTGGCCACATTGTCTCCAAGGAAGGATTAGTAATTGACCCAGAAAGAGTTAAATCCATAAGAGAACTACCATTGCTAAGCCAAAAGAAGGCTCTTTAAAGTTTCTTGGGGAGAATTAATTTTTTTTAGAGGTTTGTCCCAATTTTTGCAACCCTTTTTAGGCCTATCACCAAGATTTTGAAGAAAATCATGGCTTATCAAATGGACAGCAGAAGGGTAGGGAAAGTTTTTATGCAATCAAAGAAGCCATCTCTCAAGCCCCAACTCTCATCAACCCGGATTTCTCCAAGGATTTCATCCTCTATGCATTTGGGGGTGATGATACTATTTATATAATTTTGGTACAACAGAACAAAGACAATGATGAATAGCCAATTGATTTCTTTAGCCAAATACTGGAGGACTATGAGGTAAAGTATTATTTCATTGAGAAGCATGTTCTTACAGTAATTAGGAGCTTGAAGAAATTCAAGTTTCTAGTTTCAAACAACAATGTTCAATTGCTGGTTTTCTCATGCGAGGAGTTAAGGACTTCCTCCTCAACAAAGACTTGAATGAAAAAAGGGTAGGCTGGATCACTCATGTCATGGAGTATGACATTGAGATCAAATTCACCAAGTTGGTGAGAGGAAAAGGGTTGTGTGAGTAGTTGGTCTAGAGAAAACAAAAGGAGAGCATGCAATGAAAAGGAGGTTGTTTTAGCATTGCAAGACAAGCCATGAGCAAGGAAGCACTCAAGAGGAGAATGATGATGTCCCCACTCCTTGCTGGACCTAAGACATAATTCACTTCCTAGAGCACAGGCCTATGCCCTTTAGAGATGAACAAGACCAAAATAAGACACTTTAGATCGCAGGTTATCCCATATGCCCTTGTTGATGGTGTTTTTTTCAAAAGGGATGTGAATGGAGTACTGTTGAGATGCATTGGTACAAATCAGATTCATAGGGTGTTGGAAGAGTTCCATGGTGGACCAGCTGGTGGTCATTTTGCATCGAGAGTGATAGCTCTAAAGATCATGAGGGCTGGTTATTATTGGCCCAAGATTATAAGTGATTGTTATGCATGGATCAAGAGGTGCAAGAATTGTGCATTTTTCATAGGTAAAGAGAGGCTAGCTGCCCTTCCATTACATCCAATTTCAGTTGAGTAGCCATTCATGCAATGGGGTTTAGACTTCATTGGATTCATTAATCCCAATTCAAGCTAAGGACACAAGTGGATTTTAACAGCCACAGATTACTTCACCAAATGGACTGAAGCAGTAGCACTCAAGGAAGAAAATGAATCTAGCATCCTAGACTTCTATGAGGGAATAACAACCAGATTTGGTGTACCTGTTACGATAATATCATATAATGCATTAGCATTTATTGGGTCCAAGGTGATTGAATGGGATATCAAGAATGGGATCTACCTAAGTACTTCATCAAACTATTACCCTCAGGGTAATGGCCAGGATGAGTCTTACAAAAAAGAACTTGTTGAGGATCATTAGAAGGACTCTTGATGAAAATCAGAGGTCTTGGCATACTAAATTGAAATCAGCCTTATGGGCTGATAGGTTAACTCCTAAAAGGTCTACAGGTAACTCTCCATTCAATCTTGTTTACGGAAGAGAAGCAATCTTACCCATGTCACTTCAGTTGCCAACATTGGAACTCATGAAACAGTTGGAGTTGTTGGAGTTTGAGCCCATGGAGGTTAGATACGCAGAGTTGATGGAGCTCCAAGAAATCAAAGATCAGGCATCCCAAGCAATGGAGAAGGATCAAGCTTTGATAAAGAAGACCTTTGATAAAAAAACAAAGAATAGGTATCCTTCCAAGTTAGAGATCTAGTGTTAAAATGGGATGCAGATAGAGCAAAACCGGGAAAGCATTAAAAATTTGATGCTATTTGGAGTGGTCCATATATGGTCATGAAAGTGCAAGGACATCAATGCTTTCTAATTGTCTCCATTAGATGGCGAAGAACTGCAGATTCCAGTCAATGGAATCCATCTAAAGGATTGCTACTGAAAGAAATTCTCCATCTTGTACATATTAACTTAGATATTCCATTCCTCCAAGTGCTTATGCACATTGTTTTTCTATAGTTTAGTTTTGCTTTCCCTAAGTGCTTTGGCATAGGCTTGCTGTTCCTAGAAATGTGTCTTTCAGGCCTTGCTCCAATCAAGTGATGATCCATCCTCCACCTTCCTCCTTGTAGTGTTCTAGTCAATTGGAGTACTAAAATAGAGAATTTGATGACTCCATGCCCAATGGATTGCTTCAGGCAATTGGTAAATTCATCCAACAGGTAGATGACCCCTCTGAGTCGCCAAAATTGTTATCCAAAATATGCACCTTGCACATTTTTGTGGCTAACTCCTTCTCATTCTTCCCTCTCTTGTGCCTCAGTCATAATTTTTTGCTTTTTAGGTACTCAAAACTTTCTAGAAATGACACCATTGGATGGATTTCTTTCTCAGCTTTCCGGAAAGGTAAAGTTTTCCTCCTAACTCCATGTATTTTTGAAGTTATGGCTCAGTGGAGTTTTTGTGGGAAATTTTCCCCTAAACGGCCCGCAGCTAATGAGATGACAGCCGCATGTCCAAGGAAGTGGCGAGGGTCAGAGGAAAACTTGGTTTTTTACCAAGTGTTTTGGCAAAATTTCAAAAGGGAATATTTTCCCCACAGGCCCGTTGGAAAATTAGGTGATCCCACATGTCCTAATTTTTTTTTTGAAGTTTGGATATTTTGACTAAGTGTTCGCACATGGGAAAATTTTAAAGAAGAAGGCCCGCACCCAATCATATTGCGCCACGTGTCCTGTGGTGTCGGGCCGTTTCAGAGTGCGGAGGAGAAGGTTAAGAATTTTGGCAAAGTTTCTTTGCCAAAATTCAAAGGGTAATTTCTTGGCCCACAGACCTTGCCTACGAAGCAGTGTTAGGCCACGTGTCCCTGTGGGTTCGAGATGCTGCAGAATGTGAGGAGGAGATTGGAAATTTTTCCCAAAAAGATTACGCACAAAGGAAAAAATGTTTGCAGAGGGCCCGTGACGAATCTAGTAATACGCTGCCACGTGGCACCCGGATCTTGTGGAAGGCGAGGAGAATTTTGGAAATTTTCCTAAAGGCAAAAGGAGAGTAAAATCCAGAGGGAAAAATCGCCCCCCTCCCCCCCTAGTGTGAAGCCAATGGACATTGTGCCACGTGTCCGGTGATGGTAAAATTTTTAAAGGATAGGCCCGCATGGAAAATTTAAAGGGGCAAGTCCCACATCCAATGGGGTTTTGCCATATGTCCAAAGTGGCTTCAAAATGGATCAAATAGTGACATGGAAAGTTTAAAAGGATAGGCCCGCGCCCAATCAGCACGTGACACGTGGCCTCAACTCATCGGCCCGGCGGGGAATTTTTAGAAAATTTTCCAAAGTGCAAAACAAAGGAAGATGAAACATTAAAAGGCCCACACCCAATCAAAGCATGCCACATGGCACCCAGAATGGCAGATCGTGGGGAATTTTTGAGAAATTTTTCCCAAATGCATGAAAAAGGTGAAAAAATTTAAAAAAATTTCTCCCATTAATATGATTTGGTCCTGTTTTTCCCTAAAATTTCAAACAGCCATATCTTTCGATCAAGAGCTCAGCTTTTTCACGTTCTTTATATAAATGGAAAGATGGTGAAATTCTCTAAAAGATTATGGGGTAATTTTTGTATTTTGATGGAGTTTGGAGAAATAAAATTGAAAAACGCCTCTGGCACATGGTCATGGATAGAAATCACGTTTCAACCACCGTTTTTTAATGAAGAATGGCTCTCATTCTCTCCTAACATGGCCAAAAATGTCAGGGGATGGGCCTGTAAGGATGCCCATGCTGTTTCTGATTGAATTTTGGTCAATGGTTTAATCTCCCCCACATTTTCCCGTGTTTCTCTCTCCTGGGCTCATCCCTTGCATTGTAAAAGCCAGAATGGGTTCATTTTTGCAAGAGGTGGACACATTTTTCATGCTATTGCAGGCTTTCCTTTTTCTATCCTCTATAAAAAAGTAGATATTTGTGGAAAATTTTTACCTTTTCCATGTAATGACAACACTTGTTTTGCCTCTCAGATCACTGTAATGCAAGTTGTTATTGGATCTGAAATGGCGATATATGTTCTGTGATTAAAATCCTTCAATCCTCTGTCATATGTCTACCATTGATTCATTCCTAATCTTTCATTACAATTATTGAGAAATTTTTGCATGAAGTTTGTGTTGCATTTCTCTTGTGGATTATGTCATGTATTGCAGAAGTAAGAAATGTCTGCACCACTCCTTTGGTGCATCACCTTCATTAGCATTAGCTTCATTTTTTTTTGCATTCCCTATCTTTGTCTACTTTGGTATTTAGAGAAGGAACTAGGAGTTTCAAACCTCTGTACAACTTGTAAGTGACATACATTTGATCAGAGGAGTTTTAGGAACTAGCCTCTAATCTGGAGATTTCTCTCCCATTTTTACAAGTCCCACACTTAGGGATAGGATTCAATGTTGTGCAATCACACTGGATGTTTAAGATGTCAAACTAGAAGCCTGATCAACATCCAGGGGTGCTGCTGATTTGCAACAACAGTGAGTATGTCAAAGATTTCATCTTCTCTCACAAACCTACGTAAAACCAAATCAAGACCACATTTAAATAACATTCCATTTAACCATTTAAATTGTGCATTGGTTTTGATTAACTTCTTCATTTGTTTCTTAGTGAAAGGAGGAAACTTCAATGTTGTAAGATAATTTTCCATATCAGCAAACCATGGTGTATCAACTGAAATAGCAAACAATTTTTCATCTAGAAAGTTGTCCTTAACTAGATCTTTCTCCCCTGTAGTGGTCAATCTTGACAAGAAATTAGCTACCACATTAGATTTTCCTAGATTATCCACAATGGTAATATCAAATTCTCGTAAAAGCAATAACCATTTAATTATCCTACCTCCAACCACTGGTTTGTTCATTAAGTATTTAATTGTTGAGTGATTTGTATGTAAAAATATTTTGTACCATGTAATATAATGTCTGAACTTATTGATTGCAAATATCACAGCAAGAAATTATTTTTCAGTGGTAGTGTAATTTCTTTCAGTGGGAGTAATATTTTTTCTAAGGTAGTAAATAGCATACATTTTCCCTTCTTCATCTTTCTATCCCAAAATATCACCAATTGAGTTATTTGAGGCATCTATTTGGATGTGAAAAGGTTTATCCCAATTAAGTCCTCTCAATATTGGGGCAATGACTAATTTTTCTTTAATTTCTTCAAAAGCATGTTAACACTTTTCATCCCAAAAAAATTCACAATCCTTGCTAAGTAAACTAAACATGGGCGTAGTAATTTTACTAAAATCCTTGATAAAAAGCCTATAGTATCTAGCATTCCCTAAAAAATGACTTGATATTTGTGGGGGTTTGAGGAATAGGTAAGTCTGAAATAATCTTTATTTTGTCTTGGTCAACCTGAATTCCTCTTTTTGAAATGTGGTGTCCTAATAATATCCCCTCATCAACCATCATTAAACATTTCTCATTACTAAGAGACAAATGGTGTTGCTCACATCTTGTTAGTACTATGTCAAAATTCTTCAAAGCATCATCAAATGTGTCCCCATGCACAGTAAAGTCATCCATGTATACCTTTACACAATCATTCATTAGGTCTGTAAAAATTGCTAATACAGATCTTAGGAAGGTTGCTAGAGCATTACATAGTCCAAATGGAAATACCCTATAGGAAAAGGTACCCCATGGACAAGTAAAGGTAGTTTTCTCTTGATCCTCAACAAAAACTTTGATTTGATTATATCCACTAAAGCCATCCAGGAAGGAAAATTATTGTTTACCTGCAAGGTTATCCAAAACTTGATCTATGAATGGTAAGGGAAAATAATCTCTCAGTGTGGATTTTTTCAGCTCCCTATAATCAACACAAATTCTCCATTTTCTATTATTTTTAGGTACAATTACAAGAGGAGATACCCGCTAACTATCTAAGATAAGGTAGATAAAACCTACTTGTAATAGTTTTTTAATTTCTTGCTTGACTATGTCCCTTAAGGCTGGATTAATCCTTCTCTAAGGTTTCCTAACTGGTTTAATGTTTTTAATATAGATGTGATTGATGAAAATACTTAGATGGATTCCTTTCATGTCTTTATAGTTTGACGCAAAAGCTCTAGTATGATCTTTCAGAATATCAAACAATTTAGCTTCTTCATCATTATTCAACCAGCTATTAATGTTCAAAATTTTACCTGGTTAAATCTCAACATGTTTGGTTCCAATGTGTGATGAATTGATTTGTTAAAAGGGCTCCATTAAGGTGTTTAGTGGACATGGATGTGGTAATAACATATGATATGTAGCAATATCTTCAAATTTCCCTTGAGAAAGAATATTGGACAAAGGAAAATAGGAAGAATTATGATACTTATCTTATTGTCGGTCAAACTCCTCATCACTATTGTTTTCTAGAAATTTCTCACCATTTCTTGATATATTTGAAACTGAAGCTACTAATTCCATAGTTATTTATGTTCCTCCCCAAGAGAAATCCTATTCCTCTAGAGAAAAATTATTTGCATTTGCATGGGATTGTTGTTGCTGTGGTTCCGGAGATAAGTCTGAATGTTCTGGAACTAAATCTGATGGTTCTAGAACTAAGTTTATAGGTTCTAGAACTATCCCCAATTGATCCAAGGACATTTGGTGTTCATTCAATGGTTGATTAATCATATCCTCCATCTCTCGTGTGTGATCCTACAACGTTATCATAGCCAAAGAATAAAGATTTTGTTTATTAGTATCTTGATCATCAACCCATAATTATTCTTGATTATCAATAAAAGGTCATGCAGAGGGATATAAGGAAATTTGTGTAGAATTCTTACCATTTGAGATAGTCATATCACCTGATCTACAATCAATTAAGGAAACAATTGTAGCTAGCCATGGTCTGCCCGAAATAATGGGATAACTAAGTGTTTTAGCTTTTGGTTGTAATATAAAGAAGTGCACTAGATATTCCCATGACTCCATCATAACTGCCACATCTTCAATAACTCCTTCTGGTTTTTCTACAGATTGATCTACCATCTACAATATGGTGTTAGTAGGTTGTATACCTGTTAATGGTAATGTTTTCAAAGTTTCCTCTGTCATCACATTTATAGTTGTTCCCAAATCAACCAAAACATTATGTATATCTTTATTCCCTATAGAGACAGAAATAACAGGGCTTCTAGGATCTCCGTATTTGGGAAGTAAGATTTTTCCGGCTGATAAATCAGCAAGTTTCCCATCTACATTAATAGTTCTTATGAACTGCTTCTTTCTTCTAGGTCTTTTTAAACATAGCATTTTGACTAACTTGTTTAACTCAGGAATGTCCTTGATTGCTTGCAATAATGGTATTTCAATATTTAATTTCCTCAACTCCTATACCAACTTAGATTGCTTGGTCCCTATAACTTCTTTAAATCTCTCTGGAAATGGAGTTTCAGGGGAGTCGATATCTGGCTCCTTATCTTTTTCTCTTTCATCCTTCTTGGGAACAACCAAACTAGGGGTTTCAGTTTCTTACGTCATTTAAGTAATTATAACATGTGGACTGCTAATTATTTTTCCAGATTTGGTTTGAATATATTTATAATCCATGGCATTTAGATCAATTGGTTTTTCTTGTTCTGCCCCATAGACATGAGTTAGTTGTTTATTTCTGGGATTAGCAACTAGTTGTGTTGGTATTTGTGTTTGAACCACATTTTCGGTTTGTGAATTTTGTGCTGAGGAACCCATTATGGCTTGTTGATTCTGATTTTGATATGTCTTCCCCTGGGCATATTTATTAGGGCTCCACCTAGGTTGTGACCAAGCATATGGGTTACTTTGACCAGACCATGGTTTTTGGTGTCCTTGAGCATACAAGATTGTCTTGTCCAATCCTAGAGATTCCAAGTTAGTTGAGGGGACCAAGGTGGTTTTCCCCAACTTTTTGGTATTCACTGATCAACCTATGGCATCATCCAAGGATTAGGAGCTAACCTTGGCATGAACTTCCCCTGGCTAGGTTGTCTCTAGAAAAAGTTTACTTCTTCTAATATAGATGGAGTGTTGGTTTGTTTAATCTAATTTTTAATAAATGGAAGAAGAGAACAAGCATTAATCTCATGGTCCCTAGATTCACAGATAAGACACGTCTATGTTTTATCCATAGGACAATCTCTTATTACATACTTCTTCCTGCATCTAGGATAATACATGGCTAATGGTTTAGTTTTAGCATTTGCTTTAGCTTGTAATCCATCTATGGTGGAGGTTAATTGAACTAAAATGTATGTTTTAAAGTTTTCCAGTTCATCCATCAATTTTTTCATATCTAGATTCATGCTTTTAACTATTTTTATTTTCCTAGGTCCACCCCTTGCTCTTAAATAACTTTTACAAAAAATTTAATATCATTCATTCTCAATTGATCAATGTTTCTACCTCCTATTAAATCAAGGGCTTCCCTAGATTCATCATCCAAACCTTTAAGAAAATTGGTTTTTCTTAACTCTTCTTGTAGTACAAATCCACACCTTTTACTTACAAAGAGGAATCTGTCCAAATAATCTTCCATATTCTCATCCTCCTGCTTGATTTTGAAAAATTCTTCCTTCCTCTTTCTCCCTCTACAGTAGTCATGATACCTGTCTTGGAAGTCAGTTTCCATGTGTGCCCAATTGATAATAGAATTAGATGTTAATCCAATAAACCACCTCATTGTTGCATCCTTTAGGGTAGATGGAAACAACTTGAGCTTTTGATTATCTATTTTATAGTCATAAGTCTTACATAGTACTTTATATTCAAACAGAAATTGGTCAAGAGCTTCATATGCATCCCTCTAAATGTGGGCAAGTGTGCAAGTGAAATATTCTTCATAGTTGTTTCATCATCCTCCAACTGAATTGGACAGGTAAAGGTTCTATCAGGTTCTCTTTCAGCTTCTCGTGCCATCTCTGCAGTATCTTCCAATCCTTTCTCCCAATCAATGTGGTATGTGATCTGCTTTAAAGAAGGTGAAAAGTCAGGATTAAGAGGTTGACTACTCAATTGTGAATCAAAACTTGCTCTAAACAGGTCTTGGGATATAATCATCTTTCTAAAGGTTCCACTTCCTTTTGGTGACTAATCCAATAATTCCAAAGGTGGCAATTCTACTTCTTGTCTAACAGGGGACAATGGTGCTTCTAATTCTTGGTCAACTTCCTTATTTGAACAAGTGGATGTTGATGATTCTTGTTCAGATATTTTTGGGATAAATCTACCCTTGGAGTCTCTTAGTCTACTCATAAATTTTATGATATCATAGGGAAGATTTTTCAATTACTAAATGTATGATTGTTGCTCTTGTTGACACCTAATTAGACAATTCTAACTAGTGGGTCCTAGGAAATGGTGCCAAAAAAGATGAGTGTCATTATTCCCTTCATTTAATCAAATTTTAGTTGATTTCATATTCAAACCATGGGTGTTTCTAAAGCTATATGCAACAAGAAGAATCTTAGTGATTTAGTAATTGACTGTAGGTATTTATTATTTCATTTTCTGGGGGTTTTTTACAATTTCCTTATGATTCCATGTCCAAAGCCTTATTATATTTATGCTACAAGAACTTACTAAAATAAACACTCATTGCTAGAATAAATTGCTGGAAATAAACACACATACAGAAGTAAATAGATTGTTGGAGATAAACACACGATATAGAATTAAACACACTTTGCTTGGAAATAAACACATGGTTGAAAATGTTGTGAAAAGCTTGCAAGGAAATAAAAATCTAGTCTATAACACCTATAGGGAAAAGTATACAATAGAGTTCAACTTAAAGAATCAAAAGCATTTACAGAAGTAACAGATCTACACTATTTGCTTTACAAATATAAATACCAATAAAACAAGGATCTTGGTTCTTGGAGGAGTGGGCCCCTTCCTCTACCTTGAATCGGATTTTGAAAAAGTAATATTCTCTCAAAAAGAAGTGGCTATTGTATTGCTGAAATGTTTTGTCTTACAAAAACATATTGTATCTTTCTATATCTCTATCTCTATGTATCTGTGTGTGTGTATATCTATCTACGGGTCTTTATATATATATATATATATATATATATATATATATATATATATATATATTATATATATATATATATATATATATATATATATATATTTCATTCAAAGATGCATTTATGGCCATAGTTTTTCTACCAATTAATATGGAACCGAATAATGCCAAAAATAGATGTTGAATTTGGAACCTTGTTGGACGTACAACTGTCTGATAAGTTACCCCTAGATCTTCGAGTATGAAGAATCAGAAATCTTCTGGTCTGCTCCTTATTTAAAGGCTCATTGATCGCTTTATCATTGGATGTCATCAAAATAAATAGATTCCCATTGGTTCTAGAACTTTGGAGAAGTTTTGGAACTAAAGGGGACTGCTCTAGATCTAACCGTGAAAGTTCTGGAGCTAAACGCAGGAGTTTCATAACTAAGTCCAAAATTTCTAGAACTAAGTGATAGAGCTCATAAACTATGTGATGGAGTTCCGTAACTAAATCTAGAAGTTCCAGAACTAAGTTGTATTGAAGTCAATGCTCCCAAAAACATGTTGATTTCTTCATACTTCATTCTCTTGACTAATTGTGACCTGTTTTATTACAAAAACTGAATTTCCACACACTTTGTTAGGAATTACAGAGTTTTTAGACATTAGAACTAAATTGAACAAAAGATGGACAGTTACATCCTAACTTATACTAGCTCAAACAAAAGTCACAAAATGCAGTCAAACTTGATAAAAAGGAGAGTAAAAATAAGATCATTTATTACACATTAACGAGACATATTTTTCCCTTATCAGTTACTGTCGACCCAGCCACGTATAATTGACTTTCTATTAATTTAGATCAGATTAGTACTTTCCATCCATTTCTGTCATTTCCATATTTTGTTCTATATCAATTGTATGTTATCCAGTTATCTATCATTTGTTTCATTATCTTTTATCAAATGAGGTTTGACATCCGAGTAAGGAAGTTAACACTTCTAGGAATGGACTTTATCGAGCAGCCCCCACAAATACCATCTAATCCATTTTCTTTCTAGTTATCCTTTTTTTGCAGGGTCATCAAATTTTTAGTGAGGTCATCCACTTTACACCCATCCATTTACATTCATCACACATGAAGGTACCTTAAACCCTTGCATTTTGGAGTTGTTTGGATTTCTTTAGTATGTATTTCACGAATTTGAATAGGAACAAGGATGTTTGATCAACAGAAGTTTAAGACTAATTATTCAAGAATATAACTTTGTAACATTCCTTTCCACAAGTAATCGATCTACGCATATACAGGTTGTGTTGTATTGAGCTAAATTTTGTGGTGTGCACAGTGGTCCATGGATGCTTCCGACCCAAATTCCTAATTTTTCCCAAATAATAAGATGTTAACCATGTATGTAGGTGTATTGGTAATTCACATAAAAACATCTCATAAAATGAATCATAAATACTATCCTTGATCCATTTCCTTTTGTATTCTAGTTTATTAGCATATTGAGCTCTTACCCAAGAGACCCAAGGTTCAAGTCCTAAAAATGAAACCAAAATGTTGGAATCTAGTTCCTATTAAATTATGTGTGCATCATATTGGGCTCTGTTGTGCACAAATTCATTGTCTCGCCACGTTATCATCTCACACCTAGCCAAACAAGGGGCATTCACACCTAAAGCATAAATTTGTTTTGGCTCCCATCATTGTTAGTAAGAGTGAAATGGATGAGTTGAGATATTCATCTACCAATTAACAATATAACAAGATAGTCCCTACACCAACCATAATGCTCATATATTCATCATTATATAATGTAAGTTCTTGCATGGATCTTACAAACATCTCAATACATCTCAGTATCACACCTAGACTAGACCCGTTCCTGGGTATTTATCCTAGTGGGAACTTTTTCTTCACTATTATTACAAGGGCTAGTAATGCCCTATGAGTTAAAACTATAGTTAATTATTACATCCAGTTAGTTTCCCAAAAATATACTTTTTCTACATCTACGTGTGTTGCATGTTTCCCCTCACATATGATGATGCTAATTTGAGCTCTATCCACCGCTTTCATGCAGATGAAAAGAACTAAAATTAAGTCCAATTTCAGACTCGTGCTTCTTCCTTACCCCTTTGCATGTATCTCCCTTGTTCTTATCCTTTCCTATGCATTCCCCATAATTTATTTCCCAAACCCTCATTATATTTCTTGTGTGCATTCTCGGCCCTCTTTTCCCTTTGCACAACATCTCCTTGTGTGCTCCCTCTACTTACATTTTTTTACCTCTCTAAGCAATTCTTGAGTGCCTAAAAGAATGAACCAGGGAATAATGAATTAAAACACATAATTCATATATACAACATTTGTTAATTAAACTAGATATCTCTATTTGGAAAAACTTAAAGCATAAACTTAGTAACCTATCTTAATAACATGAACAAAATAAGTATTGATGTATACATCATTAGTATGGACATCAAATAGTATAAATTTGAACTATGAAAATAAAATCTTTCAAGGAAACAATTAAGAATAATAGTTCTTACATTATTATAAACTTGTAGTAACAATTTTGATAAATTTTCAATATATAGTCGTATATCCTGGATTTTAGAAATTTACATTAAATGTGGTAACAAACAATAATTTAACCATTTATCTTGTTCATAGGCTGATCAAAGCATTTATTAGTTATCCAATTTTAAGTCTTCTTGATAAAACCTTTTTGAGATTCATACACAATTTTTATAGTTTGCATCCGCGTACAGCTTCTATATTAGTTGTTTGCAATCTCTCTTCATACTTTTTTGTGGAAATCTCTTCAACTATGACATCTTTGTATACTTAGAGTCACAAAATTTCTCAACACCAAATAAATTAAAATAGATGTGTATGCCTTTGGAAAAATGTTTATAATATATTTGACTTTGAACATGTCCTGGCACACTTTTGTGAGCTATGTTTACATTGTATATGATTACTTATTTTACTAAGTTTTGTTCCTTCAGTTGTGTATCATTTGGTTTCAATAAGAAAATATACACCCTCCATGCTTGAGACACAATAGTCATGATAATTGGTGGTGCAAATTAACTTGCTAACAATTAATATGTTGTTCACTAATTCACAGCCATTTAATCATCAAACCAAGGGACGTAAACTTTCAATAATGTTAGTGTTATATGTACAGTTACAAAGAATTTAGGAGGTACGGAAATAAATTGTTTTCACTATATTTAATTCATCCATGTAGACTTCTATGCATTCATTTTTCAAATCTGAAAAGATGCTCAAGACTGCCCTCTGGAATGTAGCAGGTGCATTACACAAGCCAAATGGAATAACTTAATAAGTAAATGTTCCCCATGGGCATGTGAAGGTATTTTTGTCTTGGTCCTCTCATGTAATTTGAATTTGATTATAGCCACTATATACATCAAGAAAAGAGAAATATTTCTTACCAGCCAAAGTGTCAAGTACCTAATCAATGAAAGGACAGTGGAAAATGATATTTCTTTGTTGTTGTGTTTAGCTCCCTGTAATCTACACATATCCTCAATTTTCCATTCTTCTTTAGCACAATGACAAGGGGTGACACCCATTGACTGTCTAATATTGGATATATAAATCCAACATCCATTAACTTCTTCGATTCTCCTTTTACAATTTCTCTATCCATTGGGTGCATTCTCCTTTTTGGTTACCTTATTGGTTTACAACTTTCTTTGATATAAATCTTGTGTGTGCAGAGCCTAGGATGAATTCCATGCATATCACCATAATCCCATGCAAATTATGTTTTATGTTTTTACAGAAGAGCCATCAGCAATTTCTCTTGTCGTTTATCCAGCAGCTTGTTGACATTGAGTGATTTTCCTGGTGTTATCTCTACTTGTTTAGAGAGATCAATCATTGAATATACATTACTTTTAACAGAATTCAGTATGTAGTCATGGGGAAAAAGTTGATGAAGAATATAATTATTACCTGGAATATCCATGGTGACTTTTGTTGTGGTAGAACTTGGTTCAAGGGGAATTTTAAACACCTTAATCTTTCATCCACTTCTTTGTTTCTTCGATAGTTATTCTACAAGACACTGGATAGAAAAACATCTTATTCTTGTCCTTCAATGGTACAAGACTTCTCCAGCATCATGAGCTGTTGTACAGATTTCTGATATGATTCTTGTTCTTCAACCCAAATTTTCTGATCTTCATCATTCAACTGTTGGGTAGGAGGAAAGGAGCATAAGCTTTTTAGTACCACTTCCATTAGAAATAATCATATTTCCATACTTGCAACCTATGAATGCATCTTTAGTGGCCAACCATGGCCTCCCTAGAATAATAGGATAACCTCCTAAAATTATTTTTGGTTGAAGGACAATAAATTCAATAGGGTATTCCCAAGAGTCTACTACCACAACTATGTCCTCAATGACTCCTTCAGGTCTCACTGTTGATCTATCTGCAAGTTGTAAGATTGTAGTTGTTGGCCTTAGTCCTTCCAATTTCAATTCATCCATAATTTGTTTGGTTAGGACGTTAATGGATTCCCCTAAGTCAATTCAAGTATTCTTTATTGTTGTGTCATTAATTGTAACGTTCACCAAGGGACTTCCTAGATCTATGTACTTGGGTAAAATTGAATTTCCAAGCATAATATCAGCCAACTGTCTAATAACTTAATACAGTGGATGGATCCTTCCTTCTTCTACCTATTTTTTATGCATATATCCTTAACCAACTTGTTGTAGATGGGCACATCCTTGATGGCTTGAGATAAGTGGAATTTTGACACATATATCCTTCAGTTGATTGACAAAATCAGAATCATTAATTTGATTTGAGGTCAGTCCTCTTTTCTTGTAATCTCTCTAGAAATGGTGGTTCATTAGCTTGCATTTTACCCTTGCTGGAAATTATGTTCAGGTTATTGCAAATCAGTCTTGGCAAAGTGTTTTGGCTTTGCTGCAGGGTAAAATACAAAAATGTTGGTTCATCTCCTATCTTTGTAATGGTGGGTTTACTTGGTGGAGGAAGTGTTCTTCCTGAGTGAAGATGGATGTTATTAACATCAACTGAATAGGTAGGGTATTGAGTCTGATTTAGTGGTATAGGCTAGCTGAGAAGATTTATTATTGGGGTTAGGTGTTAATTGAGATTGGTAGTTGACTGGATTTTGGTTGAGAGCTAGATTGGGGGTTTGGCATCATATTTTGTTGTTGTGGATAAGGAGGTTGTTGGTAAGATTGTTGGTAATTAGGAGTTGGGTTATTCCATTATTTCCCTCCTCTTTAAGGTTTTGTTTCCATGATTGAGGTGGTTGTTTCCATTGTTGTTGGCCTAAAAATTGAGGTTGTCATTGTTGTTGGTATTGGATAGGGTATGGATTCCAACCTTGTTGTGTCTTAACCCAAGGTGGGGATTGCATATATGGATTACTATCCCAATTATGAAAATATGGCATAGGATTCTTGTGACATACCTCCTTGTCTTGGGAGACATGGCTTTCTTTGAGAAACATAGAAGACTTTTCCATCCTTCTGTTTCTATCATCTTGAATTCAGGTTCATCCTCATTCTCTTGTACAATGTTGGCTAATCCTCTACATATATAATCAGCTTTCTTTCTTCTACATGCATGGCAGAACTCTATAAGTGTTGCCTCTGCATCTTCTCTTTTCTTCTTAGCATGTAAAACATCAAGCTTGGGTAGACATGTCATTAACTATCTCCTGTTTCATGTTCTTGAACATGTTCACAATCTCTATTTTGGATATATCCCCAATTCCTTTGGTATTCAATCCACCCTTTGATCTAGCACTGTTTGATTATCTTCATAGTTTCTCTAGAGTAATTCTTGTAGGCTTCAAAAATTTCATCAAAGGTATCTTTTGAAATGTCTCCTAGCCCCTATCAGGTCCAAAGCATCCATATCCTCCTCACTGAGTCCCTTCAAGAAGAGTAATTTGAAATGAGATTCATGAGGTAATCTTGTGTATCTTGACTTCTTAACACTGAATAAGAATCTTTCCAGGTAACCTTCCAATGGCTCATCTTCATTTTGTGTTATCCTGAAGAGCTCATCCCCTCCTCTGCTACTTATCCTACAATATTCTTAGTACTTAATGAGGAACTTCTCCTTCATTTGTTTTCACGTAGTCACAGCATCTCTTCCTAAACCCATGAACCATCTCAAGGTTGCATCCTTGAGTGTAGTGGGG
This sequence comes from Taxus chinensis, assembly GCA_019776745.2. Taxonomy (NCBI): domain Eukaryota; kingdom Viridiplantae; phylum Streptophyta; class Pinopsida; order Cupressales; family Taxaceae; genus Taxus; species Taxus chinensis. The sequence goes on from CM034147.1 coordinate 590,444,461, forward strand.
AATAGCTTTAACTTATGTGCATCTTTTGTATAATCATAACTCCTACATAAAACTTCAAACTCAAACAAAAAGGTGTTTGGGTCTTTAGTTATGGATCCATGAAAGTTAGGAAGGGTTGATGGAGAAATGTTCTTCATTATAGCAAGTTGATTGTTGTTGGAGATTGGGAACTCAAAAGTAGTTTCCCCTTCTTCAACATTTTGATTCACTTCTTCTACCATGATGGGTTTGTTCAGGAGTAGCCTCATAAGTCTCACTTGAAGGAGGGTCTTCTAATAGAAAGCCTTGTACAGAGGAAATTATGTCTTCTTTAGAATCATATGAAGAGATTTGTGTTATTTGTGGGATTGGGTAATAATCTACCATGTGTGCATCCCTTGGATGGTGCATGCATCAAATCAAAATCAACTCAATCAACATACATTAGTGGGGGGTTCAGAGGTGGAATTAATAAAACCTAAACTACTTCTAAGGAATGCAAAACCTCTCAAAAACCTTATAACTTGGCAGTATCCCAGGACAACAATGCCAAAAATGGTGGTGTAAATTAACTTGTAGCAATTAATATGTTGTTCACTAATTCACAATCATTTAATCATCAAACCAATGGACATAAATTTTCAATAATATTAGTGTTGTATGCACAGTTACAAAGAATTTAGGAGGTATGGAAATAAATTTTTGTCACTACAGATACTTGAAATAGTAATGCTTGAAATTTCAATGCTCAAAACAAAACTTAGAACTAAAAGCAAATGGCTTCTAAACACTATGTCTAAAACAAAACTTAGAAATTCAAAATACAAATAAGGAGATAAATTACTTCCTATTCTAATTATGCAATGAAACATAGAAACAAAACTATGGAGGGGTTTAGCAGACCATAAGTGGGCCCTACCTTGGGTGTTAATCCCTTCTAAGGCTTGTAACTAAAAGCTACTGAACAGAACTCAAATTATTTATTGAATTGGTATGAATATTACATCTAGGAACAAAGTAACTTATGTATCTGTGTATCCTCTATTCTCTAATCTCTATATTCTCTATTCTCCATCTAGATCTAGATTTCTAGCATTAACCCATTTTCTCTTATACTCCTCAATTACAGAAAAATGTGAGAAGAAGAGTTCAACTAGGAGTTCAAATAGACTAAGTAAAAGATCTTCGATGGAACAAGTGGAAGATCTGAAACTAAACAACAAGAGTTTAAACACATGCAATAAAACTAATTAATAGGTGTTCAGATATCAAACACATAACTCAAGTAACCAAAAAGTTCCTCAAATCACATGTTAACTAATTGATCAGTTCTTCAGTGAGTTGTAATGAATAATCAAATCCATGGTTGAGTTATCTTCCAGTTCCCATGTTCTAGTTGTAACTGCCTCTTAAATGACATGTACAGACTTGGAGTGTCATTATTCATGTTCCAAGAGATCTTCATAATCACGGCTTTTTTTTGTAGGTGATCTCCTTTGGCTTTGGATGAGTTGTTGTAGGATGGTTCCTTTATTTTAGGTGATTTTATTTTGGCTATGAACGAGTTGCTGCAAATAAGTCCTTTACTACATACAAGTTATTGCATATAACAAGTTGCTTGCAAACAAGAGTGGCATCACACAAAGCATCATTCAAACAAATTATTGAAATCAAGAGAATAAATACATACTCAAAATACCACAAAATAAAGATAATTAGTTATAACTATATTCATTAGTATTGATGCCAATAAGTACAAGTCATGATGATAATGTTCAGTAGTATCTAGGAAATACAAGGACATAGCTTTAATGGATTAAAAAAAATTACAGATGATGAGGTGTTTATAAAGAGGATTTACACGAGCTCGTCAATAATTACCATTTTATAGGAATATAAGTTCAAGTAAATACATTTCATTTAGATGAGTTCTCATTTATTATGTAATCCACTTTCATTTCCTTTGATTTTAGTGTACTACATTTCTTTCCCAAAGACCATCTTGTATTACACTATTATGACATGATATAATCTTTAGTTTGGATGTATGTATACACGTTACTTTTCACACTTATTATTGATTTATCTTTGCACATTATTAGCACATCAACCTCCTTGAGTATTGTTGTTGCCCTAAAATTCCCCTCTTGTAAAAGATGAATTTGTAGGTCCCAAGTGTTGGTACTTGGTTTTTAATCCCACTAGTTCGATTTAAAATTCCTTAGTCTGTGCATTTTGGAACATTTTTCTATCTCCTTTCATGGATGTGTGGAATTTATCAATATTTTTCTATGGCTATGGACCACGTCGAGCCTTGTATTCCTTGCATTTATCTTTCTACAGGAAAAATATTTGATTCGGGTGAATGGTGGCGCTTTTCCCCTTCTCTTCATTTTTCTACGGTCATTTTCCCGTCAAATTATTTTCAGCGTCTGCAGATACATGGTCACCTCTAATTGGATGCGGTGTGGTGGGTCTTTTTGTGAACTTGTGACTTTTGTTACATTTGCAAAAAGGTTGAATTACCCCCCATGTGTCTCTGCTAGATCCTGATTGAATTTTCGAAATTATGAAGTGGGAGAGAAAAAATTCTTACTTTGGCCATGCAAAGGGACACATGGCTGTTTTCAAAAGTCAAAGTGGGGAGGCAGGTCATCGGAGCACTTTTGGAAATTTTGTTTTATTTACAAAAGGGATTAAAGTTGTAAAATGAGCCATGACTCCGCCAGGACGGGAAAAAGTCAAATATCGAGCCCGCATCAAAAGTCAAAGCAGGGAGGTGGGTCATCAGAGCACTTTTGGAAATTTGGTTTTATTTTGGATTCCTAAGAAGCCACATGGAGAGCCCATATCAAAATGGATGGGCACACTGAAATGTTCCGAAGTGTCATTTCTTAAAAGGCACAAAATATAGTTTTCCCCAAAGCTTTAGACCCACATGGATGCCACAAAGTTTGTGAAAGAAGGATGAATGGCTATGATATGTTGCATCTATTTTTTCCACCATGCATGGAAATGGCCGAGGTGTTAGAGAAGTGTTATCCCAATTTTCCCCCCAGGGTAAAATTGGTCGAATGTGATCTTGCCCAAAAGGGTCAGCCTAGATGTGTGGAAGTTGACCCCACTAATTCCAAAAGTCAGTAGAGTCTGAAAAGAAAAATCCAGTCATTGAATCAGCTAAGTATAAAGAGGTTCCACGTGTCTCTTTGGCAAAATTTTGGAAGCCTCCATGTGTGCATCCCAATGGTGCACCTCTGTTGAAAGGCTAAGTTCAAAGATTCCAGGATCCTAACCTCTGAGTTCAAAGAGGATCTCCAGTGAGCCTCATCTGGTGCCTCACCAAACTTCAAAGGTGCGGCCCAAAGAGAGACCCTGAACTAGCACTAGCCCTCCACATGTCCCTAGGTTTGAAAAGGGGACACCAACTGTTGAAAAGTCCAAGCTCGGGACAGGCCGAAGGAAGCTTCCACATGTCCAATTCGGTGCATCTTCAAAATTAAAATTCGGGAGGTCAGTCCCCAAATGAGTGCCAATCCTCGCCATGTCTGGTCAGAATCAAGATGGGAGTAGAGCCAGGCATTGAAAAGTCTAGAGTCTAGCGGAAGCCTCAGACGATGCATCCAATTGTTTGTGCTCTTTCAAAGTAAAGTTTGAGGGGGCAGTTCCAAATCTTGATGCCAGCCCTCCACATGTCTCAGGTATAGACAGAACGTTTCCACAATGAGAGGAACTTAGGTAGAATAGAAAGGAAATGGAGCAGGCCCGTCAAATGACGCCATGTTATTTCAACCAAACTTCAGGGGTAAAAAGAGGGGGTGAAATATTAAGACATGTGAGATCTCCAACATGCCCCTGTATGGATAGACCCTTTCTGCCATATTGTCGAGCCCAATTAAATCCTCAACCCCGCACCTTCAAATATACCATGTCTTTTAACCAGGAGCTGGCTAGGAATTGAGTGGGAAAACATTTTTCAGAGACTCATAAATGCCTGCTACTCACCCACCACCATTAATGATCTGGTCCACCATTTTCGAGGCTTCAAGTCTCTCACCTATTGCCATGGAAACATAATAAATTATTTTCAGTAGGATTTGATGGTTAGAAATCTAGAAAACATATTTCATGCCAAATGTGAGACATGGCGAACCAATATTATTTTCCAACATACTAAATAGACATGGAGAATCACTGGATTTGATGGTGAAAATATGGAAAACATCTTTTTGCCATTAATATGTGATCGGACTGCTTCAACTAGATCAAATTTGATCTGATCTTCCATCTTCCTTCTTCAGCACACCAAAGACATGCAGAACTAGATTTGACAGATTGTAGGTAGATTTGTAGGGGCATTGATGGTTGGTGGTTGAGCTTCCAAATCAGATTTTCTTCCTTCTCTTCTTCTCCTCTTTTCGCTTCATCTATAAATGTAAGAGCTTGGCTCATTACAAATGTTGGACTCTGATACTTTTGAAGTGTAAATAGAATCGAAAGCAATCAATACAGAATAATTTCCCCTTTCTCTCTATCTTCATCTATTGTCTCTTCTTGCTTGCCTGAAATCTGTGGATCATTTATCTTCTGTAATAAGAAACTTTGTGTTCTTATTGATATGATTTCTAGAAATTTGTGTCTATGGAATGATATCTTATGTTGTGAATGAGAATGATTCTGTTCTGTATCACCTTTTCTCAGTACGTATAAGGTTATACTTTATTATCTATATTTCCTGAAAGTATTGTTATATTCTACTCTTTCCTTTCTTCAGTTCTTCCATTTGTTTGTATTGATAAGCTATTTTGGTAAAAAAATATTTCAAGATGTCAGAAGTCCAGCCTTAAGATGAAAGTTGTACATTTGTATATAAGCTTTGTTGCTTGCTTTCAATAAGGGAACCTCTCCCATAAAGAGGAGGGACTTGTTGTCCCCTGACTGTGGTTTTGTTAAAGTACCATTTTAAAACCCAATAGTTTTTGGAGACTCTACTGGGGATTTCATTTCAAATGTATCCCTTTCAAAAGAACAACTTCAAAATCATTTTTGATCTGGTGACTGTATGATATACAACTGGGAAAAAGACCGCTGGGGAACGAACTCCTTGTCATGTTTGTTCTCTTGATCTAGGAACCTTCCCAGGAATGAAGGAAAATGAAAAATAGATTTTTGGCCCACATCACCAATGAGTGATAGTGATAGTGATGAGGATGATGATGGAGATCTCCCTATTAAAAATTTTCAAGCTCCAGTCAGTCCAGAACAGGCTCAGTTTCTGCAGAACTTCTATGGGGGTATATGTCCAAGATTGTTTTTGCCAACATTGCTACAACCTGTAGATTCCATACAGTTCATGAGAGAAGTACAAAGACAATGCAGGCAGCTCCAGGCACGTGAGAAGGTAAAACAAGCTGAAGAACACTCAGTCAATGAATTTGAGACACCTTGTAACAAAGAGGAGAACATTCAAGTTCTAGAAACTACTCATGATGATTCTCCACATCATCAGGTATTCATTCCTCAGCATTATCTCAATTCCACCAATGAATGTCTTCTTGTTGCTCCACCTGATGCATGTCAATTTAATATTCCTTCAAATAATGAAGAAGACAAACAACTTGAGGCTTTCTTTCAACTTGAAATAGAGTCTATAGAAGATATGTCATGTACCAAGGTTGAATGTTCTTGTTTTGAAAGAAGTGCCCCTATGCTGGTGGAAGTGGATGTTCATCATAACAAAATGGACAAGATCCCTCTCTCTCCTATGATTGAAGAATTTCAATGCACTGAGATGAAGATCATTGTGGACCATTCTCTTGTTGTTTTAAGTTCTCTCAAAGATAAGCAAGTTCCTGTACCTGAAGAAAAATAAATTAATGAGATCACTAGTTCCCCTATTATATCTATGGATGAGATGAGCACACATGAGCCTTTTTGTAGTCCTTCGAAACAAATAGAAAATGGAGAGCCATGCCTGGAATCTTTTCTTCACAACTATGACAGTCCTGTCTCAGCTCACCCTTCAGGAATGCAAACAAAAGGAAGAGGATGATGTTGTTGATCAATCTTTACTTAGTCTGACAACATTTTCAATTCCCTGCTAATCATGAAGACAAATCAGCAATGCAGCTTGTACCTAAGAGTCATGATCTTCTAGAATCAGGTGCTGATTTTGCAAAAACAATAGGTATGTTTTTCATAAACATGGTCAAGATTACACCTAATGGTAAACCATCCAGTACCTTTTTCCAAATTCCTCTTGAAGATGGTTCAAGGAAAATTCAATGGAAGTTTATGTTTCTCATGAGATGTGCCATGGTGATAATTGCAATCTTCATTCATATGCTAGCATCATTCCATCAAAACAGGGAGTTGACACTATTGGGATTGGATTTTCTCATGGATCCAGTTGTCAGAGTTTGGTGATGTGCAGAAATCAGTATGAAGGCAGTCGAGGGTCGTACAAGTCTTTATATGGAACTATTCATCCACAGAAGAGGAGCCTCAGGAAGATATTCAGTTCTTCACAAGGACTAAATGTTTTTAGTATGGAGTATCACTATCTAGATGGTCTTCTTTCCTCAATTTTTCTTTTCAAGCCACATAGTGTTCCCATGATATTTTGGTATGCCCAACTACTCATCTTCAATTCACAGGTGCCTCATACTTTCACCATGTTATTCCACAAAGGTACTTATTTTTCTCAGCCTGTCTCTAGAGTTGTGTAAGTTTCATGCAGTCCTTCTTCTTTCCCCTGTAAATATCCTCTTCTTTCTTTGTATATACTTTCCCAGTTTTGGCTTGTTTCCTTTCCTTTTCCTTGTTGTGTGTTGTCTTCTGTATTGCTTTGCCTTTGAATCTATTTTCCCAATGGAAAAGGCACTGGTCTACCTTCCTAAGAGTTTTTCTTGGATTCTTGATCTTGCCTCATTCCTTTGTCCAAGTCAAGTCATCCTTAGAAAGAGCCAGCTGTTGTCACCCTCAAAATTCCCCTCAAATTTTTAAGTCAAGTTTCAAAATTTTTGATTTTGTTCCTTTGAGAGATGTTTGAGAAGAGTGAGAAGTTGGAGAGAGAAAAATTCACGCTTTGAAGAAGTTGGTGCTCATTTGTAATCTCAGCCCTGTTAATTTAAAATATCTGTATTTTGGAACATTTTTCTATCTCCTTTCATGGATGATGGAATTTATCAAATTTTTCTATTGGACCACGTCGAGCTTGTATTCCTTGCATTTATATTTCTGTAAAAAAATTTGATTTGAGGCATGAATGGTGGCAATTTTCCCCAATCTGTATTTTTCTATGGCTGTGGATCGCATCGAGCCTAGTCAAATTTCTTTTCCAGCATCTGTCGGATACGTGGTCACCTCTAATTGGATCCGGCATGGAGGGTTGATTTTTGAACTTGTCCTTTTTTACATTTTCTACAAAAGGTTGAATTACCCCAAGTGTATCTTCGCTAGTCCTGCATTGGATTTTCAAAATTCTCTAATTGAAGCGGCATGGAAGATTATTTTGTGAACTTATAATTTTTTGTTATTTTGGTAAAAATGTCAAATTGGCTCCGTGGGACACGAAGGATCCTAATTTCAAAAGCTCAAGGTGGGGAGGAGGATCATTAGAGCACTTTAAAGAATTTTGGATTTATTTCCAAAAGGGAGTAAAGTTACAAAAATGAGCCGTGACTCTGCTGAAGCCATGAAAAAGTCAAATATCGAGCCCGCATCAAAAGTCAAAGTGGGGAGGTGGGTTGTCGGGACACTTTTGGAATTTTGGTTTTGTTTCCATGAAAGGCATAAAGTAATAAAGTGAATCGTAGCACTGCTTTTGGTAGCCAATGGATAAATTCAAATGTGAGTCATGTAGTCTAAAGTTAAAAGACAAAGCCAGTGTTCAATTGAATCGGCTAAGTATAAAGAGCCGCAGAAGCCTCCACGTGTCCCTTTGGTGCACCTCCAAAGGCCAAGTTCAAAGCAGAGACCCCTAACGTGAGTGCAAGACTCTCCACGTGCCTCATCAGTTAACTTCAAAGGCGCTAGCCAAAGAGAGACCTAAGTGAACTAGTGCCAGCCCTCCATGTGTCCCAAGTTTGAAAAGGGGACACCGGCCGTTGAAAAGTTCAAGCTCAGGAACAGGCTAAAGGAAGCTTCCACACGTCAGCTCGATGCATCTTCAAGGTTAAAATCTGGACCTGTGGTCCCCAAATGAGTGCCAACTCTAGCCATGTGGTCAGAATCAAGAGGGGACAGAGCAGTCGTTGAAAAGTCCAGAGTCTGCGGAAGCCTCCACGCATCCAATTGGCACTCTTTCAAAAGAAAAGTTTCAGGGGCAGTTCCAAACATGTGCCAGCCCTCCACGTGTCTCAGGTCAGGAAGAACATCTCTACCAATGGGAGGGACTTAGGAAGAATACAAAGGAAATAGAGTAGGCCCGTGGATGATGCCACGTGTCAATTCAGTGCAACTTCAAGAGTAAAAAGAGGGGGCAAAATCTTAAGATGCATGAGGTCACCATGTGGCCCCTGTATGGATAGACCCTTTTGCATATTGCGAATCCCGCATTAAACACCTGACCCCACACCTTCAGACAACCATGTCATTTAACCAAGAGCTCAGAATTGAGTGGGAAAGGAATTTTTGGAGAGCTCTCGGTGCCTGCTACTCACTCACAACCATTAATGATCTGGTCCTGCCATTTTTGAGGCTGTCAAGTCTCTCACCTATCACCATGGAAACATAAAATATTATTTTCAGTAGGATTTGATGGCTGGGAATCTGGAAAATGTCTTTCATGCCATTAATACTTGATCTCATTGCTTCAAATAAATCAGATTTGATCTGATCTTCCATCCTTCCTTCTCTAACATGCACCAAACTAGATACATGAAAAAATGCCATTAGTATGTGATCGGACTTCAACTAGATCATCTTCCATTCAGTGCCAAAGACATGTAGGATAGATTGTAGGTGGATTTGTAGGGGCATTGATGGTTGGTGGTTGAGCTTCCAAATCAGGATTTTCTTCCTTCTCTTCTTCTCCTCTTTTCACTTCATCTATAAATGTAAGAGCTTGGCTCATTGCCAAATTGTTGGACTCTGATACTTTTGAAGTGTAAATAGAATCGAAAGCAATCAATACAAAAGAATTTCCCCTTTCTCTCTATCTTCATCTATTGTCTCTTCTTGCTTGCCTAAAATCTGTGGATCATTTATCTTCTGTAATAAGAAACTTTGTGTTCTTATTGATATGATTTCTAGAAATTTGTGTCTATGGAATGATATCTTATGCTGTGAATGAGAATGATTCTGTTCTGTATCACCTTTTCTCAGTACATATAAGGTTATACTCTCGTTATCTATATTTCCTGAAAGTACTTGTTATATTCTGCTCTTTCCTTTCTTCAGTTCTTCCATTCGTTTGTATTGATAAGCTATTTTGGTAAAAAGCATTTCAAGATGTCAGAAGTCCAACCTTAAGATGAAATTTGTACATTTGTATATAAGCTTTGTTGCTTGCTTTCAATAAGGGAACCTCTCCCATAAAGAGGAGGGACTTGTTGTCCCCTGACTGTGGTTTTGTTAAAGTACCATTTTAAAACCTAACAAGAACGATACTAAAAATAATTACTAAGAGATTGGTTGGTTGGTTGGCAGTACCTGGTGAGAGAATTGTCATGACACTAACCCTAATTTTCCTTCATAAGACCTTCCTACTACAATTTTATGACATCTTAACATCCTCAAAACTATAAAATCCATATCATCTTCCTATATCTCCTTTAGATCTTCCACCGTATTAATATGAATTTCAAGGGACTATAGTTTTAGGTATGCAGGAAAACAATTTAAATTACATTATAATGTGAATGTGTAAAAAGGTAAAAGTGAATACACCACAACAACACAATATTTTTATTGGGAAAATGTTTTGGTAATAACCCCACAAATAAAATCACTTATACTAAGAATTTACATCAACCTTTCACTCAGCATTCCCACTATCTCCTCAAGTCCCACACAATATTCAGCCTTTACACAATTTTTGTTAGGTTGTGGAGCATGTTTTCATGTGTGAAAGTGTTGAAGAATGTACACTAAGAGTATTGTACACTTTTCATGTATCCTCACGGGGATTTTGGGGCCGGGCCGGGCCCTGAGTGGGGGTCTAGGGGGCGGCAACCCTCGGTAAAAGGGGGTTCGGGGGCATAGCCCCCGGTAAAAAAAAATTGGGCCTTAAAATGTGCCCAATATATCGGGAAACGTGATTTTCTCATATGATTGGGAATTTTTACCCATAGGTTTATGGGACAGTTTTTTTTTCCCATGGTTTTGATACCCATGGGAAAAACATTTATATGGTTTTCTATATAAAATTGCTTAAACAATTGTCTATGTATATGGTTTTATGCATATGATAGAAGTATGGAAAAACATTGCAGATGTGTTTTGAATTTGGCTGTGAATTCTGTAGAGTTTGTTGAGCATAGCTCCAAACAGATCTGGAGTATAGTATTAAGAGAGTGGTGGCTTGTAATAAAATATGAGCAAGTGATTCTTGGTGGATGTATCCCAAATTGGGTGAACCACGTTAAATATTGTCTCTTTGTGTTGTGTTATTTTATTCTGCACTTTTATTTGAGATCTGTAATATTTTCTACATATTAGTTTCTAATGTTGCGATTCTGTGAGGGATTATTCCGCATATTTTATCCCTTATTTCCTAACAATTGGTATCAAATCCTGGTTTGGTTTCTTGAAGTGTTGAATTGTAGGGAAAGTTTCATCTTGAGTGGGAGCTATGGCAAATGATGGAAGATCTAGGGTTGATAAATTCAATGGGCAGAATTTCAATCTTTGGAAGATGTAGATGAAAGATTACCTTTATCAGAAGGATCTTTATACTCTGTTGTCTGAGAAGGTGAAAAAACCCTCGAGCATGACAGATGCATAATGGGATTTGCTGGATAGGAGGGCACTTGGGACAATCTCGAGCTCTGTCTTGCATCTTCGGTATTATTTAATGTTTCAAAGGAAAAGACTACAAAAGAACTGATGGATGCATTAGGGAAGTCGTATGAAAAACCCTCTACCTCTAATCAGATTTTTTAATGAAAATGTTGTTTTAATATGAAGATGTGTGATAATGGTTCAGTAGCAGATCATGCTAAATGATTTTAATACAGTTGTAAATATGCTAGCTTCGGTTACAATAGAATTTGATGAAGAAGTTAGGGCTTTATTAGTTTTGTGCTCTTTACCTGAGAGTTGGAATAGCCTGTAATGGCGGTAAGCAACTTGGTACCTGCGAACTCAAAGTTAAAGTTTGAGGATGTTGTAGGGGTGATTCTAAGTGAGGAAATGTGAAGACAAAGCTCTGGTGAATCTTTTACTTCAAGGAATGCTTTAATAGTGGAAACTAGAGGGAGATAGAAGAATAGAGGAAACCGTGGAAAATCAAAGGATCAAGCAAGGTCAAAATCAAAAAGTAAGATAGTATGTTGGCACTATGGAAATTCTGGGCATGCAAAGAAGGAATGTTGGGAGCTTTGGGACAAGAAGAAACAACAGGAAGAAAACAAGGAGGAAAATGTGGCAATGGGGAATGTATGTCAGGATGCTTTGATTCTTTCTTTACACAATATTACTGAATCTTGGGTTTTAGATTCGAGGGCTTCTTTCCATGCTTCTCCACATAGGCATTATTTTGTTGATTATGTTCAAGGAGATTTTGGACATGTTTTTCTTGGTGATGATGAGCCTTGCAGCATAGTTGGAAAAGGTTCTATTCAGGTTAAGATGCAGAATGGGAATACTTGGCTATTGAAGGATGTCAAACATGTGCTTATATTAAGATAAAATTTGATATCGGCAGGGGTAGTTGAGAAGTGATGGTTGTATTGTGATATTTATAACAGATGCTTAGAAGGTTACTAAGGGTGTTCTTGTGGTGGTAAGAGGTAAGAAGGTTGGAACCTTGTATTTAACCACTTATAACACTAATGTTTGTAATCTTGTGGCTTCAGAAGTAGATACAACATTGTGGCACTATAGGCTCGGTCATATGAGCCATAAGGGCATGGAGATCATAAAGAAGGATTTTCTTGGATATACAGAAATGGGTTTGGAGTTTTGTGAGGACTGCATATATGGGAAACAAAAGCGAGTAAGGTTTCTCAAGGTTGGACCTACAAAGAAAGAGAGTAAGTTAGAGCTGGGTACATTCTGATGTGTGGGGGTCAGCTCAGGTATCATCTCTTGGGGGTTCAAGTTATTATGTTACTTTTATTGATGATGCAACAAGGAAAATTTGGGTTTAATGTATTTGAAACAAATTTGATGCATTTGACACTTTTTTAAATGGAAAGCCTTAGTAGAGAATGAAACAGGTCTTAAGCTAAAATGTCTCAGGTCAGATAATGGAGGGGAGTATAGCAGCAATGAATTTGATGATTACCGTTCTAAGAATGGAATCCGCAGGTAAAATATGGTTCTTAGAACTCTGCAGTAGAATGGGGTATCAGAAAGGATGAATAGAACAATAATGGAACGTGCTAGGAGTATGAGGTTACATGTAAGACTACCTCTTTCTTTTTGGATAGAAGCGGTCACAACAGTTGTGTACTTGATAAACAGAGGACCCTCAAGTGCCTTGGATGGAGGCATACCTGAGGAGGCTTGGTATGGTAAGAAATTTTATTATTCATTTCTTAGAGTCTTTGGATGTGAGGTGTTTTTTCATATAGACAAGGATGATAGGACCAAGCTAGAGGCTAAGTCAGAAAAATGTACTTTCATTGGTTATGGTGGTGATGACTTTGGATATAAATGTTAGAGTATTAAAGACAAGAAAATAATTTGATCTAAGGATGTGGTATTTAATGAGAAAGTCATGTATAAGCAACAGTTACAGGAAAATAGGGAAGAATACAAGAAATAATATGCAGCGGTAGAGGATCTTCCGGATGGAAAAGTGACACATGAATCAGTTCAGGAACCTCCTCAACAAGAACCCCAAACTCCTATATTGAGGAGGTCTTCTAGGGTAAGAAGAGAACCTAAATGTTTTTCTCCTTCTCTTTATTATTTATTACTCACTAATAGTGGAGAGCCAGAGAGATTTGATGAAGAAATGCAAGTAGATGCCAGGAAGAAGTGGGAGCAAGCTATGGATGAGGAGCATCAGGCTCTCATGGAGAACCAGACATGGGATTTGGTGAAGCTACCTGAAGGAAAAAGAGCATTACATAACAAGTGGGTGTTCAGAGTCAAAGAGGAAGAAGGAGGCAAGAAAATATACAAGGCCCGGTTGGTGGTCAACGAGTTTGCACAGAAAAAGGGTATAGATTTTGATGAGATTTTTTCTCCTGTAGTAAAAATGACTTCTATTAGAACTGTTATAGGAAAAGTTGTAGTAAAAGACTTGCACTTAGAACAGCTTGATGTAAAGACTGCATTTCTCCATGGTGATTTAGAGGAGGAACTATATATGCAGCAACCACAGGGATATGAGGTCAAAGGTAAAGAGGAGATGGTGTGCAAACTGAAGAAGAGCTTGTATGGCTTGAAACAAGCTCCACGTCAATGGTATAAGAAATTTGATAGCTTCATGATGGAGCAAGGTTATATTAGATGTCATTCTGACCATTACATGTATACAAAGAAATTTGAGGATGGAAGTTATATTATCCTATGTCTGTATGTGGATGACAGGTTGGTTGCAGGTAAAAACATGCAGGAAATAAAAGTACTCAAGAAGCAACTAAGTGAATCCTTTGCTATGAAGGATTTGGGGGAAGCCAAACAAATCCTTGGTATGAGGATATCTCGAGATAGGAAGGAACGGAAGTTGATTTTATCTCAGGAAGAGTACATTAAGAAAGTCTTGGAGAGGTTTAATATGCAAGATGCTAAACCGGTTGGGACTCCTTTCGCAGGCCATTTCAAGTTATCAAAGGAGCAGTGTCCCAAGACAGAGAAGGAGAGAAACCAAATGTCCAAGGTACCTTACTCATCAGTAGTTGGTAGTTTGATGGATGTCATGGTGTGTACCAAGCCTGATATTGCCCATGCAGTGGGAGTGGTGAGTAGATTTATGAGTGATCCAGGTAGAGATCACTGGCAAGTAGTAAAGTGGATCCTTCGTTATTTGAGAGGGACCATGGGGACAGTTTTGTGCTACAGTGGATCAGACACCACTTTTTGTGGTTATGTAGATTCAGATATAGATGGAGATGTAGACAACAGGAGGAGCATGATAGGTTATGTTTACACTGTAGTTAGGATAGCAGTGAGCTAGATTTCATGACTACAGAAGTTGGTGGCTTTGTCAACCATAGAGGCTGAGTATGTTGTTTCCACAGAGGCAAGAAAAGAAATGATTTGGTTACAACAATTTCTTGAGGAGTTGGGGCATAAGCAGGAGGAAGGAAAGCTACATAGTGATAGTCATAGTGTTATACACCTAGCTAAGAAATCTGCTTTCCACTCTAGGACGAAGCATATATAGATAAGGTACCATTTCATCAGGACAGCTTTGGAGGAAGAGAAATTGAAGCTGGAGAAGATCCATACCAATTAGAATCTTGAAGATATGATGACCAAGGTGGTCAAAAGGGAAAAATTGAAGTTGTGTTCAGCTTTGGTTGGTCTTCACGGAAACTAGTGAAGGGTTGAGAAGCTTGCTCAGAGGAAAACTAGTCTCCAAGTGGGAGATTGTTAGGTTGTGGAGCCTATTTTCATGTGTGAAAGTGTTGAAGACTGTACGCTAAGAATATTGTACACTTTTCATTTGGGAAACGTGATTTTCTCATATGGGCAGGATTTTGACCCATAGGTTTATGGTACGGTTTTTTCCCATGGTTTTGATACCCACGGTTTTGTAAAACTGCTTAAGTAGTTATCTATTTATATGGTTTTATGCATATGATAGAAGTATGAAAAAACATTGCAGATGTGTTTTGAATTCGGCTTTGAATTCTGTAGAGTTTGTTGAGCATAGCTCCAAACAGATCTAGGTATTATATTGAGAGAGCGGTGGCTTGTAATAAAATCTGAGCAAGTGATTCTTGGTGGACATAGCCCAAATTGGGTGAACCACGTTAAATATTGTCTCTTTGTGTTGTGTTATTTTATTCTACACTTTTATTTGAGATTTGTAATATTTTCTACATATTAGTTTCTATTGTTGTGATTCTGTGAGGGATTATTCCACATATTTTATCCCTTATTTCCTAACAATTAAATAAATATCCACCATATTAATATGAATTTCAAGGACTATAGTTTTAGGTATGCAGGAAAAAATGTAAATTACATTATAATGTGAATGTGTAAAAGGTAAAAGTGAATACACCACACAACACAACATTTTTATTGGGAAAACATTTTGGTAAAAACCCCACAAATAAAATCACTTATAATAAGAATTTACATCAACCTTTCACTCAGCACTCCCACTATCTCCTCAAGTCCCACACAATATTCAACCTTTACACAAATTTAATAATTTAAACAATACAATGCTCTTTCATCTTGAAATTCACCAACCCTATTAAATAGGGTTGGCGAATAACGGTTTTCACGGGAACTTGCACTGTTTCACCCACACTTCAATTATTTAAGCATAGTTTCATCCATGTGAGTGGATTGTGGCACCCAAAACTTATATCTTAGATATAAGTTTCAAATTAATGTGTTATAATTAAAAAATTAATGGGTTTAATTAAGCGGTTGACCCACTTAATATTACAACCCCAACCCTCCCCCTTATTATTAAGTGGGGAAACATGTCAAATTACCGTTTTATAAAAAATGATTTACGATCCATAAACCATTCAAAGATGATTTAGGATAACATGTAACAACAGGGAAAATCATACAAAGATTCCCAAAAAACAAAAAAATCTCAAGGTAAGTTATTTACATATGAAGCCTTATATAAGATCATGGACTCTTTTATAAAACATAAATCTCCCATAGTTAATTCTTTTTTGGGTATTACAAGTAAAATCAAGTGTTGTGATCATTTACTTAAGATTCACTTATAGTGATATTTTACAAAATGGAGATAGTATAGGAAGTTTACAGCATGTTATTAAGAGGTGATTGTCATGCACACTCCCCCTCAAGGGTAACTTTGAAAGGCCTAGTAAGAAAAAAAAAAACTTTTAGAACTACACAGCACATAGTGCCTTCATGAAAATATTTGCAACTTGATCTTCAGTAGGACAAAACTTGTGATCAATATTGCCATTTGATAATTTCTCTCAAATGAAATGCATATGTATATCTATATGCTTCGTTCTTTGATGTTGAACTGGATTGTTCACACGAGTAATGAAACTATGGATATCATATAGAAAAAGAATTCTTCCTTTTACGCCCATTTGGAGTTCATCTAATAGTATTTTTAGCCATATGGATTATTTTGTTGCTTCCATGACACTTCTATACTCAACATCGGTAGAAGAGATATAAATTTTCGGTTGCTTCTTTCTACTCCAAGTGATGGCACTTGTACCAAACTTGAAAACATATCTAGTAGTAGACTTTTTATCTATAATATCACCAACATGATCACAATCACAATAACTAAATAATTATGCATGTCATTACTAGAAGAATAATTCAAACCATAATTAATTGTTCCTTTGATATATTTTAAATTTTGTTTATCCATTTTCCAATGAGTTTCATAAGGATTCCGCATGAATCTAGAAACAACTCCTACTACATATGAAAATATCAGGCCTAGTAATAGTCAAATAAATTAAACTACCAACTATGTTTCTATACAAAGTAGGATTAAATTTACCACATGTAGGTTTTGGATGTAATTTAACACCAACTTTCATAAGAATGACAACAGTATTACAATCAATCGTGTTAAATCTTTTAATTAAATTAGTAGTATACTATGATTGAGATGCAACAATAGATTTATGATCTTGAAATATAGTCATGCCTAAAAAATGATTTAAGCAGACCTAAGTCAGTCATTTCAAAATGTTGTCTTAATCTTTCTTTAATTCTAAGAATTAAATTCTTATCACTACTTACAAACAAATCATCAACATATAAGATAATAATGATAATATGATTATTTTCGAATTTCACAAATTATCAGAAATATAATTTTTGAAACCAAGATCCTAAAAGAAGTTATTTATTTTAGCATACCAAGCTCTAGGAGCTTGTTTAAGACCATAGTAATGATTTTTTAAGTTTACACACATATAATTCCTTACTCGTGTTCTTCAAAACCTTTAGGTTGACACATGTAGATTTCTTCTTTTAGGTTACCATTTAGAAAATAATTTTTAACATCCATTTAGTGAATCTCCCACCCATGTTGAGCAACTAATGATAGGAGAATCCTAATAGTGCTCATTTTGGCTACATGAGAAAATATTTCAACGTAGTTGATACTAGAGTTCTAAGTGAACCCACAAGCTAATAATATTGCCTTAAAATTTTCTATTTATCCTATAGAGTTATACTTAATTTTATACAACCATCTAGACCCTATAATGCTTCTTTTAGAAGGATGAGGGACTAGTTCCCAAGTGTTGTTTTTAATTAGGGCATTATATTCATCTTTCATAGCTTCGATCCATCTTTCATATTGACTAGATTCCTTGAGAGGTTTTGGTTCAACCTCATATAGGGTCATCAATGCATAATAAGGATGTTAATTGCGGGTCATTCTTCTAAGGCTATTGTGATGAGAGTCCTTAACTAGATTTTGAGAGCATTTAGGAATTCTAAAATGTGACACATTTTTTACAAATCCCCCTCAATCTCCATATCCATCATATCTAGAGTAGGATATTCATCCTGTTGGACCTATGTTTCCATATTGTCCGGATAAGTATTATCAAGCTTTAGGATTTCTGCCTCAAGAGAAATAGAGGATGCTTCACAGGAAGTTTCACAAAATGGTTTATCTAGAACATGTACATTCCTATTTTCTACGATCCCATGTTTGAATTAAAAATATACTCTTAATCCATTTTGTTTCAACCTCCGTATCTAACAAAGATATAAGAGTAAGAGGTAGGATCGAGTTTCTTCTATTTAAATTTCAAAATAAAGAGGGAAGTAGAACTACCAAATATCTTCAAATGAGAGATATCAAGTTTTTGTTTCGTC
Source organism: Taxus chinensis (assembly GCA_019776745.2). NCBI lineage: Eukaryota > Viridiplantae > Streptophyta > Pinopsida > Cupressales > Taxaceae > Taxus > Taxus chinensis. Next base: position 590,462,584 of record CM034147.1, read on the forward strand.
CATACTTCATGAGGTGTATTTTGACATAAGGATTTAATAGGAACCCTATTTAGAATGTGGAAAAACTTATTCATGGCTTCTTACCCATAGAAACTTGGGCACATTTGACGCATGAATCATTTTCCTAGCCATTTCTATTATGGTCCTATTTTTTTTTCTTTTTGTGATGTCGTTTTGTTGTGGGTAATAGGGAGTTGTCAACTCACGATGAATCTAGCATGACACACAAAACTCATCAACTTTTTTACTAACATACTCACCTTTGTTATCATTTATAATCCTTTTAAATTTTATATTAGTCATGTTTTCAACTAAAGCCTTAAACTCTTGAAATTTGGACAATGTACCATAATTTTTCTTAATGTATTATGACTAAATCATCCTAGATAAATCATCAAAAAAATATTACAGACAAACAAGGATCTGCCAAGAGAGGGTACTTCGAGTGGACCTCTAACATCACTATGAATTAACTCTAGCAATTGAGAGGAATTATGATCATGATGTTTGTGAAATGGTTCAATGTGTTGTCTTACCACACAAGCAACTTTCACAAGTTCCATGGTCAAATTTCATCTTAGGGAGACCTATCAATAGGTTTAGATGAGACATTTCATACATACTTCTGAAATTCATGTCTTAGTATTTCATGCCAAAGTTGAAGATCATTTTTAGAAGTAGAAGAAAAAGAGGTTTCAGAAACAAATCCATCAAATATGTAAAGACCATTTTTTTGTATTCAAGAAGTAATAACATTACTTAGTTCATTTTTCACATACCATTTATTTTTTAATAACACAATTTTACAAATTTTAATTTAAGTTAATTGTGGGTAAGATAAAAGGTTATTTTTTAACTTAGGAACTAATAAAATGATTCTTAATTGTTCCATATTTCAATTTTACATTACCACAACTTCAAGATTAAATGATAGAATTGTCTCCTAGATATATATTTTTCCTAACATTCTACAACCGTCTGTGAGGATTTCACAAATCCAAGTCATGTTCATGAAGCCACCACTATCTAGGATCCATTCATTGTCATTTGAAGATGAGAGTGCAATATATAGGGCAATAGTTTGCTCAATGTTATTTACTTGGTTTTGAGTTAAATTTGATTTAGATTTTGATTTTGATTCTTCATTTTATTGTTGAGCTTCTTATTTTTAGAATTTTTATCAAATTTATTTATTTTTGCATAACAATTAGTCCCTTATGACTAATTTTCTACATTTATTACAAGTGTCATTGAACTTCACCTTGAAATTTTGACTATTTCTGATAGGATTAGTGTTAGGATTAGTTTTAAATTTTGATTTGAAGCTTGATTTTTAGTTTGGATTGATGTTATTTTGATTTTGAAAGGGTTTAAGATTATTAAGAAAAATGCATGAGAGGCATTCTCTTTTGAATTGAAGTTTTCCATGATTCATTCTTCCTTAATTATGAGAGACGATAGGGTATCCAAATCAGGTAAATCAGTCTCGTTTTGGTATTTAGAGTTCAAAATTGAGATATAGTTTCTGAATTTTTCATGAATGTTAATCTATGTGATAAAATACAACAATTTATCTTGAAATATTTCACGACTACATCCATCTAAACGTGCTTTAATATTTTTTAGTTTTGGCTAAATTATTAAAAAAAATCATTCCCCTTCATGGAAGACGTAAATAGCTCCATGATGAGTTTGATTATTTTCGAGAAGTAACTTCCCTCATGCATTATTTTTAGTTATTTCCATGTGTCAGCAGGAGATTCCAGGTGTCCTATATGCAGCAAGAACTCATATTTTATGCTTTGAAATAGGATTGACATGGCTTCTTAGGATCTTTGGGAGAATGTACTTAGGTTTTCGGGGCTTTCTAGTCTTCCAATGGGTTGTTTCTCCATACCAGTGATGAGATCCCACAATTTTCTTTCCATGAAGATGGATTTCATTCTAACTCGACAAATGTTGTAATTTGTTCCATTCAATAGTTGTAATTTATCAATTGAAAAATTGGTCATTCCAACCATTTTCAATGATAAATATGAAATATGATAGTAGGTGAAGAACAAGAAATCAATTAAAAAGTTGAATTCCTGAAAACTAGTTTATATCACTATTTTAACAAAAAAAAAATGATTTTCCTTGATAAAAAATTAAACTTAATATTTTTTAGATAGATAAACACTTTTGACCAAAGTTATGAACCGGAGTACATTTAGCCAAGATATAGCATTTAAGATCAACAATTAGCAAACCAGAACCATCACACTTTGAGCACACTTCTAGTGCAGACACTTTCGAATCAGAATCCACCTATGTTAAATCCACCTGCCAGCCGCGCCACCTCAGACATTACCACCCTGAAAGGGGATCATGCCTAAGTGGGATTTGAACCTGGGTGGATCCAAATACAACCATTCATCTTAACCAATCCACCCAGACCCCATCAGAAAAAATTAAACTTAATTAAATTCAAAATAAATCTTTAATTTTTGAAATACATTTAAGTAATCTACAAAACTAAATGCATTTTATTTTCTTGTTTCAAAAAAACTTTATAAAAACTTCAATTATAATAGTATAATTTTTTCGCTAAATTTCTCTTTAAAAAATTAGACTCTTATTTTCCAAATCAAAATTTTAGCAAAATAAAAAACGGAAGAGGATTGGGAGTCAAACTTCACACCTCTTAGTTTTCATGAACTCAACTTAGCCTAGCTATATGAGTTAGCTAGTGAGTTCTTTTACTTTATCTTCTAGTTTTTTATTTATAAAAAATAATGAAATAACTTTACAATATCACGTATTAAAATAAGTTTATCTTCTTTTATGCTATTAGAAAAGAACACCTAAAAGGAATCCCTAAATTTTAGGGTTTCTTGGTTTTAATTTTTTTATGCAACTTTTTTTAAAACTTTATTTTGCTTGTTTGTTTTTCCATGGTGGGTAGGGAAAAGGAGATGAAAATTGGAGGCCAAATTTGATAAATATCAGGGCAATTTTAAGGTATATAGGCTATTTTTTTAATTTATATTAGTGTTTTTGCATTTAACAAGTTGATTTTAGCTTATAAAGGCATTTTATCATGTCGTATGAAGCATATTGCAAGGCATTTTTGGTAAATATGGGGCTTTTTCGTATTTAACATACCTTTTGTTGGTGATTTAATAGTATTCAAGTCATATGGGGCTATAACCAAGCTGATCCAACCTTATAGAGGTTGCATTTTCCGCTTATACTAGATGTTTCTAATAAATGAAAGTTGTATTAAATTATTCAAGGTGTTTTTACCCTTTAACTTCTTTACAGATTAATTCGATGTTTTATATAGGTAATTTTCAGGTTTAAGAGGGTTTAGATTTAAATATTTTACAAATAATATCATATTTTCTTATTTTACAAGTCGTTTCTAGGTGTATATGCCATATAGAGAGATTTCTCGGGCCTGATTTGTTGTTCTAGCAAAATAATAAAGGTGATTTTAAAAATGTACATGTTGTATCATGCATATATGATAGTTTAGGGTTTATGCAAGTCAATTTAAGGATATAACATGCCTTAATAATGTAATACAAGTCGTATGAAGTTTTTTATGGAAGAAGTTTATGCAGTATATTAGGTTGTTTGGAGTGTATAGAGGGTTTGCAAGTTTACTAGGTCCAAAAACCGTGTGAGTATGGATTTAAGAAAGTTAAAAAAAATAGCTCAATGGATATAATTGATGCCTAGATTATATTACCTTGCACTATTCACCTCCAAACAACAATAGGACCCTCTCCTCTGCCAAGTATCATCTTCTACCAAACTAGTGCTTTGGACAGGGAATGACTCTAACCTTATATTTTTATAAATTTTGAAAAAAAATGTCTAGTAAATATATGAATTACCCTCAATGGGAAAAACATAATCAAATATCTTGAAAATATCTCTAACTAGTTTCATACAAATCAACTATTGAAACCCACTCTTTTAGGGATTTCAATACAATCAATCTCCCAAAAGAAAATATAATGGGAATCAATATCTTTTTAATTGTAAAAAAAATAATACCTAGTAAATTTGTCCCTCAAACAAGCTTGCACACACTAAAACATGCATCCTTGCTATGATGCAATGTTATAAATTGGCAATAATTAATAAATACTAAATTAAATAAATATCCACCGCATTAATATGAATGTCGAGGACTATAGCTTTAGGTATGAGGAAAATCATTTAAATTACTTTATAAATTGAATATATAAAAAGTAAAATTGAATACACCACACAACACAAAATTGTATGTGGGAAAACCTTTCGGTAAAAATCCACAAATAAAATCACTTGTCTTATTACAGATAATTTATATCAACCTTCCACCCAACACTCCCATTATCTCCTCGAGTCTCTTACAATATTCAATCTTTGCACACATTCAATAACTTACAAAATCAATGCTCTTCCATCTCGAAATGAGATCACCCTATTAAATAGGGTTGGCGAATAACAGTTTGCATGGGAGTGCACCGTTTCACCCAAACTTAAATGATTTGAACATAGTTTAAATAATTTAAGTGTGGGTGAGTGGATTGTGGAACCTGACACTTATATCTTAGATATAAGTTTCACGTTAATGTTTAATAAATTAAAAAGTAGTGGGTTTAATCAAGTGGTTGACCCAATTAATATTACAACCCCAACACTAATCTACCTCCATTCTATATCCTCTTTCTCCACCTTTAATGGATTGTTTATAGCTAATGAAATCAACCATGCTTTATGTCATCTAGTAGACATTTATACTTGGTTAACTACATCAACCATGGTCAATGTTTTCAACATGTTGAGTGGTGATTTCAAGTTAGATTAATTTATAAATTGGTATCATTGTTATCATTTCACAAATATATCCTTGTATAATTCACTATTCCTTCACTTGCAAATTTATTCTTAAAGGGTTAATATGTTTATGGTCTTAATGGAGCTTATACTTGGAGGTCCTCTTTGGAGAATTATGTTATTATGATCAACACAAATTGGATCCACCTTTGATATCTCTCTCATGAGGAGTTACCAACCTTGGAGGGGGTTAATGCACTAATAATATCTATACAAAGGTAATTATCCCTAACGGATTATATTTCCTTTATGTTAGTATGATTGATTATGTTTATGTATCATGTATCACGTATCATGTATCACGTATCATGTATCATGTATCACGTATCATGTATCACGTATCACGTATCATGTATCACGTATCATGTATCACGTATCACGTATCATGTATCACATATCATGTATCACGTATCATGTATCATGTATCATGTATCATGTATCATGTATCATGTATCATGTATCATGTATCATGTATCATGTATCATGTATCATGTATCATGTATCATGTATCATGTATCATGTATCATGTATTAGACTAGAATAGTATATCATATATTTATATATTGCATTAGTGTTCCTTTATAGCACATGATTACTTCCTAATTATGTTGCAACCCTTAGATTAAATCTTGCTTACTATCTCTATTATTACAAACCTTAGTTTAGCTTTGTCTTACTATTTATATTCTTACAATTCCTAGGATATTAGAATACCCCATCCCCATACCATATGTTAGACATGGGATTTGGAACCTTTTACCTATGATATGAGTGTGGATTACTGTCTTCTACATCCATGAGTATTGCTCCTCTAGGCTCTATCTTTAGCTTGTGTGTTACCCCTAGAATGGTCATGTAACTATATCTTAATCTATATTACTAAAGAGAGAGAGAGAGAGATAGAGAGAGAGAGAGAGAGGATAAACATATTTATTATTTTAGAAAACATACACCATGAATTTACATGTCATCTTTTTATAACAAAATGCTAAGTGACACTCTCTATGTACTCACCATTTCAAAACACCTATCAACATGTCATGTGTTGGAAGTTTAACCCCCACACCTATAATAATCTTAACCATCAGCCATGTAGAAAAGGAAACATTCTTGTAACCATCCTCTTTTATGACAATCATTTGTTGTAACCAATTATAAAGACTCAAATTTGGAAATTTACCCTGTAACACTTCTAGTTGTCACAATGCTCCTTTATTAAGACAAATATCCATATCCTATCCCCAATAAGTACATCTCATTATCTCTCTCCTAGCTTGATTATTAATAAACATTGGTATGTCACCGCATTTTGAATATAAGTATATAAAATTAGTACTTAACATTTCCTTATCATGATACATTTTTACTATTGTACTCATTGTCATCATGTCCAAAATTGTATAGTAGGGTCAAGATGTAATTCTCAGTCCTTCCTGACTTGTACAATCTTGGACCGACACATCCTCCAACTTTTATTTCAATTTTGTTATCTTTATTAGGTCGTTTTATCCTCTTGGGTTACCTTTACATAATAAAATACCTTTAAAACCAAATATGACGAGTAAATGATTAGTGTCAGTTTTACCAAAGTGTATGAAATGTAAAAGAGAGGTTCCTAGTTGGGTTCTCAAATGTAAGGATCTAAACTAATACCATCCATACCGTGCAAATATAAAGGTTCTCAAGGAGTGCTAAAGTCATAAATATAGAGAATAATATCCCTATCCCGAAGATAGTTATAGGTTTTCAAGGCCTATAACTAAGATACATATAGGTATCCTGCTAGGATTCTGAAATAGAAGAGAGATAACCAAGGGGTGGATAAATCCAATGGGCATTGTAATAATAAGACAAATAAATAGATCAAAGAAAACATGCACCTACTTTAATATATAGTAATGAATGACCAACATACAACAAGCACATGAAAAATAAGATACTAAAGAGGGTTAGAGATACTTACTTATAGCTTGTGTGTGTGTCCAATGATGCCTAATCCTCTCCAAAGACAACAACATTGAGAGAGAATTATTATGGGTGGAGAAGGGGAAATCTCAGCAAGAAGATCTCTAGTCTTATCTCACTATGGTGACCCAATTGTAAAATAGGCAAGCTCCATAACTCCAAATTCATCCAATAATGCAAGAAATAATGTGACAAAGAGTGAATAATAAAGTGATAATAAATTAGTTATTGGATTGTAAGTGGTTGGTGAAAATGAGAAGAAGGAAATGGGATATATATACCTATCATCATCGCCCATGGGAAATGGAATCAGATATGGAAAATCTAAAATAGGCACCATCACCCATGGGCGATGGCGTCAGCCTTGGGGGAAATCCTAAAGGTCAATAGGTTGAAAACATGAGGAAAAAAGGCTAGAATATAAATGGGGGTAAATGATGAAGGTTCATAGTGGTTGAAAGCAAGGGATAATAGTGAGAAATAGGAAGTAGATAAACATAGTGGGATAAGTGGACATAATGAGTATAATGTGTTAACAAAGGAAATAAACTGAGGACATATATATGGTGACTAAGGATGATAATGACATCTCTCAAATGTTGTGGTCTATCCCACATGACTAAGTCTGATCATACCCTAATCTCGGTAAGCCCCTTAAGGCACCCACTCAAGAGGAGAATGCATCAACAACTCCTTACATAAAATAAAAAGTTAACAACATAAAAAAATATGGTGTATACATATGCCCCAACCAAATAGAATCATGAATCACAATACATAAACATGAGATGGTCTTCAAGAAAAGATCTATACAACATGAAATAAAAAGGAAATGGTGAAAGTAAAGTGCTAAAATGGAAGTGTTGTAAAGAAGTAATGAATGCTAAATGAAATATACCTACCTCATACTTACATGTCGATGTCACTTGACTTTCTTGTGGCAGGTATAATAATTTATTAAAACCTTGAATAAGTAAGACTAAAAAGAAACACTAGAAGATAATCAATAAAATAAGACATAAATCACCTAGTTAGGAGGTCATATGAGGGGTGATAACCAAGAGGAAAATAACAATGTTGAAGAGCACAAAAAACTAGTTGGTAGATGTTATAGGGATGATAAAGTGTGATATAAAGGTGCTAATTAGGATGTGATGTCATAGAGTTATTAGACTTGAATAAATATATAAATAAATTACCAAAGAATCTAAGGAAGGAAGTAATGGCCATATAAACCCAAGCAAGAAAAATAAACCCAAACGAGTTAAACAAAAATAAAATAGTAGGTTGATGAAGTAGTTAATTTGAATAATGTTGTTAAAGAGAAGGTGTTATTCTTTGAATATTTCTTGGAGTTGAATTTCTATATTTAAATGTAGAGTGGGAATCATGAGGTGCCCAAAAATATGGTTTGGTGAAAGAAGTGGTGTCATGAAATTCCCCAAAAAAAAATTCAATTATGTGGGTGTTATGGTTAAAGGTATTCATTATTTCCAAGTTGTGTTGGTAATGAAGAACATCTAAATGGCACGATTCAACATGAGATAAGATGTAGTCTTCATTAATGATAGGTGAAGTAGAATGAGTTGTAATGTCATCATAATCAAGTCTCTCAGATTCAAAAGTATCGTCGCGGGCCATGACCCCCATTTTGCTAAAAAGTGGGGGTGGATGGTAGCCGGTGAAGAGATGTGCAATATCAAGCTCATCATTTTCAAGGGGTAACCATGATGATGACTAGAGGAGGCAACATTACAAGGAGGTTCCTCAGATTCTAAAATAAGAGGAAATCGATCTCAAGGTAGTAGAATCGAGAAGAAGCTAAGAGTGTAACTACGTTGAGTAAATATTTTTATTGACTATGTTTTGTAATTCATTAGGTTCATCATCATTTGAGTCAGCTAATGTGACGTGAATATCAGGTCTATAGTCATAAAACTTAGGGTATGGGATGTTAGGAATTATAGCAATAATAGGAATGTGAAAGGATTTTTCAGCAAAGGGGACAGATATGTTCCAAGGATTTGGATTAAGCATCATGTCTATATCATTTATTATTATGAATGAATTTAATGCATTGGTACCCTACAATGATGCAACTACATGCATGTGATGTGTCCAATGGTCGGCCAAGCAAGATATTATAAGAAAAAGGTCAGTCTAGAACCATGATTTTGGTGAGATAAATATTACATCCCATTATGATGGGAATCCAAATGCAACTAAATAGACTTTTGATGAGTTTTATCAAATCCAACATGGCAAGTGAGTTAGGTGTGATTAAGGTTATCAACTAAAAACCAAAGTTTTTTATGAGAGAGAAGGAAGTGACATTAATTTCAGATCCTTCATCCACAGGACTCATCTTACTTATGCAATGTGAATGATGACACTAATAAGGAGTGGAAGATCATTGACATGTAACAATACTTCGTCGTTGATCATGTGTCATCTTTGGGAAATTCTATGGTTATGGATTTATAATTTTTAGAGGGAATGATAACTTTGATATGATGGATTTAGGGGTTAGGGAAAGGTGGGGCATAGGGAAGGTTCCTCTACCTCATCGAATGCATCCTCCAAGTGATAAATTTGTTGCATGAGGAATATTTGATGTTATGGAAAAGTGTGCATGAGTTGCATCAGAGGGATTTTGCAAGTCATGGAATTGAGATCTCATCTAGGAAATTCCATTGTGACCTAGGATAGGTATCATAATAGTATTTAGGAGGATGAGAAGCAGAGGAAGGAACCATGACCGATACGAGGCTTGTAGGATTGAGAAACCTTATCCAAGGATGGTGGAATATATTATATAGAGAGGATTTTTAGTGTGGATTTTTGGGATGAGGCTCGACTGAGGGAGTAGGCTCATCATTAGGTTGCTCATGAGAGGTATCAATGAGATTTTGATCATTAAGGGAAGGATTTTTGGGTTTGTATATGGGGTCCTTATGTATAGGCTTATGTCAACGTAATTGATTTATCTGCATTGACATATTGTGAATTGTGGTAGTTATAATCATAAGACCCTTCAATAGTACCTACAAAAGTGGTTCATAGGTTCTTTATTATGGTTGGTCCTAGATTGGTGGCTCTCATGGGATTGCATAGAAGGGATTGATATTTCTCATAACGTTATTGGATAATAATACCAGTATAAAATTGGGTCCAAGAAATAAATCAATGGAATCCTTCTTAAGATCCATCCAACCCTTGTGGGAATATTCGATAGTGGTGTGCCACCAAAAAAGAGGTTAGGATTGAAGGAAGTTGGTTGCTTGGTAGGAGGAAAAATGTGAGGTATGGGGAGAACTTGTAATAGCTCACCATGTAATAAAGGTGGGTGGTGATGGATTATGGGAAATGACACTTTGGCTATTGTTTGTTTGAAGAGGAATGTGTGATAGATTTTCCTTTAGAAAGGTCTTGGGAGTTAATGGAAGTTAGACATGGATTTGAGGGTATTCGAGGGCTTAGATGGTTATTCAAATTCTCACATAAGGTAATATTGTCATCTTGGTCTTATTTGAGAGCCTCTTCCAATGTGGTGGGAGAGAAGGATATTAGACCTTATATTAGAGATTATGAATAAGGGCCTTAAGGAAGATTTGAGAAAGGTTTTGATTATCAAGATAATGATTACATTGATTAGATAAAAGCTTTCATCACTTGATGAAATCATGAGCTGAATCACTAGGAGATTGTTTCAAATTAATGAATTTTTGAAAGGTATTTTAGGAAGGTCATGTTGTTGGAAACTCCTTCACTAAAGCTTAGAAATAAAGTTCTCTAGATTGATAATATAGTGTGAAGGGAGTTGATTATACCATTCTAAAGCATCTCCTACAAAGGTCTTTACAATGATCTTGGTTGTAGCAACAAGTATTTTTTTGAATCCACTCCTTATAGATGTTTCCCAAATTCTTAAGATAGAATGTTGGATCTATTGACCCATCATAAGAAATGGTAGGAGATATCCCCCCTATATCCATATAAATATATGTAAGGAGTTAGGGGTTCATTTTGTAATGTTTAAAGAACCTTATGTATATTAGAAGAGGATGGATAGGATTCCCATTGGCATGCAAAGAGAAAATGAGGTATTGAAGGTTAATTAAGACCTATAAGGATTTGAGCTAGTGGAAAGGCCATTTGTAGGATTTGATTTTTCATTTGAAGCATGTTTGAAGTGGTAGAAGATTGAATCTAGTGGCCATTTGATCCAACTTAATAATCATGATATTAGGATCAGGTGGTGGATTAGGGCCACTAAAGGAAGAAGACTTGGTATTATTTTTTTATAAAGGAGTTTTTGATGGTTGGTTGTGGGTTACTCCAATTGTAGGAGGCTTGTCATGACTAATAGGTTTTGAATGAGGTTTTAGGATTATATCTTCCATGAGACCCATACATAATGAAATGTTGATTAATTCCCCTTCCTTATTGGGTATGTAGAATTCATTATTGTTCATATTTTTGATGGTTTTTATAGGATCAATATGAATTTCTAGAACATTACATTCCATTATCGATGTATATACAAATGAGATCAGCCATGTTGGTAATGCCATATAACCATATCTACACAAAGATAACAATAATAATAAACACAATTATATAATATCTTCTTTATTATTTCTCACATTTCATTCATACGAGACATACAAATATATATGAAATATCACTCCTACAAATGAGGATTTTGTTCAACCTACTAACCCCCCAAATATTATTTAGATGTGATTGTTACTCACGTAACAATGCACAACTCAAATTACATAAGTTGTTAAAACAACTCCAAACTAATATATATTATTGTTAATATAAAAATAATATTATTAACTACTAACCATTTACAAGATAATAATTACTCACGTAATTATTATTTACTCATCACATGTGAACACTAACATAGATTTCCTAACAGTTGGATCATAGGAGTTGATGGCATCAAAAAATATAGATGGAATTGTCATTGTAGAGGAAGATGTTAATTGATCAAAAACATGAATGTCATTTTGGGGTGCTTCAGTTGTGATGGAGTCATAATAAACAATTTATAGGTCTCAAATTCTAAAAATTATGTACTTCATAATATGATCTAGTTCTTGTATGATGTTTTCAACATAGTTGAGGCCTTTACGAAGATGTTCTATATTATTTTTTCCCAAATGTTAATGGGATCAACCGTGTAGAGACACATAGGGGCCAATGGCATCAAAAAAGGGTCAGGGTGGGGGGATAAGAAAATGGGCATAAGTTATTGGACGTATAAGAGGATATGGTCCATTGCATGAAATTAGAAAAAAAATGTGAATGCAATATTGAATGTGTGAGGAGATTTACACAGAGGTTGGCGACATAGGAAATGAATCCAAAATAAGATAATTGATGTAAAATATGAAGAAGATAAGTCCAAAATACAATAATATAGATTCATGGTATACATAACCAAAAAAATGATAATTGGAGATGAATAATATTAATACCAAAATTAGCAATAAATGTGGGCCTAAAAAGTGATGTTGTAATAAAAGGTGATCGTTGTCAAATTACCAAAACGGCCATTTAAAAAATATAAAGTGGATTTAATGAAAGAAAAGAGACATTTTATCACATTAGTGTGTGGAATACAAAACTTCAAGGAGTTTTTCAAAAAGTGAATATATTTTGAATTATGCCCTTATTACTAAAAATAGTAATTTTGAAGTTCCAAAAATTGTTTATGCCAAACAAAAAGAATTTTTTCGTAAATATATAAAAATAAAGAAAATCCTCTCAAAGATTTTAAAATACATCCGTTAAACTACAAGATATGAAATGAAAGGCAATTTGGAAAAAAAATAAGCCCTAGAAAGAGATCCAAAGAGGAAGACCAACCTTAAGACCTAGGAGAAATTGTGAAAACCAAATTTTAGGTTCTACAATAGATGGAAATATGAAAACAAACCTAAAATATTAATAGATCTTAAAATCTAGGGAAAGTAGAAGCTGAGAAAAGTGATATATGTGGTTCAAGAGTGTCTAATGTTAATCTAGGATATGAAATGTGAAGTTGGCTCAATTAGGAGATGGAGTGAGATTCACATCAGGTTCACTAGAGTGTATGACAGGTAAAAGAGAGGTTCCCAATTGGGTTCTCAAATATAGGGATCCAATGAAAGACAAGCCACACCATACAAATACAAAGGTGCTCAAGGATTGTTAAAGTCATAAATTTAGAAGATTAATAGCCCTATCCCTAGGATAGATATAGGTTTCCAAGGCCTACAACTAAGATAAAATAGGTATCCTAATAGGATTCTAAAATATAAGAGAGATAAACAAGGGGTGGATAAAGTCAATGGGTGCAGTAATAATAGGACAGGGTAATATATCAAAACAAACAAGCATTTACTCTAATCTATAGCAATGAATAACCAACATACAATAAACACATGAAAAATAAGAGACTAAATATGGTTAAAGACACTTACTTGAAGTGTGTGTGTGACTGTTGATGCATAATACTCCCAAAGAAAACAATACCAAGAGAGCATCATTATGTGTGGAGAAGGAGAAAGCTCAATAAGAATATCTATAGTCGTATCTAACTATGGTGGCCCAAATACAAAAGAGGTAAGATTTGAGACTACAAAGTCATACAATAAGTGTAAAATAGTGTACTCAAAAGTGATTAAACAAGTGATAACAAATAATTTGTTGTAGTGTAAGTGGTTGGTGAAAATGAAAAGAAGGCAATGGGGTAGATATACCTACCCCCATCACAAGTGAGTGATGACATTGGTTATGGAAAATCCAAAATATGCGCCATCACCCATGGGTGATGACATCAACCATGGGGGAAACTCTAAGGGCATAAGCTGAAAACATGAGGAATTGAGGGCATAATATTAAGAGGGGTAAGTGATAAAGGTCCTAAGTGGCCAAAAGCAGGGATAATAATGAGAAATAAGAAGAATTAGATAGATATAGTGGGACAAAATGGACATAATGGGTATAATGTTTGAACGAAGGGAAGAAATAAGTCATATATAAGGTGATTAAGGCTAATAATGACATCTCTAAAATGTTGTGGTCTAGCCCACATGGCCAATTCTGATCTTACCCCAATCTTAGTAGGCACCTTAAGGCACCCACTCATGAGGAGAATGCATCAGCAACCCCTACACAAAATAAAATGTTATGAAGTGTAAAAAATGGTGTATACAAATCCCACTAAACCCTCTAAGCCTATTAATGACAATACAAGGTTGAATATCTTAAATGATCCACTTCATAATCATAGCACTGATAAATCTAATTCAGAAGTGCACAATTTTCATCTTGTGATACCACCTCCACCTTCTTATGATCACCCATTAGATGCAATGATTGTGTAGTCACTAAATCACACACTTATTATGTACATCTAGCCTATAAATACTTCATTTATATGCATGATTCCTAAGTGAGATAACTAGTCATTAACAACCCTCTTTACTTGGATTTGACATTGATTTTATCCTTTTCATCATTATTGCTTCTTGTTTTTGAGTGACAACTTACTGCATACTAGTCGACATCCTACTCATCTCTAATTTCATTATTTATCCTTTTGAGTACCATATACAAAACTGCCCATTAGGGACAATAGCGCCCGTGCGCTACTGTCCCCTCTAGGTGCCTATGCCCTCTTTGCCTTTTTTTATCTTTTGAATATTACTTCTTCCTTGTCTTCTTTTATCACTTTTGGTCATTCTTTCACTTGTTCATGATGAAAATTAAGCAAAGGAATCATATATATACATGTCTTATCTAACCTCATTAGGGGGCAAGCATTCAAAAGGCACATACATCTATAAGGAGCTAATATTTTCTATCTACTACATCAAGGACTATATTTTGGCACTACATACTTTATTTCATAGGAGAGTTTATTTTGAATTTCATACCACACATTTACATTTAGGACAAAGTAGTTGTATCTTGACTATCTCTTTGTGTGCAACTGGCACTAGGGCATCCTCGCTCAAGGGACACTATTTCAATCACACACACATAAGAACTACATAGAGTCTGAAATATAGTGCAAGGCTTAGTGAAAATCACCTTGGGGTGACTATTGAGGTCATTCTGACTCAAGCATATGCATATTTTTATTCATCTAATGTGTTCTTGAGTAATATGTAGATATCTAGGGTTTATTTTTTACAGGTGTGACATAGTGAATCTGATGTGACCTAGAAAAAATAAGGAGTGACATTAAGTGACACTAAAAGAACCAAATCTTGAGATATTCCACAGACACCAGTGCCCAGAATAGACACTAACACCTGGGTGGCCCTATTTCCTTCCAGGCATTCTCATCCCTAAGATTAGTCACTTTCCAGAATTAGACACGAAGCTAATATATTCCAGAATATTCCTTTCTAACATGTTCATTCGTACAGAATCAGTCAGAATTATAGTATATAAGATGATTCATACTCCAAACCCTATCTATCACTCTTGCTTACATTTCCTTTTCTTGAATGCTTACTTACTTTATATTTATATAATCAGTAGTGTCCTTATTTTAGATTTAAATTTCATTAAATCATTTGGTGAATTTGATCCCTTTCATACTTACCTTGTTGGATCCCTTTCCATCATGAAATAGTACCTCTGATGAATTTTCTACTGAGGATCTCAATGCACTCAATTCTTATCTTGCTGAGCATCCTGAAAATAATGATTTATTGCTTTTTACTGCCCGTGAGGAAGCCCAAAGGATTGTTTCCCTCTAATCTTATTGGTACCACTATTTCTACTACTACCACATATGTTATTCCTCTTTCCTCCTCCCTTACCAATGTGGGAGCTTCCACCGGTCATATTCCTACTTCCACACCCAATCCTAATCTTTCCTCTCCTCTTATTTCACACATTCAACCTAATTCTTCTTCTGGTACCCAAGCTTTAGAGTCTCTTTATCATGATTTACAAGCACAAATATGTCAATTGGCAACAAGTTACTTCTTCTTCATCACCATCCCTTGATTCTTCCCTTCTTATTCATAGTCCTCTTGCACCTGAAGTGTCTTCTTATCCACTCCTTCCCAATTTTTCTTCACCAAAGTTTCCTCTATTCAATGGCCATGGAGATCCCTAAGAGCACCTTAGATATTTTCATGTTGCTTTCCTAGACTATGCATGTGATGACACCCTCTTGACCAAGTTATTTCTTATGAGCTTACAAGATTATGCTTTATGATGGTTCTATGACTTTCCCTTGCATTATATTAAATCATTTACTACTCTTGTTGATTTTTTCTAGCTCATTTTTCTATGAATATTGGAATGAAAATATCTTATGCATAAATGGCTAAAATTAAACAAATATCTAATGAACATCTTAGTGATTATGTATTGTGTTACAAGAATAATATTTCTAAAATGAACAATGTAT
Organism: Taxus chinensis; assembly: GCA_019776745.2. NCBI lineage: Eukaryota > Viridiplantae > Streptophyta > Pinopsida > Cupressales > Taxaceae > Taxus > Taxus chinensis. The sequence continues at coordinate 590,478,854 of CM034147.1, forward strand.
TATCTAAATCTAAATTGCAAGATCTATTTATTCAAAGAATTTGTCTCCTTTGCAAGAATGTGTGCTTTTTGATTCCTATATTCCTTTGACCATCTATGTCATACCTTGAAGACTTGTGAGAAGACTTTCTTTAGGAAAACTCAAATATGGTTCTAATACTTTATCATTCCTCTTCTAAATTTCCAACAAATTCCCTTTAGACCCAATAATGATGTTTCTTCAATGTTACTCTCAATAAGCTTCATTCCAACCCACTCTCTATTTAAATTTCCTTATCCTCCAGCATATGATTTCCTCATTTCAATATGATTTCTCTTCCACTTCCTATCGAGTATGATCCTAATAGGCCCCATGGAAGGAAGTTTGATGAGCATGTTGTGATTACCATAGATGCAACCTCTACTAACAAGTGTTTCAAGCTCCATTTGATTCAATCTCACGTGAAAATAATGATATCTCAATTTCCTGAATCCACTGCTTTCACTTCCAAATCTACCAATGACGATGGAAAGTTAAAAATCTTCAATGACCCATTACCTAAGCATGAAAAGTCATCCCCTGAGTCCTCTTATAATCATACCTACCACGTAATTCCTCCTCCTGATTATTTGGATCATCCCCTTGGATTCCTTGTTGGTGTTAATGATTTACCCATCACCTACTATAACTTTCACTGATGTTGATTTTCACGCCTCATTATCCTCCCATAGATTACATATAGATGCTTTTGTTGGGCCCCATACCATCAACAATGTTATGATACATCCTACATTCAAATCCAATGCATGCTCATTATATTTCTTGCAGTCCATTGGCTTCCCTCTATCTTAGATGACATGCACATCTCCCACTTCTCATGGTCCATGTTATTCTACCCATTACTCTTAACCCTCTTAATATTTCTATGTAATTTACTATTGGATCTATAGTTATGCATTGTGACATGCTCTTAGGACTCCCTTGGTTTTGGGTTTCCAAATGTGTACCTTCTATTGTTCACTTGTGCCTTAATTTTATCCATGAGAGACATCTTATCACTATTCGAGGCATTCCACCATGGAAACCTTTGTCATTAGCTCCTCTGACCATTCCATGTTCAATTTCTCCTACTCATGGTGCATCTTTTCCTATTCATGATGGATCCTTATCCTTGACACCTCTTATGGTATCTAAAGCCATTTCCTCCTCTTGTGGCACCCTTTGCATATCCATCTCAGTTTACTTCACACATGGCTACTACTCATTGGCCTTGTTGCTTCTATATATCCCATAGCCCACCTCATAGGAACACTTCTTCAAATAGGTCATATGCTTCACATACTCCATCTAGACATGTTTCACACTCTATTTCATCCACATGCTTGATTAAGAATTATTTCATATACTTGGCCTCATGCACTCTCCTGTGACCATTGGATCCTAGATCATGTTCACATGCATCATTCTTTTACATCAAATTGATTGTGGGCCCTTTCCTCGTACTCTCATTGCATAGATCATTTTGGCATTCACACTTGGGGGCATCTTAATTCCCCACACCACCCAATGATGCACTCTTGTTCTTGGTTCATACTTGACTTGTTGAGGGTTTCTTTATATGGACCTCACTTTTCACACACCACACCAAGGGGCATCCTTATTCCTCCCTTCTCAGCTTATTTTATTTCACATATTTACATCAAAAAATTTAAAAAACATGTTTGCTTAGATCTTGATTAGATGTACTCTTGCTTCCTTATACTACTATATGTTGCACCTTTTGTTTATCATGTTACTATATTTCTTAGTATTTTATCATTTTTCATACACACATGCACATTCACATGGTATCTTGAGGTGAATGCAGGTCACTTATAGGTTGTTACACAATGTATGATGTTTGGCCTTGTATATTACTAGTCCCACTAAGGCTCTTAAGGGCATCTACCTTACCTCACTTACTATCAGGTTTTATCATTGCTAATTTCACATTTTCATTCCTATATTCAGATATTACATTATCGCATACTATTTATCTTCCATAACATGTTAACGGGTGCTTCATGTGTAGCATTTTCCTTTGACTCCTTCCAATCATGGTTATCTGATTTACTTGTACCTTATTTGTACATTGTTTTTTGGTTATGACCTATGTTTTCTTGATTTCCTTGTTTGTACAAGCCTTGATGGCTTTGATTATCTTGTGACATCCCAAGTAGTGTCCATGTATGCAACCAACTACTTGCTGAGTCCTTGTTTTTTATTTTCCTATATGCTTTTACTAGTTGTTATTTTAGTGTGCATTTCTTGTTTGTCACTAACACTTTTATGCTAGAATTTTCCCATTGTTTTGCTTGTGTCATGGTAACTACCATGCATAATCCCTATTCCCCTACATGATTCCTATATCAAATGTGCACATCAATTTTAATCTTCCTCATTTGGGCTTTTCTCGCATTTATTCATCTCATACACCCCAAATGAGTGAGGGAAAACATTAGGTGAACCTTTTCACCCTCCCAACAGTTCATAGAAACATAATTATAGAAACACATACACCATGAATAGAACATAAATTAGTTACAAAATAGGGCCAGAAATAGACTTGGCCACAAAACCCAACATGGAAAAAGAAGTGCCTAGAACAGTCAAGAATGTCTGGGTATTAGTTTCCCACTTGGGCACTCTTGTCCTAGGGTTAAAAACAATTATAAAATAGTTTCAGCAATTGCATAGTTACAATTTTCTCTAGTTTCAGTAGTTACACAACAAGTTTCAGATTGCAATGCAATCACTAACATGAACTAACTAATAACTTAGGAACCAAAGTGGGAACTAAATAAGGGAATGACACCTAGGGCATACACAGACAATGATATGCCTAGAGCCTTTTTGTCACCTGAGGCAAGTTACAAATCAGGTTTGTGATCATCTACAGTGGCACTTATCCATAGTGAAACCTTAACAGTTGGAGGGAAAAATATACTGCTCTCCCAATACACTTTCCCTTAGCAGCAACATGACGCTAAATATGAAGTTTACCATCGAGACACTCAAATCCCTAGTTTGGCATAAGACACCCAAATCTTTCATGTTATTCCAACCAGCTCCTAAGCACCAGGTCTATAAACATGAACAAATTTCTATCCCTTTCTCTTTCAACACTCTAGGTGTACTTTAAATCCTTGGTTTAGATTTTCTAATATGCATTTCCTTTTTTACATATTTTCCAAGTTAAAGTTCAATTGCATTTACCTAGAGAATTGACTACACTTTTTTTCTTTTTTAGATCCTATTGTATCCCAATAAAGGAAAACCACACAAATAACCTTGAAGCAAATCTCAAGCACACTTTGGCAAAGATGACATTCCAAGGAACTACATGCACACATCGTTATCACTCCTATACATGCAAAGGTCACCCATAGGATCCTTATCCTTCCCTCTCCTTATAATTTCATGGTACACATCTTACACTATTCCATTTGGCATGCTACAACACTCATTCGGCACGCTATTGGGTACAATCTTCTTTCGAATCTCTAAGGTACACTTTTATGTTCTACTTTATGTTATCGAATCCTTATTCACCAACATAAATTGGGGCAAAATGTAATCACTAAATCATGCACTTAATATGTACATCTAGCCTCTAATAACTTCATTTATGTGTATGATTCCTAAACAAGCGAACTAGTCATTAAAAACCCTCTTTACTTTGCTTTGACATTGATTTTATTATTTTTCATATTTATTGTTAGTTGCTTTTGATTGACAACTTAAAATTTTTCATACCAACCGAAATCCTACTTGACTCTTATTTCACTTTTTATCCTTTTGAGCACCTTGTACAATGACCGCCCATTAGGTACATGACTGCTCAGGCACCAATGTCCCCTCTAGGCACTTGTGTTTTCCTTACCTCTTTTTTGATCTTTTGAATGTTACTTCATTTGTGTCTTCTTTTATCACTCTTGGTTAGTATTTCGCTTGTCAATGACGAAGCTTAAGCAAATGAATCATATGTATACATGTCTTATTTAACCTAATTAGGGGGCAAGCATTCAAGAGGCACATACATCTACAAGGAGCTAATATTTTTTTTCTACTACATCAAGGACTACATTTTGGCACTACATACTTCACTACCAAGGAGGTTTTATTCTAAATTCCATACCACACATTTTCATTTGGGAAAAATTAGTTGTAGCCCACTATCTATTTGTTTAAATAGCACTAGGGCATCCTAGCTCAAGGGACACTATTTCAATCACACACAAAAGAACTACATAGAGTTTGAAATGTAGTACATCAATTGGTGGCAATCACATTGGGGTGACTGTCGAGGTCAGTCTGACTCAAGCATATGTATATTTTTATTCATCTAATGTGTGTTTGAGTATTGTGCAGGTATCTACGATTTATTTTGCTAGTACAGGTATGCCACAACGAATATGACGCGACCTACAACGAATAAGGAGCGATAATAAGGGACACATAAAGTAAAAAATTATAATCTATTTTATAGACACCAATGCCCAGAACAGATGCTAGCACCTAAGTGACCCTGTCCCCTTCCAGACATTCATGTCCCTAAGATCGTCACTTTCCAGAATTAGACACAGAGCTAATACAGTCTAGAATTTGCATTTCCAACCTATTCATCAATCTAGAATTGGTCCAAACTTACATACACAAGTCAAGACATTATCCAAAACATATCTATCACTCTTGCTTGAATTTCTTTTGCTTTATCTTGCTAGAATACTTTTATATTTATCTTATCAACAATATCCTTATCTTAGATTTAATTTCATTAAATCAGATTGGCACTATTATTATTATGCCATCTTCTCCACCATTTATTAACTTTCTTGAGTATGATATGGTTGACACTCTTGTCTTGGATACTTTGTATATTCACAAATCTATTAATAAAGTACCTATACATAGTATTTTGTTTTATCCACATAAGTAGGATAATCTATGTACTCTCAAGCTACTTCATTCTTTTGGCTATACTAATGAGAAAATTGCATGTGATTCTAATTCTGACTTTGGACATATTGTTCTACCTATTATTGTTGGTTGTGTTACTATACAAGTACCATTTCTAGTATCCTCTACTTTTATCTTAGGTGATATGCATCTTGGTCTTCCTTGGTTACGTGCTCTTAGGGTTGTTCCATCTATCTTACACCAATGTGTTGATTTTATTCACCACTAACAAGTTGTCACAATTTTGGGTATTCCCTTTGAGGATCCTCTTCCTATGTTTCCTTATCACCCTAATATAATTTCTACTCCTAAGTCTACATATAGGCATTTTTATCCATAGGTTATCTCTAGCGGTTGTCTCCCTTCGAAGTCTCTAGATAGGTCTTTTGCTTCACATGTTACCTCTAGTGGCTCTCACCCTCATATGTCTCTAGATAGACCTTTTACTTTACATGTTGTATCTAGTGGATCTTGCCCTCATAAGATTCCTCATATATCTTAGAGTACATGTGTTATGTCTAATGAATCTCACTCTTCTAGTCCTCTATGTAGGTCTTTTCCAACACACATTGTTTCTCATGGATCTTGTCCACCCGGTTCCCCTCTCAAGACTTTTATGGCATGTATTTTTGCTTGTACAACACTTGCACATGAGTATCATTATTTGGCATATTTAAGGCATGAGCCTCCCTTTTCTTTAGGATTTCCTTTGCCTCCTTATGACACTATCATTGGGTAGCTCTTGTGCTACCCCTCTCCTTGTATATAAGTCGACTCAAAATAAAAATATATTCACGTATTTGCAAAAAATAAAATCAGGTGCTATAAACATAGCTTGAAATTTCTCAAACTTCACATTAGATATGTTATTTATCGTTATGGTTTGATCAATATCATATCTTTTTAAATAATCTTTACACACACACATTCATGAGGTATATTGAGATTGATGTAGGAGACACACAAAACATTACATGATGACATATGTTAGTTAACATGATCATCTGGGGGATCTCCTTATACATTATATACAAGTGTTATTATTTCATTATAGTTCCTTTCTACTTACTCATTACATTAGATTACATATATTATATACATGTTATCTTTTGAGCTAATAGGACTAACACATGCATCTTATGCAGCACTGACATATCTTACTTTATGTGTTTCTTTAGTACTTGCTATGATGTTTTTTATGATTTTTTTCTATACATGATCACTACTTGTTGGTGTTAATACTTGAATAATTCATTATAAGATGTCTGAGTGCCTTGATTGTCTTGTGATACCATGTGCGTCCTACATTTATGAATCTACATCTTTATTGCATGACATTAATTCTCTTGTATGCAATCTAAGTGCCTTATTTATCTTGTGGCATTGTGTGTGTGCCATGTTTTGCATCTTTATGCCTTAGTGTGACTCTTCTTTGAATTCTATTACTTATGTTTACTCACTTGACTATTGTTATGTATATATGCTAGTTCTATTATGTGTGTTGTTATTACTATTTTTATTATTGCTATTATTGTTATTTTTGTTTATTTCTTCTTGTGTCATTGTTTCAACCATTCATAACCACTTTTTGTAAGAACAAGTTCTCAAAGGTGGCCACCAATTAAACATACAACACTTTCCTATAAATTATCATACATATAGTACATAGACACACATATATTATTTTGAGTCATGCTCTCAAATGATATATCACACATGCCTCAATAGAGAAGACATTCATCAGGGTATATTCTACACCTACATATAGATGTTCAGGTTCATGACTTTTTTTTACAAAGAATAAATTCTCATAAATATATTCAAACATAAAAGAGGGAAAAAATTGCCCAGGTTTAAAACAATATAGAAGATCCAAGACCTTATGGACATTCTTGACCCTACCATGTGTTTCTACCCTAGGGGTAGTTATACAGGATCTTTCTACAATTTCATATTTTTACTTACAGATATAGGTTTCTAGCATAACTTCATACTCAGTTGACATAATTTAGAGAATTTTAAAGGGGTCATAAATATTCAGTTCCTTATCTAGTTCATTACTCAATTGTGGTAAAAAAATTTAGGGTTTTAGGATCATGAATCTCTTTATCCATCACCATCTTAGCATATTACACACTCTTACTCAATTGTGCAATACACGGGCAGAGCACGGGGACGCCCACTCTCTTTTATACTTTGTGTTTATATATAAAAATTTAGGATTAGATCCATCTATAAAATTGAGTTCTGTGGGGTTATGGAAAGTAGTAAAGTAACTAAGTTGTTTGTAGGGAGTCTTTCCTATCCTCTTTCAAAGGGGAAGATATCAGGGTTACTAGGAAACTTTGATACACAATCTTATTCCTTCATGGGGTGCTTTAACACCACTCTCTTATTCTATCTCTACCTTTTATTTGGTGTTACATAGTATGCACCCAATACTCTAGTTTCTCTTTCGGCACAATTGGGGACTGATAACCCCCAATCCTTTCTCAAGTTCAACAAAAAAAATCCAAATCTCTAAGTGCATGTAAAGAAAGAGACCTCTTCTCTCTGTAAAACTAACAGGTGTATTCCTTCCATATTTTCCATCTCTTTATTTCACTTTGTGCAAGTTCATATTTTATCTTTACATTTGAGTTATAATTCAATTTATACCATGAACATTGACTATAGTATGTGTTGCAAGTTTCACCATGGAGCATGCAAACACCAATGCATCTAGATAACAAAAACTCATAGCAAATACAAAGTATGTCTACACACTCATATATATTTTCCTGTAAGGATGTGATTTTCATTTCATACTTAATGAGGGGTAAATGTAAACACTCAATTTTGGCAATTACCCTTATCCACTACTAATTATGATAATGCTCCTTTTGCTAAGAAAAATATCCATATCCTATCCCCGCTTAGTACATCACATTGTCTCTCTCACAAACTTTCTTATTCCTACACACTAATGTGTCATCACATTTTGAATATAAATGCATAAAACTAGTACTTAACCTCTACTTATCATGATACAAAATTTAGATTACACTCATTTTCGTCATGTCCAAAACTATAAAATAGGGTCAAGATGTAATTTTCAGTCATGGCCGACTTGCATGGTCTTGGACTAACGCATCCTCTAACTTTTCTTTTAATGTGATTATCTTTGTTAGGTCATTTTATTCCGCACCGGGCCAGCCTTTACATAAAAAATCACCTTTAAAACCATGTATAAGAAGTTTGTATCACTTCATTTACTCACATGACAATCACCTAGCACTCATATGAGCTCTCATTGCAAATACTAATACAAAAGACAATAAAGACTCCTTAAATCTTCCCAAAGTTGATGCACATTAATTAGGGGAAATCAATAATAAGTTTTGAAGTACTCAACCATGAAGGAATTTAACTTCCCTCTTTTCAAAGCACTAAAAGATCTCAACTCAATGTCTTAGCAAGAGAAAACTTATTTCAGGGATGTTCAAAGTGGTTCAAGTTGCTAACTAGCTGCATTCATATAGATATTGCATGTTAGGTGGAGAAATACATGTGGTTTGAGGCCTCTTCAGAGTAGTGTTGATGTAGGTGGCACACAAATTGCACTTAAACCCAAACGTTAACCTTCTTGTAGGTTCTTTCACCCATGGGTAGATTTTGAGTTTAATTTTTCTTATTTAAATGGTTTCAACATTGTGAGACACATAGGATTTGATGAATCACATTTCCAATCAGTAGAAGGGTACACAATTTATAAAACCCCATCCCAAGTATGTCTAATACTATACAGTAAGTCTAATACAATACATTCAATCATGACAAAGATGTATGGTTATGAACCATGACATTTTTACAATTAAGAACAAAGCATCTTTAGGCTTAGTGCTCCTAGTTTCCCTAGTTTGTGTGCCCATATCTCTCCTATATCATTTAGTATAGGTAAGTACATCTCTCCTGTTTTGTTTTTGAGCTTATAACATATCATTGTCAGTATTTACAAGTATTAATGAATTGTTATGATATTATATGATTAATGTTGGAAGTAATTAATTAGAATAACTGCCTATAAGGAATGTTACATTTTTGGTGCATTTCCATAACATTATGAAATTAATTAGGGTGTAAAAACCACTTTCTTATGATGATATATGTATATATATGTGAAAATTTTAACCCAAAGCATGATAGAATGTCCATAGATTAATTACTACTAAATATTGACATGTCTTTGCTGGCATGTTGTGATTTAGGTGTTGTCATTGATGTAAAATCCCATTAATGAAAAAGAGGATGATGGAGTGGAGTTAGAGAATGCTCAGTAGGTGGATGATAGAGTTTTTTAGGTATGTTCTTGGTTGCATACGTTGATTCAGTGAGAGTGGCTTGTTTTAGCAAGCCTTGTCAGGTGACCAAGCTAGCCTAAGTGATGGTGCATGATGGTATAGAGCTTCTTGATAGCTTGAAGAGAATGTTAGAAATATGGAGAGCATGTTTTAAGAGTATTTAGGCACTCACATGAGATTCAAGGTATAGATACAGGTTGGATACCAAGTTTCAAGTGTTCATTTGGACCAAGTATGGGTGTTATGAGGCATAAGGATGAGATATAGAGCTATGTGAGCTCATGGATGCATGAAAAATCATTATTCCATGTATGTTAGGACCTTTTGGAGAGTTTCTATGGTGAGTTATGATGTTGGTTACATTGACCCTAGCTTAGACAATGCAAAATCCTAAGGGATAGTCATGAAAATGAGATGGGTTGGAGATATGAAGAGATTTTTGAGATATATAAATGATTTGAGATGATAAAATAGGTGTCTTAGAGGTGTGATGAAAAATTTGGAGTCATTCTGAAGAGGATTTTGTAAGATAAGTTTGTTTTCAGTGAAACATGGTCCAAGAAAGGGTGTTTTCTAGCTTGAATTGCACCTTCTGATGCTCACCCTGAATTGTGTTCTTTTCATGGGTGGATTTTAGGGATGTTTCTAAATTGAGTCTATAATGTTTTCACAAAAATAATTAGGTCATTTCATCATCACATTTTTATGAATGAATGTTAAGAAGGTAAACAAGTTTTTGTGTGCTTGAAACCCTAGCTCAAAAGTGGTAGGAGAGAAAATGATCATAAGTACCAAGAATTTATTGATAGTGCATGGATGATGATTTTATGATGTAGAGGAATCCTCTAGGTTTCTAGAAAGGTATGGTACAGCTTGTGGTGATGAGTGGACCCCACTCAAATAGGTAATGTTTATGAAGAAGTTCAGTTTGGGAACAAGGTTTTCCAAAGGAGTTGCAAAATAAATGGACATTATTTTGAGTATGTGATTTTTTATTGATGTAAATGGTGGTTTTAGGTCATGGTGATGTAATTAAAATGTCAAGTGTGCCCTATTTGTGTTGACTAGTCAAAGGGTAGTTTTGGGGCAGTTTCAGGTAGTTTGTAGAGATGAGCTTGGTTCAAGGCCTTCCACTTAGAGTTTGGAAGGAGTTATAATATGTTCTGAAAAAATATTCAGATATATTTATGATGGTATAATTTTTGTCTCATGATGATGATATTTGATGGGTCATCTAGGTCAGTTTTTGAGGAAGAAGGTTTCTTGGTTTTCAGGACAGAATTGTTTTTACTGAAAGATTGAGTTGGTTGAAGCATGAGATGGCTGATTTGATGCTTTATACCACCTGGAAAGTGAATGAGGGATTAATTTTTTTCCTAATTAATTCCTTTGGAGGTCTTGAAAGTGATAGAAATGGTGCAAACTAGCTAAGTTTGCAAAACGGGTTGGTTTTTGGGCAGCTTGTTTTGGTGAAGAGGAAATTTGTTGTGGTTTGAGAGTATGGATGTTTCATGATATATAACTTGCATGGATGTGTTATAAAGGTTCTTGGGTTTCCATAGAGTGGACACATTCCATATTTTAGTTCATATTAGGTGGTCTTGAGGCCCAAATGGTGAAATCAGGGTGCTGGAAACATCTGTTATTTTGAGAAGGATATGAGCCAGTGGGCCCATTTAATGAAATATTTGATTGGTTAAAGTAAATTTGTGATCATTTATGTTATTATGTTATATTACTCATGTATGGTGAATTTGGGAGCTTGAATAAGCATGGTTTTTGTATGAGTGGATTTTTCTCATCCTAGTGATGGGGTTTTGAGGATTTTTGGTGCATGATGGATGGTTTTAGGCATGGTCGACCTATATGGGTCATATGTGAACGTTTTAATGATTAAAATGAGATGTTATGAAGTTTAATATTGGTAAAACAAATGAGTGAAACTTACCTCTCTTGTGTTTGAATCAAGAGGAAGGTATAAAAGTGATGTTTTGGGTGCAAAGTTGCACTAGTTGCTTATGTGTGAAAAGTGTGACCTAGGTAAGAGTGTTTTTACAGGTATGAAGGCCAAGTTTTTGAGATAAAAGAGTGCATGGTAGGTTTAATAATGTTTTATAAGAGTGTTTCAAGGGTTTGAAGCAAAGAGAAGTGAAGAAAGTGAGAGATAGAGTGAGTTAGAGAAGCTAGGGTTTGAGCAAGGGTTTAAAGGTGTTTGGAGCTGAATCTTGTGATCACCATCAGCTGAGTTGTTGCAACATATCATTAGTGATATCTTCATCAAAATATTTTTTGATGAGTTATATTCATGAAAGTCTCTTATTGTGAGTAATATCAACAAGGGTTTAGGGGTTGGTGCTCCTTGTGGGGTTGGTGCCTCACTAAAGAAATCTCTTATGATGTGTAATATTCACTTGAGTCTTTGTTGTGTGTAATATCAGAAAAAATTTTAGTGGGATTTCTTCCCCTTGAGGGTTTTCCCACTTACATCTTGTGTTATGGTGTTGTTTCTCTTGTTCATGGTTAATTGAATGTATGTTATAGTGATGTTTCTACACACATTAATGGATGGTTAATTTGTTAATGGTTTAAGCAAGAAATATGAAATTGAAATTAAATTTATAAGGACTTATTCAACCCCCCTCTCAGTCCATTGTTCTTCTAATAATTGGTATCAGAGTAGGTCCTTTTTTAGAAGTTTGATCACTTGAAAGGAGATCCTTTGAAGCACAAAAAATGGCGTGTCAGCATAGTGGTTTCTCTACCAGCAAGTAACCACTGTTTGATAGAATGTCAAATTATGCTATTTTGGAGTTTGAGGATGAAGACTCTGCATATCATTTCCCTAGTTTTATGATATTTGGAAAGATTGTGGAAAATGGCTTATGAATGACTCCTACCACATCCTATCTACTAGTATTGACAAGATAAGAAGGCATGTGATGACAATTCAAAGGATTTTAATGCTATCATATGTGGTCTATTGGAGAATCTGAGATGGGAAAGGTAATGCATTACAAGTCAAAAAATAAGCATGGGAAAAATTCAATTTTTGTATGAAGGTGACTCCAAGGTAAGAATTTATAAGATTCAAAATTTTAGAAATCAGTTTGAGGGTCTTAAGATGAATTATGATGAGTCTATTTCTGCATATTTACTTAGAGTTGACAAGGTTGTCAACTCATGAAAGGGTTAGGAGAAGATGTGAAAAGAAGTTGTAGTTCAAAAGGTTTTGAGATCCCTAACTCCTAGGTTTGATTCCAAAGTATCTGCTATTGAAGAGGCCAAGGATTTTACTACCTTGAAGATGGATGAGTTACATGGGACTTTGACATTGCATATGAAATGAGGATTGGAGATTCCAAACCAATTCAAGAGAGAGGTTGCTTTCAATTTGAAATGAAGAACAAATAAAAAATACAAAAGATGATGTTGTTGCTTAAAATTAATGATGAAGAAATCTTTGTAATGATAGCTAGAAGATTAAAGGTTGGCTCTAGAAAATACAAAGGTAAACTTCCTTATAAATGTTTCAAATGTGGTAAGGTAGGAAATTTTGCTATTAATTTTCCTCATAAGCACAAGGAGGAAGATCATGATGGATCATGAAATGATATAGATCATGACAAGAAGTCACAAGTATGATAAAGGTAAGAAAAGAGTTTAAGAGGTTTGACTATAAGAAGAAGAGAAAAAAGAGTTTTTATTCAAAGGAAGATGATTACTTGTTTGATGCTAGTAGTGGTGTTTCAGATTCTGAGTCTGAATCTGATTATGAAGATGTTGGAAATGAGGTATTGTTTATGACTAATGATGCTATGAGATCTACTAGTGATGAATCTTCTTTATTAGGTGATTTTATATCAGATTATTGCAGTTACTCTGATAAAGAGGATGTAAATGTGATCTTGAGGGAATCCAAATAGAGTTAAAGCATGTTGAAAAGGAGAATAAGAAGCTGAGTCTTCAGGTCAAGGAGTATGAAAATAAGATTCATAATCTAGAATAAAAAGTATAAGTCTGAATCAAGCAAGAAAAAATGAGTCAATCAGATTGTTAGAAGAGAAGGTAAAGTATCTTGTCTCAAGTTTACAAGATAAAGAAAGTATGTGCTCAAAATTTGAATAAGATATAGAGTTCCTAAGGGAAGAGCTACTAGAGGTTGGCAAGAAGGCTATGTCCTTTCAGAAATTTGAGAAAAGTGCCAATGATCTTGATGATCTTCTTGAGCAATCAGAAATCAACATGTGATAGAGCTGGTTTGGGTTTCAAAGAGGATGAAGTCAAGGAAAAAGGAATTAAAGCAAGAGGATCTGGTTTCAAGCAAGGAAGTAGGTGAAACCAAGCATCAAGGAAGAAAAGAAGCTTGTTCTCATCAAGGACAATGAGAAGACTAAGCCTATTAGGCAACCTAATGCCTCAAGGTATGAAAATATATTTCAATGGTTATTGTTATACTTGTAATGGATTTGGTCATAGGGAAAAAGAGTGTAGAAGGTCTAATAGAGATTATCATCCATGGAGAGATAATAGGAGTGAGAAAGCTAAGAAGTGTGGTATGCTACAATTGCAATGAGGTAGGTCATGTTGTTAGATTTTGTTTGAATGATCCACCTAGAAAATTTGAGGGCTATAAAAGGAAGAATTCAGTGGTGTTTCAAATGTAATGAGAGTTGGTCATGTTGCAAGAGAACTGTTATCATGGTTACTCAAGGAAAAATCAAAGTTTTCAAGGGACCTAAGTATGCAAGAGAGAAGATTTCAAAGGCCTAGGATGCATGATAATAGTCAAGGAAGAATGTGGGAGCCTAGAAGGAGCAATGGTGTCTCATCAAGAGCAAGTATTGATGAAAATAAAAGCATGACTCAGAAGATCATATTTGAAACAAGGTGAAGAAGGATATTCTCAGGTATCTAAGAAGGTTTGGGACCTTTTTAGGTCTTTATTCTAGATCCTCCATGGTGTCATATGCCTCTATTATGCTTCTTAGAGGTATATCAGTTCATATGAAGCATTGGAGTGAGGGGAGTTATCTAGGTCTATGTTGATCTCCTCCATGATGTCAAGGTATGTTATTTCAAGTATTTAATCATGTTTTTGTGGTTCTATATGGTTGATCAAGTTGTGTAAATGACTAGGTCATTTTAGTCTAGATTGTCTCCGAGTAGTGTATGAGTGTGTTCTCAAGGTTGTGTCTACTCTATCATAATGTGTGTTAGTTTGGGATGACTCAGTGAGTGTTAAATTTCATGTTATCATCTCATAAGAGGGTTGTGTTCATTCATGTAAAGAGTATTCTTTTGGTCTGAGTTAGTGATTAATGTTAATGGTCAAGTACAAAGTTTGTGTTACCTCATAGACAATTTGAGTTCTCAATCCATGTTGGTCAAGTCAAGAGAGCCATATTATAGTAATTAGTGAAATGTATAATTCTTCATGATGTATAATGAAGTTAAGTTTATGTGAGATCAATAAATATAACCTAAAGTATCAAGGTTGTTGAGTCATGTCATGGGATATTGTCAAGTGTTTAAGAAGTCCAAGTCTGGGTATGTGTTAAAAGAGTTACTTCATTTTCATCAATTGGATTAAATGTCACTGTGTCATGTGTCAAATGTTTCAAAGGATGTGTATGATTCACACATGTGGTTTGAATATGATATTAGTCATCAAACATGATGACTTGAAGGATTGTTGCAGAGTTTATAATGAATGATTGAAAACAAGACATTAATCAAATTTCAAGTAATTAATTTGGTTTCCCTACTTCAAATACAAAATAAGTGTGCTCAGGACATTGGAAGATGTAGTTACAGTGTTAATGGTCAAAATTTGAGAGTATTGAAACAAATTTTGTGCATCTTGAGTGGTTTCTACCTTGACTGGGTCCTAGGAGATCTTAAGAAGAGGTATGAAGGAATAGTTGAGTTGAAGGAGAAAATGATTGAATTGAAAGCCAAAAATTGGAACAAATCATCCTAATAGTGAACAATTTGAGATTCAAGAGGTTTCACACCTAGAAAAATCATAGGGGCTTCTTAGAATTCATGACAGTCTTCAGATCTTATGGTAGGGTAGAATGATAGAGACCTAATTATCAAGAGGTAATGTTGCATATTGTGGAAGGATTATAGAGCTTATCAGAAAGTAAATATCATGGGTCAAAAATATATGCTCTTAGTTAATGTGAAGTACTGTATCAGTTTGTTGATAGTGAGACAAGTCTAAATGGTGCAAATATCAAGTTTGAAAGGAATTTGTTTGAGTCTGCTAGGTGTTTTTGCTCTGCTGCTGCATTTTTTATGACATTTCGTTGCAATTATGTTGCATTTTCTGTTGTGAATATGTTGCTTTTATAAGAGAGCAACAAAACTGGGTTTCTAAGTTGAGGTGTAATATTTCATTCCTGCATATGAGTATTTTAGGTCTATGTATAAGGAGATGTGGTATGCTACAGGTTTGAATATGGCTGATATCAAGGTAGGGGGAGCTGGTTTTGATGGTTTTATTCAAACAAGTGTTTTATGTGTTAAGAAGTTAGGAAGTTAGAATTATGGAGATTGCCAAATAGATAGTTTCTTTCTTAAAGTAGTGTATGATATCAAATTGTATTACAGGTTTGTAAGGTCATCATCTAGAAAAGGGGGATTGCATGTTATTGGTCCTTGTCTTAGGTGTTCAAAATATGAAAGGTATTGAGTGGAAAAGTAAAGCATGATCACAAGTATGATGGTTTGGAAATTGGTTAGTCTTTGACTAAGATGATTGTGTCAAGACTAGCAAGAAGAGAAAACTAGTATTCTACAGGTTTGTAGGAGGTATCTAAGGAAGTGGGGACATGATTTTCCTCTCTAGAAAGCATTCCAGATGGCTACAAGATATGTGAGGTATGATATGATTGTTTTCTCTAAGGTCAAGTAAGCTATGAATCAAAGATTTATGCATATTCTCATCCAAATAAGGTTGAAATCACTTGAGAAAAAGGTTTAGTTGAAAGTTCAATATGGGTGAGTTACTTACATGAAAAGTAAACAAGGAAAGAAGCCAAGTTTTTTGTCTTTCTACTAGAGTGAGATGGTATGAGTCCTAGGGGGAGTGATGAGAAGTTGTTGTCATGGTGTGTATGGTGTTATAGATCTTGTCAAAGATGGTCTAGAATGCACTGAAGGTTGGTATTAGGGAGATCAGTCCTCAAGAGTGTGAAAAGTCAAGGTATATAAGAAAATAGTATAGTTTGGGAAAGGACAAGGTAAGTTAGATCAATCAAGAGGTATAAATGATGATTTTTTCTTAATATCATTGTTAGCATGTTCATAAGGTGTATGCTTCAGTTATAGGTCTGCTATAATGCTCTCCAAGATGAGAAGGTAAAAACATGGTATAAGGTGATGAAAACATGCTCTTGAGCCAAAACAAGGAGGTTGTGTGATGCTTTCAACTAAGAGAGAGGTAATAAATGTTTCCAGTTGTATATCATCATTGTTGGCATGAATAGGTGTTATATATGCTCTTACCCAAGGGGAGTTAGTCACAAATGCTTTGAAAATGGCCAAAATCATATTTTTGTGAGAAATCATTAGTTTGTGAGCTAGAATGAAGACTTTGGTTGATGTTTCCAACCAAGAGGTGATCCTATGAAGCTAAAAAAGGTGAATAACATGCAATTGGTACGTAAGTATTCATTTTTCATTAATGTAAAAAGGGGGAGAAGTTCAAGAGGTTTTCCATCAATGACAAAGGGGGAGATTATTGGCATGTTGTGATTAGGTGTTGTCATTGATGTAAAATACCATTAATGACAAATAGGATGATGGAGTGGAGTTAGAGAATGCTTAGTATGATGGATGACATGGTGTTTTAGGTGTGTTCTTGGTTGCATGAGTTGATTCAGTGAGAATGGCTTGTTCTAGCAAGCCAAATCAGGTGACCTAGCTAGCCTAGGTGATGGTGCATGATGGTTGGAGCTTCTTGGTAGCTTGAGGAGCATGTTGGCATCATGGAGAGAATGTTTGGGGAGTTTTTAGGCACTCACATGAGTTTCAAGGTATGATACAGGTTGGATGACCAAGTTTCAGGTGCTTCATTTGGACCAAGTATGGGTGTTAGGAGGCATGATATGAGATGTAGAGTTATGTGAGATCATGGATGCATGTAGGATGTTATACATGATGATTTAAAATGTATGTTAGGGCCTTTTGGAGAGTTTTCATGGTGAGTTATGAGTGTTGTTTCAGTTGACCCTAGCCTAGACATATGCAAAACCCTAAGGGCTAGCTCATGCAAATGAGATGGGATGGAGATATTGGAGAGATATTTGAGATATGAAATGTATTGGAGATGATGCATAGAGGTGTCTTAGAGGTGTGAGAAAAATTTAGAGTCATTCTGAAATGAGAATTTTGCAAGATATGATGTTTTGGTGAAACAGGGTCCAAGAAAGGGTGTTTTCTAGCTCGAATTGCACCTTCTGATGCTCACCCTAAATTGTGTGATTTACATGGGACATTTTGGCTATTTCAAATGTTTCTACATTGATTCTATAAGGTTTCACAAAAATAATTAGGTCATTTCATCATCATATTTTTATGAACGAATGTTAAGAAGGTAAATAACTTTTTGTGTGCTTGAAACCCTAGCTCAAAAGTGGTAGGAGAGAAAATGATCAAAAATGCCCAAAAATTATTTATAGTGCATGGATGATGATTTTATGATGTAGAGGAATCCTCCAGGTTTCCATAAAGGTATGGTAGAGCTTGTGGTGATGAGTGGACCCCACTCAAACAGCCAGTTTCTAAAGAAGTTCAGTTTGGGACAAAGGTTGTCCAAAGGAGTTGCAAACTAAATGGAAATTATTTTGATTATGTGAGTTTTTATTGATTTCCATGGTGGTTTTAGGTCATGGTGATGCATTAAATGGTCAAGTGTGCCTATTTGTGTTGACTAGTCAAAGGAACAGTTTTGGGGTAGTTTCAGGAAGTTTGCAGAGATGAGCTTGGTTGAAGGCCTTCCACTTGGATTTGGAAGGAGTTACAATATGTTATGGAAATAGGATTCAGATATATTTCAATGGTATAATTTTTGTCTCATGATGATTATATTTTATGGGTCATCCAGGTCAGTTTGTGAGGAAGAAGGTTTTTTGATTTTCAGGATTAAACTGCTTTTGCTGAAAGATTGAGTTGGTTGAAGCATGATATGGATTGATTTGATGCTTTATACCACCTATGGAAGTGAATAGGGATGAATTTTGTTCCTAATTAAGGCCTTTGGAGGTCTTGGAAAGTGACAACAAGGGTGCAAACTAGCTGAGTTTGTAAAACTGGTTTTTGGGCAGCATTATTTTGGTGAAGAGGAAAGTTTCTGTGGTTTGAAACCATGGATGTTTCATGATGTATAATTGCATAGTATGTGTTATTAAATTATGTTTCCATAGAGCTGGTCACATGCCATATTTGAGTTCATCTTGGGTGTCTTGAGGCCCAAAGGTAAAAATAGGTGCTTGAAACAACTATTTTGTGAAGGATATGAGCCAGTGGGCCCATTTAATGATTTATTTGATTGGTTAAAGTAAATTTTCTACCATGTATGGTTCTTATGTTATATTACTCATGTGTATGGTGAATTTTGGAGCTTTAATAGCATAATGGTTTTGTGTTGAGTGGATTTTTCTCATCCTAGTGATGGGGTTTTGAGTATTTTTTGGTGCAAGATGGATCATTTTGGCATGGACGACCTATATGGGTCATATGTGAATGTTTTAATGATTCAAATGGATTTTATAAAGTTTAATTGGTTGAAAAAAATGATGGAAACTGACCTCTCTTGTGTTTGAATCAAGAGGAAGGTATAAAAGTGACGTTTTGGGTGTAAAGTTGAACTAGTTGCTTGTGTGTGAAAAGTGTGACCTAGGTAAGAGTGTTTTCTCAGGTATGAAGGCTGAGTTTCAGAGATAAGAGAAGTGCATGGAAGGTTGAATAATGTTTGGAAGAGTGTGTGCAAGGTTTGAAGCAAAGATAAGTGAAGAAAGTGAGAGATAGAGTGAGTTGGAGAAGCTAGGGTTTGAGCAAGGGTTTGAAGGAGTTTGGAGCTGAATCTTGTGATCACCATCAGCTGAGTTATAGTAGCATATCTTCAGTGATCTCTTCATTAAAATATTTTGTGATGAGTCATATTCATGTAAGTCTCTTGTTGTGAGTAATATCAACAAGGGTTTAGGGGTTGGTGTTCCTTATGGGGTTGGTGTCTCACTAAAGAAATCTCTTGTGATGTGTAATATTCACTTGAGTCTTTGTTGTGAGTAATATAAACAAAGTTTTTTAGTGGGTTTTCTTCCCCTTGAGGGTTTCCCACTTACATATTGTGTTATGGTGTTGCTTCTCTTGTTCATGGTTTATTGCATGTATGTTATATGATGTTGTGCACACATTAATGGATGGTTAATTTGTTAATGGTTTAAGCAAGCAATTTGAAATTGTAATAAAGTTTTTAAGGACTGATTCACCCCCCTCTCAGTCCATTGTTCTTCCAATATTATTGAGTATCTAACATCTCTCATATGCATAAGTGTCTTGTTTTAGTCTAGGGAAAGTGGTGAGGAAGTGTCGTCCTCTTGATCATGGTCATTGATCATTCTAATCGAGTCAAAGTATTTAGGAAGAATCTTCCCCCCTCACTAATCATAGGAATCCTCTTTCCTAACCTTATTAAACATTACACACCATCGTAATTTACCTTATTCTTTCTCACTAAATAAAAGTTGTGTGTTGGTAGGTGTACATTGTCTTCATGCATTTTAGCCTATAAATCGCATGAGTGAGACATCTACATTCACATGAAAAATAGCAAGGTGAGCTAACCATGCAATAATATTACTAAAGGAGAGGACTCACGACATGTAAGAAGATAGATAAACAACATATAATATAGAACATAACCATTGACATAAGAGACACCTTGCATGCTAACTAAGAAATAACTAGACAAAAAGAAGAATATGGAAGGAGAATTTGGAGAAATATTTAGAGGAATATGCGAGGACATATATAAAAACATTATTCTTTAGTTGTAATGTAATTATGAATATTCATTATTGAGTTCTTCATGGGAGAGTCTGGGAGTTTATGAAAATATTGTAAATCTAGGATGTTTTGGTACGGTTTTGGGGAACAATTCAAGAATTGTAAGAGTTTCATGCATGATTGAGTGTAAATTGTAACATTATTTGATGAATTTTTTGGATACCAGATTTTTTAATGTCCAACAATTTTGTTTTTCTTATTATCCACATGAATTGTGGTGGATTATGATAATATAGATCTTATTTGCACATTTGATATGAATGTTGAGGGATAAGGTTTGAGTCAAGCTAATTGTGTTGGTGAGTGATGCATTTATATTGTCCTTTTGTGCCACTCTCCTACATTTAGGGATCCATGGGCGCTTTACTATGCTTTGAGTGAGACCTTCAAGCGTGAGCTTGATTGAAAGTGTTGTTGCAAATACATTTATGCTTTTTGACACACAAAACTAGGCTAACATTACACTATTTGATAGATCTCTTCCATATTCTAATGTATTGTGGTTTACTACTATGTTACTTTTCCTAAACATATTCTACAACCCGTAGTGTGCTACTAAGTACAAGGTCATCCCCCCACACTGATATCCTTGGTTATATGCTGCAAATAACTTTTGACTTCACCAGGTATCTTATGGGCATTACATCCAAATGAAGTGAATCATTTAACTCTTATTTTTTTAGTGAATTATTGGTATCGACACTTATCCATATGTGAATGTTCTTGAAACATCCATTATAACACCAAATTTCATGATTAATGACACATTGCATTGTAGTGGTTTTCTTGGTTGATGAATTATTGCAATTATTGGTGTTTTTTAATATTATTAAAAAAGAGATTTTATACGAATAAACTAAGTGAACACAAATCCCCGAAACAAACTACCCCCTTATTTGTAGGTTTAAATTTGGTTGCCTAGTTAAGGTAGAGGAGAAAAGTCTGATTTCTCAGTGATACTAGTGAAGACACATACATTTAAATAAGGTTTCTTAAAGATGGAAGCTAACAAATCTAATTGTGAAGTTAAGTTTCACCTACCTATTTGTCTGCCAAGAATGTCTAGTATATAATTTAAACATTTTAGCTCTAGTCACTGCGATTTTTTAACTTTTATTTGTCTTACCAAAATACTTTGATTTCAACTGCCAAATATAAATGATAGTCTTCTCACCACTCTTGAGAAAAACATGAGCATAAAAACCAACAATGTCTTTATTGCTTGCGTTAAAATAAATTATTAAATTTGATTTAGTTATACACATACACATACACATTTACATTTACATGTATACATACATATCTACACACACACACACAAATATATTGCGCGCACGCGCACGCACGCGCGCACACACACACACACATACATATCTAATTACATTATTAGTATAAATATATTTATTCATAATATATTTAGCAATAATCCAAGGATATAACTAGGCTTGGCTTAAGGATTCCTTGGTGTTTCGCTTCACTCTAAGGTTCTTATTTTCCTTATGATTGTGTGTTTAAGGTTATTGGCCGATAGGATTTATTAGAGTCAATTTTATTTAATATTGCTATTGTCATTGTCTTCTCCAAAATAATAATTGTCTTGATTCCAAAATAATAATGTTCTTAATTGTTAATAAAATAAACTTATGTGGAAAAGGAGGGAATGTTGACACTTAATACACAATGATTTGGTTCAAATAGTCGAGGGAATAGATTATATGAGTGTTAAATTTACGAATTTTGAGCACTCACCCATCATTAGAATTTATTTATTTATTTTTGTAGAAACTCTTAATTCAAAAGTGGTGGCCTGCACTGATAGGATGTTCTGGGGAAGCTTGTAATCAAATCAGGACATGCCAACATCATCCATTTAGTATTTTAGTATGCCAATGAATTACCTTTTAATTTTTTATTATCTATAAGGGAATTAACACATTTATTGGCAAGCCTCTCCTTCGATTGAAAACAAGGATTCCACAAGAGATTTGAGTATTCATCCAGATCATTTCTGAAGAGATGTTATTTGTTTTCTTTTTAAAATATTTTGCAACACTTGAAGTTTGTCACACAATACCAAAATTTCATGGAATTCACCTCCATACTCCTCCTTTGTCGGTAGACATTTGGTGTCTGGTTTTGCTTCTCTTTCTAATTCGTCATACTTTTGGAGATGGATTTTCATCTTATGGACTTCATTATCATTGGTGTGATCAATGGGTGGGCAATCTTTCCCAGTAGAAAGAAACTCAGACATCTTCTCCATTTTCATAAAACTGACAACAATCCTTGTTGGGCCAGGCTTACAGGGTAGCAAACAGGGGATCAGGATAGAGTACGGTTGGAGGGTAGACAAGAGGCACGAGAGTAGACAGGAGAGTAGATAGGAGGGCCCAGGTTAGAGAGACAACCGGGAGTTGATTCTTCTCCGAGGGCTCAAACCGACACACAAAGGTAGAACCGTAAAGTTTCTTTTCTTTTTTTATTCTGGTGGCTATGATTTGCATTTCTTTTCCTATCCTATTCTAAACAAGTCAGACAAACCATGGTTAAACATGAGTTTCCCAACGACAACCCAAACAAGGAGATACAAAAGTACACTGTTCTAGACATGTATTTAGCAGAAATACATAGAAATGCAAGAAATACAGGAAATTTTCAAAAGCATACACTGGGGACATGGAACAAGCTAGTTTTTGTAAATGCAAAGCAATATTTAAGGGGATTTTGAGGTGTAGACAAGCCAAAAAGTTAAGGCAAACCCAGAAGAAAAATCTAACTTTGATTCTACCTAAAACGAAAAACCATAAAGGTACTTTTTTCTTCAAGAATCAACCTATTCAAGGAAAGCAAACAGTATCTAAGGAAGGGAGAGAGGTTACAAAGCTGAACAAATCAAAATTTTTTGCAAGAAATAGTGAGGAGTGAGAGGAGGTAAAGCAAGTTCCCAAACATCTATACAGTCCTACATCTACGCCTCTGCTGCGGTCTTCCACACTGTATGTAAATGAACTCATGAGCATGAAAGAGAGGCTGGGAATCTTAGAAAATCAGGGGGTACAAGCAGACATTGAAAGAAGAAAATGTGCAGAACAAAGACACAAGCTAGAAGGGGAAAATAAAGTTCTCAAAGAGTAGGTGTTAACTCTACAGAAACTCATGGAAAGAGGATAACAAGAGTTAGTTGCTTTAAAACACGACATAGGACATCTGAAAGCAGGTGGGAGAAAAAAACACTGAAACAACAAAAGGAAAGGAAACGACACAAATAAATGAATTTCAAGAAACAATCAAAAACTTGGAAATAAAAGAAAATCAACTAAAAGATCAGATAGAGGAGGCCAAAACATGGTCACAATTAGGTAAGTAGGTCAACAAATGAACAAAAGCAAGCCTTAGAGAAACACGTCAAATTTGAGATAAAAGAAGAAAAAGATCAGCAAGACAAAGTGTTAAATTTTATTATCAAAGGTTTGAGAGACTTTGGTGAAAAAGAGAGAATTGATATATTGACAAGGGATTTTCTTAAGGATCAGTTGAAATGGACAGGATATATACATCAAGCTAATAGGATTGGCAAAAATAATAGAAGGAGGAAGAGATCGTCATGTGTGAGTTGTCATGAGAAATATAGAAGACAAGCAAGCTATTCTAAAAAGTAGGGGGCTTCTTCGAGGCACACATATATATCTAGACGAGGATTTGACATTCGCACAACAAGAAGACCATAAGAAGGAATGGGAGAAACTGAAAAAGGCAAGAGAGGTAGGAAAATCGGCACAATTAAGGAATGACAAAGCGCAAATCAGTGAGTATGCGACAAATAGAAAATAGGAATTTGGGGCCCCTCGGGATCCTATGCATATAGTAAGTTGGAATTGTAGGGGGTACCCGTGGAGAAGAGGACTTGGTTTGGGGCCCGTAGCAGAGGGAAAGATATTATAATCCTTACAGAAACACATGAACATGATGGTTGCAGAGTTCAAGATTTTTAAGGATACAAGAAAATTTCAGTTTGGAATGAAGGGAATAAAACAGGGAAAGGACATGGAGGAATCACAGTTCTAATCAAGGATGCATGGCTTAGGGTCATTAAAGTGGAAAAAGAAGACGCAACTAAGTAATGTATATGTCTGAAAATAGAAAATAACAAGACAACTATCAGATTGGCTACTTGCTACTTTACACCACAAGGATCAAAGACATATAAGAAAATAAATTTAGATATTGAGGACCCTTATGCTTTAATAAAAAAAGACATTTCTTTGTTTAGTGCAGATGGAGAAATTATTATGATGGGAGATTTTAATGCAAGAATTATAAATAACCAATCTCTTCAGTTGGACAACACCAACGGTGACGATGGAAATCCACTTTGGCTTAATGAGGCAGATGACAAGTTTTGGGAAAGAATATCCCAAAATGGGAATGAAGGGGTGATGCTCTTCGGGGTTGAGCTTCTAGGTCTATGTAGCCTACACGACATGGTTATTTGTAATGGCATGAAGACTTGGCCTAGATCTGGAAATATCACTTGCAAAACGTACAATGGTCAAAGTGTTGTGGACTATGTTATCTACACTCAGAGTTCTATTTGTAGACTGCTCGAGTTTGAAATTGGAGATTCTCCTATTGAGCTCAAATTTGATCATAAACCTCTCTTAATCAAACTTGCCACCAACTCAAATCAGTAATAAGGAAAACAATGCCATCACTTGCCAGAGACATCCAAAACAAGGCAAATTCATTTTGAATAAAGAAAATCAGGAAATGTTTTTGGTTGCCTTTGAACAACAATTTCAGTCGGCAAAAATTGATTTAGAGTGCAATACGATCAAGGGGGCAAGGGGGCAAGGGGGCGTGTTGACAGTAAACTAATGATACCTTTAATCCATAAGGCTTTAGGTGCTTGCAAAAGATCTAAGCCCAGAAAGGGAGTTGCAAATACTTTTCCCACTAATCCATGGTATGATGAGGATTGTAAGGCTGCCAAGAGAGCTATGAGGGAAAGTGGAGGAATAAAATAAATAAAAAGAAATATAAAAGACTGATTCAATACAAAAAAGAATCCCATGTGAAGAGAAGGAGGTCAACATTAATTGATCTCGGAAAACACAATCCCAAAGGTTTTTGGAGGGAGTTGCAACAAAAGAAAATGCACATAGAAAGAAATATCACAAAAGCTCATTGGTTAGAATATGCGAAGCTTTTATATGAGTGGTCTCTTCAACAAGATAACCCTCTCATGCTCCATACCTCAATTGAGCTATTCTCATAGGATGACATCAAATACGACATTCAGAATCTATCAAATGGAAAAGCACAAGATGTTGATGGGTTATAAGCTGAATTTTTAAAGTGGGGGGTTGAGGTGCTTGCTCCACATATTAGACAATCTTCAATAATGTAATTCAAGTAGGGTTCCCACTAGAATGGACGACTAGTGTGGTTATTCCTCTATTTAAAAGTGGTGATATCAATAACCCTTCTAACTACTGCACCATTATGATCAATCCTCTATTTGGTAAGTTGTTTGGGGGCATGATAGAGTGCAGAATTAGCAGTTGGGCAGAAATAGAGGGTAAAAGAGCAAAAGGGCAAGTAGTCTTCCGACCTAAATCTTCAACCATTGATCATTGCATAACTCTTACGCATTTGATTGAAAAGGTTTGGGATTCACAAGGTGAGGAAGCTTTTTTCTGTTTTGTTGACTTTAAGAAAGTGTTTGACATGGTCCCTCGTGACAAACTTTGGAACAGGATGGAAGAACTTGGGATTCCAGACGAGTTTAGAGCTACAGTGCACAGACTTTATGAGCAGATCAGAGCTAAAATCAGAACTAGAGAAGGCATGTCGGAATGTTTTGGTAGCAACATTGGTGTCAAACAAGGCTGCCCTCTTTCTCCCACTTTGTTTGGTTTATACATTGACAAGCTTGAAGAATGGTTACATAATGCCGAGGGAGGGGGTGTTCAGTTAGCGGAGTATGTGGTGAAGTTGCTCTTATATGCTGATGACCTTGTCTTAATATCAACAACTCAAGGTTTGAGAGAGCATCTAAAAGCCTTAGAACTCTTTTGCCAGGAAGTTGGGATGCAAGTGAACACCGACAAAACAAAAGTCGTGATTTTTTCTCTAAAAAGGAAATGGACACACAATAACTATCTTTTTGAAGGGAGGCCATTGGAAATTGTTACAGAATATAAATATATGGGGATTGATTTTCACCACAAAATGAGCTGGGAAACATGCAGAGAAAAAAGAATATAAGGAGGTTGGAAATCATCATTCCTGCTCCAAAATAGATGTAAGAAAACTGAGCTTTGGGATTGGAATACTAAGAAAACCCTCTTTGGTTTCTTAGTCACCCTGGTGGCCCTTTATGGGTGTGAAGTCTGGGGAAGTAATATGTCAAAACATGGATGGAGACAATTAGAAAGAATCTAGAAACATTTAATCACAAGCACTCTCAAAGTTAAATCAACGGTTTCTTATGAGATTTTACTGGCTGAAGCGAGTATCTTACCAATGGAAGCTTTGACAATCACTGGGCTAATAAGCTATTTGAAAAAAGTAGAAAGTATGGACAATCATCATTGGCCCAAAATGGTTATAGAGGATAACCTAGAGCGCAAAAAGAAAACTTGGATGAAGCAGGAAAACAAATGGATGGAGAAGTAGGGCATCCACTTCTAGGAGTGTCCTAACAGCAATAGGGAAATAAAAAATTATGGGACGGAGAAGTTTAGGAACACCATGTGGACAAAGAATATTGGTCGTAAGAAAACACACTATATCAAATATTTTAGCCCCACTTGGGATCACGATGACAAAGCTTACTTAAGGGCAGATATCAAAGGTAAGGCTAGGATTATTTTGGCTCAGTTGAGGACCGGGTCGCATCATCTTCGTTGTGAAATTGGTAGATGGACTATTCCCAAAGAAGAGTGGGAAAGGAGAACTTGTCTTTTTTGCAGTATGGGGGTTGTTGAAACAAAATGGCACTTCATCATGGAATTCTCTGCCTATGATGACATCCACTTTTAATACGAAAATGAGTTACACGTGGACAACCTAACTGAGTTATTTGAGGAAGCTAAGCTTCAAAGGACTGTTGGTTTTGTGCTCAAGATTCACAGTAGGCGAGCGGATTTGGCAAAGAACTTGGTTTCAGCTTAGTGTATTTTCTTTTTGGTCCCTTTGACTCTTCAGTCATGTGGACATCATTAAAATCTTTCAATTCAATTCATTTCATGTTTCGTGATGGGAAATGAATCCCCAACGACCAACTCATTTTTAATAGTTATGTTGTTTTTCCTTTCTGTTGTAGGGTATCTAAACTTTGAGGTAACTGACAATGGAGTCGTGTATTTTTTGAGTCGAAATCAATCATTAAACTTTGTATTCATGTATTGATAATGCTAAATATAGGTCTTAAATGTTTTTATATAGTTTTTTCTTTAACCAATATTCTTCCATCATTGTGAATTGTTCTTGCTATATTATCCTCTTCCTTATATTTTGAGTGAAAAAATTAAATTTCCCTAATTTTCAAATAGGTTTTTTAATTATATATTACTACGTTATATATATTTTAAAAATGGTTTAATAGTTAATTTCCGAAGATTACTTTATTTTTATAGGGCACATCCAAAAAGTAAAGTGTATCAAATTCTTATCAAACCGATATATTATTTGGTTTAAATATGATTTTCTCATGGAAAATTATGTGTTAAGGACTAAAGGCAAAGGATTGTAGCATACTTTGGGATTTTTCATTCGTTGGTATTGGTGTATGAATATTCAACCTTGTTTTGATTAGTGTGAAGAATTGAGTTTTGTCAAGTTCACTTAGGTCTCAAACCCAAACTCAACCTTTTTTTAGTATCTTCAGAGATTTGTATTGTGGTGGATGGTGACACAATGCCCTTTATACCATCATTCATGATGCTGAAATGCAACACATTTGGTTAGGAATATACTTTTAACTAAAATACCAAAATAAATAAATCATATAATAGAATACGACATTGGTGCGCTAGCATTATGAAAGATTGGTTGGACCTTGTATAATGGATTTAAACAACTTGAGGGACTTAATGGCAAAGATGAACATCACTTCAATAAAATACAATATTTACTCATATTGTTGAAAGACATTTTGAGCAAAAGACAATACCTTTATTAAAGAGGGGAAATAAGAGAAGGTGGTTTCCTCTTCAAGTGGGATTGATTAGTAGGAGCCCAATAATTTAAGGCAAGTTCTTCCCATCAAAATAAGCATAGTTTTTCCTTAAATACATCTGTGTTGTTAAGAGCCCATTAAACATCCCTCTAAAATTAAAATCATCATGGATCATTACTACTCATATTAGGAGTGTAACAACACTTATAAAAGTGACCATGGGGATTTAAGGTGGAGGTTTGCAATGGTTGAAAAACATTGTATAGATCTAAGGGATACTTAGTTAATGAAAACATGTAATGGGAAATATTATAGTAGAGACAATAATATTTAGGATAAATAAAATAAGCTATCTAGGAAGTGAATATCTCAAATGACATACTCTTCATTTAATTCTATTATCTTTTATATCTTTTCTCGCACTGTTTGTTTGTTTTATTATTTGAAATTAATTTTTTTTATCATATTAAATCTTTAAATTAGGGAAACAATAACAAATAAAAAAATATTTAATAATGAAAATTGAAGGGTTTAATGTATGTTAAGATGAAGTAAATTTTTTTTTTTTAAACTAACATATTGGATACAAAAATTTAAATAATAAAATATTTGTAAAACATTCATATATATATATATATATATATATATATATATATATATATATATATATATATATATATATATTATAAGTACTTTGTAATTATAAAAATTATCTATATACTTTTTTAGTGTACACTTTGAATTTTACATCAATAAATTCGTGTCTATCGACCTTCTAACACACACCTATGGAAGTTGTTGCTAGTTTACTATTTTAGTTTCAAACAATTTTTTTCTTAAATATTAATATGTCGATAAGCGTTCTATAATGGTAGTCGTGGAGGTGGTTACACGTTGTATATACGCGAATAAACAATTAATGATTAACTTAAGTTTGATGTCTATTTGACAATGAGTAGGTAATTTTTTTTGGTTTGGAGAATATAATTAGAAAATGGGAAAATCTCAAGTATAAAACAGTTTGGAGTTTTATTTATTTATTTTGATTTTGACATACACTGTCTATCACTAGTTAATAAGAAATTTATTAAAAAAATTATAAAATTAAGAAATTTACATAAAAAATTATAAAGTTTAGAATTTTACGTAAATAATTACGATGATAGGCGTTTCACTGCTAGATGCATTCACTTGGCAGATGCAGATCAACAGTGGTAAATTTTGTTTTACACAAGATGACCATTCCATCATTCTCCTTTGTCCGATATGAAACACTAGATACTGTAATATTCGAGAATGTTCATGCATTTTCTTTACACATGATAGGTTTTTTTGGTTCTATCTCGCTTAGCCAACTATTTTAGCCGTTTAATGGAGATACAATATGGTCGTCGTTTCTGTGTGGAGGGTGACCATCTTCTGCATCTTAGTGCAGATACATTTCGCCTATGTAGCGATCCAAGTTGTGCAATAGTTAATGGATCATCTAATATTTATTGCCTATTCCAATTGGTATTTATGGGTTTTGGGACTATTTACTTGTGCAATTTTACTGCTATTAATATGGGGTAATGTCAGACAAAGGTATGGATCCACCATTAAACCCAGCCCCCCCTTGGATTAGCTGGATTGCCTTTTATTGGAAAGACCACCCGTTTTCTTTGAGATGCTAAATTGCCCCAACGGTGAAAATTCTTTGATGAGCATGAGCTTCGGTAATATCAATATTTTTAAAGTACTCATTTTTATTTTCTTATAAATTAGATATACATAATGAAGATTTCACGACTGCCTTAATTACCTAACAGTTAAATCTAGGTGGCCTTAAATTTTTAGGATCTTAAACAACACAATTTCCCCATTGGATTCAGTGTTTGCTACTTCTAATTCTTGACAAATGTGAATTGAATGACAATGCCCTTGTTTCAACACATGGAGCATTTAAGATTATCCTTACCCATTTGCTAACCTACATTGTGGTCACATTGGAATCACATATTGTACATCTTCAAAGAATTATTTCCAATTGCAATAGTGACATTTCTTCTCTTCCACATACTCTTTTTCCTCTTTTTATAAATGCATTTTCCTTTTCACATAATTACTCTTCTATTGAATATGCTCTACGTTTTTTCAGAATTGTTCCATTTGTTATTCTCTTTTCTTGTTTTTTCATTTCGTGCATAACATTTCACTCTCTTCAACATTCGCTTCTTCATCACTTCCTCCAATGTTAACCTCCCTTGTGTTCTCGCCTATCAACATTCCCATTGCACATTTTTAGTGCCATTGCTAGTTACGAAGAAATTAAAATTGTAAAATACAAAAAATCTCTCAAAATCTTATTAAAATAAATGCATTTAAAATATGTAATCGATGAAATAAGAAAAGTTATGGATAAGAGCCCCCCCTCCCCACCTTATTTTAATGAAATAACTTTAAAAGAAAAAGGAGGGCACGGGGTGAGGATTAAAAACAGAGATCTTGTGAAGAATGAATCCGCTGGCCTTACAAATTACACTAAACCCATGCCGAGTCACCGAGCTGACGAAAGAGCTAGGTACGAGGAACTATGCCTTTACAGCATCGGACGGTAGATGATCCATACATTGACTTTAACACACACCCAGTCCGGCCCTCAAATCGAGCCGGGGACCCCCTAGTCAAAATCACGACGAAACAATATGTCCCGCTCGCACTGCACTGTTCCTCGGTAGTATAAACTCCACCGTTTCTGCGCATAAATGTTTTGCCTTTGATACCTAAAACGTTTTCATGGCGTGGGACCTCCTGCTTTGCCTTTCTCAGGAGAATTGCTTTCTTCTGTGAAAAAGGGACACACGTATATTATAATAATTACCGTACGTATTATTTTCTCTTGTACGATGCTCCGCCGTCTTAGGTTTTTGATTGGGGCGAATCCGAAGGGTGCAGATCCTCTCGCGTTGCCTGCTGCCCCAGATCTCTCTCCATCCCCCTCTCCTTCTCCTTCTCCTTGGCTTATGTCGGAGGCGCTCCAGGAGATTGCTGTTTACATTCACCGCTTTCACAACCTCGATCTCTTCCAGCAAGGGTATGCTTCCTTCAATTGTTTTTAACCCTTAGTTCGGTGGATTGTCTTTTTGAGGCAACCTGAGGCTTACTTTTCAAAGTGAACACTTCTGAAGTTGCTAACACATCCCATTCAACCAAGAAGGAAAATTGATTTTGAAAACTTGATGAAATGAGTTATTTGGAACGTGACTCTTTAACATATTTGAAGAATGCCAAGTCTCTGTTTCCTTATTTTCAAAGCAAATGTCTGTAGAGGCTAGTGAATTGCAGGAGGGAAATGGTTCGGTGAAAGCTTTGATATTAACGTGGAACATGATTTTGTGTTGAATTAAAAGAAAATTATATGCGTAATAATAATATTCCGTTTAAGTATTGAAAGAATTTGTTTAGATCAGATTCGGCAGAATGCAGGGCAGCTCTAGTTTGAAATCAATTTCTTTTTAGAGGAAATGTTTCAGAGGTTATTTGGAATAAATTTAAAGTTTGAAAATTTTAATTGTCAGCGACATTTTGAACAAAGCACAATTCAGACCGAAAGTTACTTATACTCTTCCTAAAAAAATTGACCTTGGGAATCCTCCCGGAAAAAAATGCTACGAATGCACCTTCAACAATTGCGTCAAAATATTTACTAAACACGGTGCTCTTAGCACATGAATCAAGCAAATTCAATATTGTTCTGTTTCTTCAGTCAATAGTGCGACCAGTCTTTGCTCAACGGGATTGATGCTCAACAAATATATTCTTAATTCCTTGGAATGCGTCGATTCAAAAAGCCTTGAAACCCAGCTCAAAAATTAAAAAAGTGTCAACCACTTTGTAATAATCCTTAACTGATCAGTGGTAAGATTGTATATGGTATTTCTGAAAACAGACTGATATTGCTATGAACCAAGATTTGAAAACACTGAATTTGATAGAAATAAAAATTGCTAGAAGTGAAAAATCCGTAAACAGAAATCTGAAACTGCTGGAAATAAAACTCAAATTTGTAGGTGCTGAAAAACATGTAACAGAATTTTTCTAATAACTGAAAAGTAAATAAAGTTATGATATTATAAGAAATACATAAATGTTACATGGAGGAAAAGCTAATTTTCTCGAGAAAGTACAGATGCCTACTTAAGCCATAGTTACCTAAATCTCATGGATGGGGAATGGGTTTCCTGGGATGGTTAAAAAAATTTAAAAATCATGATTTTTGGGGATAGTGGGGGGATGACTACTAAAATATTCAAGAATATATTAAAAAAATTATGCCAATAGGTGCAACCTATAAAAGCAGCCAAGGGGGGTGGGAAGAGTTCAGTGTAATAGTTTTTGATGTCAATGAAGATGACTGACCGTAAATTTTATGTCCATTTGACCATCATAGGGTAGTTTTAACGTTTCTTCTTGTGATCTGGATCTCGGGATCTGATGAACTCGAATGTGTTATAGGTAAAACTGTATTTTTAGGCTGATAGGTGTCCTACAATTACAGCCGGTGGTAGTGGGGGGGCTGTAATATCTGTTGATCAATAGTGAATTGATGCCCTTAAATTTGATGTCCATTTTACCTTCATAGGGCAGTTTTTCTTCTTTGCTTGGAGAAGGCGATCCAAGAAGTCGCAATATCTTGGGCATATGATGGAGTGTAGAAGCCTCGTTTTTCTCTTGGAAGATATTTTTTCAAGCTAGGTACAAAAGTGGTGCAGCTAGATTGATACCATTTGCAAAACTAGTAGCATTGGGATAATTTGTGGAGAACCGTGATGGAGTTAATCAAAGTGGTACCCTTCAATGGGTGAAACTATGATGGCAAATCCAATATAGGCATAAATATGATTTACAGATATCTATTCTAGTGCTTACATATTATTGATTACCGCAACATTAGGTATGCTCGCCTATCAAATTATTAGATGAGTACAATAAGCTGCTAACTCTGCAGATTAGATGTTTGGAAACCTATCATCTAACCTCATTAAATGTGTCCTATAACAAGTTAGATGTCTACTTTGTGAGACTTTGTTGATGTGGAGCTAGGGAAAAGGGGATTAGGGATGCTGACTATGTGGATGATGTCAACTCTCTGACATCAGAGATGAGAAGGACTACAAGACTTTTTGTTTACCTAGGCATTTATAATTCCTGTTTGACCCTTTACTAACTGTGATTCATATCTACATTTAGACCAAGAGACTGAATATTCAGAAAAACTTTGAAGTTGCTTCAACTTAAGGAAATATGAAGAGTCATGTGACGCATTTGGTACCTTAAAAACTTAAGCTGTGCTCTCCAGTTCGATGATCGTACTGATGCTCACAATAACATAGTTTGACTGTTTGTAAATATTTTTATACCTTTGTTGACTAGTTTGCATTGATTTGATGATTTCCCACTCAATCACTGGAGTATTAATTGTTGAACCTTGCTTAATTGCAAGCTTAATAAAGATAATGGTGGTTGTACTTGATGACCATGTGCTGATGAAACTAAACTGTCATAAGTGAATTGTTACAGTTTATCATAAATGCTATTGTACAGGTATAGGAGATTATGAGGTCTTGAGAAGGTGTTCATTCGAGGTTGGTCATGTCCTCAATGAATGATTATGAAATGTTCAGTTTGGTTGCTATCCTGCTTGGAGAAGGTGATTGAATGGTGGGGTAAATCACAATGAGATTACGCATCCTGTGCGAGTTTGTTGCCCAAATGTTGGGGTTGCACTTGGAAGGTTTCTTATACAAACCAACGTAGTGAGTGCAGTTAGAGTATGGCCATTCATTGGGCTTACAATCATGAAATCTTGACGGATTGAAGGTGATGTAGTCATTGATGATATGGGTTCGATTGATAGGTTGTTCTTTATCTTCTACCGGTGGAACTTGCACTGATTGGAAATGGGATCTCTAATAACTTTTGAATAGACCTTACTCATGGCATCAATGGTCTGATCTAATGTACTGGGGTTCAATTAAAGCCTTGCTACATACTACTCAATGGACTATAGGCAACATTCAATTAATATTCATGGCAAGTCAATGGCTGATTCAATAATGTAGGTTCAGTTAAATTTTTTTATGCCTCAGCCGATAGAATACATGGGAAAATCCTGTCTCTTGGTATCTTGGGATGTGTCTCGAGTATGGAGATGAGAGACGGGGGATGAGGTCCTTTCCTTAAAAAAAACCCATTTTCTTGCCCTAAAATGTAAGGAAATGTAAATAAATTATTAGATCCCCGCCTAAAACTTACTAGATAAAGTTGTCATAATAAAAACTTAATAACAAGTAAAATTCTAAAAGTCTCTGAAATAAAAACTTAAAAAAACTTAAAACCCGAAATGTTGAAACTAAAATGAACCATAGGTCTTCAATGTCTTATGGAACTTACTCAATATGTTGTATTATGATTTTTTAGTTTTCAGAAATTTAAATATGTAAATACTACTATTTTCATTTATTTTCTGTCAATCCAAGTATCCCCAGTAAAGACCACCTGTCTAGGAGGGATTGGCATCCTAGCTACTCTGAGTGGACTTGATTCCCCGTTCTTGTCCATGTATCTTCGCAATTACTGGAGGAAAAGGATCATTCAGATTGAGTTCTCGCACACTCTCATGTGTTCAACTTGCTGATGGATGATAGCCCATTCAATCAAAATTTTTCAACCTCCCCAACTTGCATTGATGGTGCAAATCCCAGTTTAGTTTGTTCTATAATCTGTAATGACTTGAGCGGTAGGGTTACAGCTGAGGCTGCCCATGTCACCAGTAGAGGTATTAGTTAGGCTCATTTGTATCTCTTGGGGCATCAATTGACTATTGAAATGATGATTGAATTTGATTGATATTAGATAATTGGTATATGTTATGTTTGGGTTAAATGGAGAAGATGAAATCTAACTTGAAGTCACGCTTGTAATTATTGATGCCTCAATGGTGATGAATGTCAAGGATGATTTGTCTATGAGTGTGGAAACATACAAAACATTGATGATAGTCTATCCTCGAGCCACTTAACGCAATTCATGGTTTGTTCTACTAGTACTTGGTTTGAATAGCCTTTATGTGCAAGGGATATTAAAGTCAACTGCTTCATTGCACATTTTTCAAATTGTGTGTAGGTAACCTAGTTGGACAGTAGAATAACGGTGCAGTATCAAGTCTGTTGGGGGAATTTGTTCATCCACCTCACCCCCCATGCCATGGAAAACTCATACAAATTGCTTATTCTGAAATTTATCCCTTCCCCTTGTTCTGAGGAAAATTATATATCAAGACAGGCCCTAGGCATAGTAATGTTCAAAATACCCCTAGTTGTGGGAAATTTCATGAAGGAAATAAATATTGTTACCATCAGAATAAGAGGCATAGGCTGCAAGCGATCTTAAATCTAAAGTAGAAATCAATAGTTGCAGGCATATTTTTCTTTGAAACTTAGAATGCAATGATCCGCAAGGAAACCCAACCTCAATGGTCATCTTAGAGGCTTTGTAGGAAACTGATTCTCTTCATGTTTCTTCTCAGAAAAATGGATAATGCCCTAAAAGATTCACAATTAATTGTAAAAGGCTATATTCAAATTCCTTCCCATGAGATGTTACTGGTCACAAACCTTAATCCTAATGTTGGGGAGAATCCGTTTAATGCAATGGGTTCCAAACTCACTCATCTTGATCATTAGATCACAATAAGGGATAATGTTAGTCTCCTTAAAAATAGTTCCAACTCACTCGCATAACTGAGTACTAAAATGCTGGGATGGCAGCCCATTCAAACCTGGGACGATTTAAGACTTCCAAAGCATCACTCTACATTATGATAACAAAATGCTTGAAATGTTAGCCCTCAACATGGAAAATATAAAAATACTATTTACCATACTAATCACTTACGAGTTTGATGTGAGGAAAGTGGTCTTAGACCAAGTTTTGACGATACTCCTTGAAACTAAAGGGGAAATCCAATCACCTCGTAGGCAGTTTTCAATTTTTTTTGGGATTTGTAGCGGTTGTTTTTTTAAAGTCCATAACTTAAACACAGAATCAACTTCTCCATGAGAGTTTAGATCATAAACTCTACAAGGGTAAAAATAGAAGCTCTTTCTAATCGTTCACATTCCCATGAACTTGCATACTGGAACCAGCCATGTCACACGGCCACTTGAATTACACAGAATGTAAGAAGACAGAATCAACTCAGTTGAAAGTAAATTGAAATCTCCAACTCAAAGCAGGTGGACCAATCTCAGGTGCATAATTTTTTACACGCAATACCATACCAACTTGTCAGACTGCTATATGGACTGCAAATAATGGCAAAATATTAAGGGGCTAAACTTGAAAGTTCAAGGTATGATAGACTTGCTGATATATACATGCTTGCAAACTCTCACCATTCAAGAGTGAAAAGCAAATCCAATAAAACTTAGTCAAATGATAATATGGTAAACTCATAATGCAACAATTTATATAGACCATGATGCTTGTCTAAAAGATCACAGGCATTTCTTACCTGTAAATAGCAGCAAATCTTTCAAACAGGATTGCACCTCTAAAAGAGCCATGCAACTTTTCTAAGATCAGACTTGGAGAAATTGAGAAAAATGGCTAAGTAGCCGATCATGTTTTGGATACGGTTACAGGAAACTGATGTATCCTAAAACGACCTTTATAACGACATGAATGATCGTTATGAATTTTTGGCTGTGCCTTTTGACCTTATGGATTTTCCATACAAACTATCCATGAGGATGATAAACAACATTTTTTCATTCTAGCCTGAGAAATTTGAATTAACTATATTCTTGGAAAACTCGCCAATACCAAAAACTCGCCAGAAATATTAACTAAAAAAGGCAGAGCAAAAACTCGCCAACATTTAGCCAATATTACTGGAACTCCTTTGTAAGCCATAAACAATACACTAAGCTATCTATTAAAAAACATAACTTTTAAGCAAGACATAGCTACAATTGATGTATCTAGGATGTATAGTCTCATAACAAAGTTGGACAAGATTGGACCCTATTATGATTTGAAAACAAATACAATACAACGAAACCAAGCAAGATTACAAGAGAGAACTTGAAAGAGAGACTTCTGGATGTATTATTGAGAGAGCACACTTGTCATGCGTATAGGAAAGCAACAACATAGAAGGCTGCTAATGCTTGGTTAACGATCATGGAACCCTAAACCCAAAATGACTGGTAACTAAACTGTTGCATGTTGGATATCACCTTGATAAGATGTCATCCAGTCCAATATTTGCAAGGTGACTGTTGCTAAACCTATCACTAAGACTAGTATGACCAATGTTTTAAAAATCGGAACCGGACTCGGAACCGGTCGAGGGTTGGACCGGACTGGAACCGGAACCGGACCGGTTCAAACTCTATGAACCGGTTTACTAAAAAACACATAAAAATTACATTTTTAAAGAAAACAATATATTTGAAAAACTAGAAACCATGATTCCAACAATTACACACAAAATATGCAAAGTTTGCTCATGTATATAGTGATAGTTGGAATGCTCGCACTCGGCAGACCCCAAAAAAAAAACTCGGCAATATTTGGCCAGAATACTCGCCGAGTTTTGGAAAGCTACCCAATATTTTTAATTACTAATCTGTCTACAGGCAATCAAAGCTCATGATTCTTTCAGAAGATTGCAAGAAGTTGCTTGGTCCAAAAAGGTGCAAAAATGGATTTTATGAAAATAAGAAAAATATTGCCATCACTGCGTGGAGCTCGAGAAAATATGCACTTTTAGAGAAAACGACACCTGAAACGGAGCCACAGAATGAAAGTTATGGCACATGCAAGTTTTTGCTGCTACATCTTCCCGGACCCTTTCCAAAAATGGCAAATTTTTTTCTATACTTGTGTTTTCTTCACCAAAAATCCAAAAAAGGAAAGAAATGCTGTCTTTGGCGAGTTTTTGGCGAGTTTCTGGCGAGTATTCCAACTATACTCGGCGAGTTTTTTTTTTTGCATTTTTGGCGAGTTTTCCTACGAGTTACTCGTTTAGCATAATTTTTGGCGAGTTTTTCTAAACTCGCCGAGTTTTTGGCGAGTATTCCATCTATGGAATTAACCACATATTATGCATATGAAAAACAAAACAAGCTAAATAACCACAACAAACTACTCATAAATTCATAATTTCATTTGTCCCCGACTCCCTACCATATCTAGTTGAGGTGTTTATTACATTTATGATTTATCTCATACATGCTATTTTTATCCATGTTTATGATGGCTTGTACTTGGTACCTTTTGTAGAATAATGGTGCTGTGAAAATTTAATTTTTGCTGTAATGATATATTAAATTTAAACTAGAAAAAAAATTATTTAGAAAAAAAACACAGTTTTGGGCCAGGATACGGCCAGATACGGCCAGGCAGGTCCAGGTACGGCCGGGTACGTCTGCAGACGTACCCGGCCATACCTGGACCTGCCTGGCCGTATCTAGGCTGTTTCCGGGCACGTATCTGGGCCATACCTGTACCGGGTACACTTTGTACCAGTACCAGGTTCCCTAGGGGTGCCATATCGGCTACTTAGGGTTCAACGTCTAATTCATCAAACTTTGTTTGCATGTCACCTAACCCATAACTTGCATCATTGTTGCACACCATTTAGAGTTGCAGTCGATGTTCTAGTTCATTTGCAAAACTGTTTTTTAGTTCTGATAATTTTATTTCAATCAAAAAAGTGTTTCTTTAAAAAAAAAAGCAAAAAAAAATCCTATGACATTGGGGATGTCTCTTGACTGTCCCTGGCATTTACAAATGTCCTCAATGTGCCCCCAAAAAGGGGGATGTCCACGAGATGCCCCTTGATATTCAAGCACGTCCCGAGGACATCTCCCGTGATTTTCAGCTGCTAGGAAATGTGGGGGGACGTTTCTCCCCCTTCTAGCCGTCCTTGGGACATCCCAAACGTGCTTATTTTGGGGGGTGTATCCCCGGTAACATTGATAATAATTATAGTTCTAAATAGTGTAAAGTAGACCATGCCAATCCATGTGCCAATGAAATTCAGTTAGGGTTTAGAGTTAGAGAGATGCGATCGTGCTACTGAGTACAAAATGTTTGTCAGTGTCCAAAAATTGGGTGCATAAGATGGGAAAAGTGCCCTCAAGCTATCTGTAAGATTTGGGGACCTAGAAATGTGCACAAGAAAAGTTCATCCAAATGAGGACAGGTTCGTGGCCGAACCTATCTTTGGGGATATGAATCTGTCTCCTAATGCTCTAAGCTAAGTTCTGATTCTTAAACTTGGTTCGCCTGTGTCATTATATTTGGAATTTGGGCTTGGTTCTATGCAATCATTGCCATGTGACTGAATATGGCTCCGCCTTGCTTGTAATCCGAAAAGGGGTTAGTCACAATTTAAGATGGATTGACCTCACAACACCCCCACTGATGTGATGAGTGCTGCACTATGTACCAATACTTCGAAGAGGGATCAAGCCACATGTAGTTCTCCCAATCCTATGATGAGACAAAAGGTGATAAACAATATATAAAGAAGATGGAGCCTGCGATTCAGTGCTCACACTTGGTAATAGACACTTGTGGCGTAGTTGTAGTTCATGGATTGTGATCTAAAGCAGCAATAGAGATGAATTCAGAATTTGAGCAGCTTGTTGTAGTAATGCTCTAAGGATCAGGTGCTTTCAATGCTTGTTCAATGTCCTTCTTAGGATGTGCCTTGATATGAGATCCCTAGATGATCCTAAAGAGTTAGGGTGGATGTATTTATATATGTGACTGTTTAAATGATTTCCCACTCGACCGACCCAAAAGTACCACTGAAGTTGACTAAGTTAAATTGTACATTTAAAAATATGACTGTTGCAAATATAAGGGATAAGTTCATAGCAGGTGGGATAGATATATGTTTGAATTTATCCTGTACCCCTGAACCTATCTAGGCCAAAGCTGGAGTGAGTTTTTAGACAGGTGACAATTTGTAGATGTGTTTTGTGAAGTGTGCAGTGATTCTTAAAGTGCTAAGATGGATAGCTATGGACCAGAGGACTTGGGCTACGAGATAGAGCAGGAGGAGCCTTAAGTTCCGCGATGCAAAGACGGGGACGCCTATAAGTACTATCAAAATCCTACAAATGATATTTAAAAAATAAACTAGCTTGGGAACAAGGAAGGGGGACGAAAGAGAGGTGGATGCATCCCCATGGGACATTGGTTCCATTGATTCATAGGGCCATGGGGGTGTGTGTACATTACCAGTTTGTTCTCTATGATTAGGCATCCGTCGGGCCCTTGAAATGTTGGGAGAGATTATGGGGGTAGGTACCTTGCTTTCTCCTAGGATTTTCTCGTTGGGCCTTGGCTTTGGCCATGTCAAATGAGTAACATTAATAGATCTTGCAGTCTGTTAAAGTAAAACGTGCATAGGTTGACTGATGACTTGATTGGTCATGCAGTTCTTTTGCCCCCAATGTCCTTGTATGCATGAAATGTGTGTACATGTCCGTTGTTTTCAGTCCTTAATCACATGTTTTGATCTTCCTACGGCAACCTATGATTCACTGCTTCACTAGAAGGGTTAGATCCTTTTGAATCAACCTATACTGTAGCCCATTGTGTTTCGAGGACAACGACAAATGGGGTTGTGTACCTGGTCAAGGTGGTGAGATTTTTTCTTTTTTACAATCAAATTTCTATATTTTTGTCAATTCTGGTTATTTTCATATCCTAGGGTCAGTCGTATCCTAGTTCTGAAACTAGTTGCCAACTTGTTGACATTTTCAAAAAGTCCTAACTTGATCCCTACTTCCGTCATTCGTGGATGAAACCAAGTACATAATTATCTAGAATTTTATGAGCTATATATCAAATAGGTAATACTAGAATGTAAAGCATTATTTATAAGGGTGTCACTTAGTTAATCTAACTACAAAATAGGTTGTAACCGGTTGTAACTATATCAACCGTTTTGTAACTCCATCATTCATAATAAATAGACGGACACAAAATCTCAAATGTGTGCAATCTAGCACTTCTCTCTATCTCTTCCTTGTGCACATCTTCCAACAGCTTGGTATCAGAGTGCACAAAAATGTCCCCTTTTAGAACAAGTTAGGAACTGAAACCACAAAATTTCAGCATCACACACTGTTGTCAAAATCAATTAATAATTCAAACCCCAGACTGCTGCATTTTTTCATATTCTTTCCCGCTTAGACCAAGTCAAGCAAACGAGCTTGAAATTTTGGGATATTGGGCCACAAAACTATGAAGAATAATATGTAAAAATCAAATTTTGCATAACCAACATGAAACCCTAATTTTTCCCTAAAAAGTAAGTCGCCCAACACATTTAGGGCATCAAATCATCTCCAAAAATTATGAAATTAATTGCAAAACATCAAATCTGAAAACCAACAAATATGCTCCAAATCATGCAATAATAGCCAGATTTGCACCATAAATAAATTCGCTAGGGCAAGGAATTCTTTTCCAAGCAATTCGCCACACACTAGATGCAACACACACAAAATAGATCCTTATCAAAATCATATTTGCTTCAATTCCAAGTCAAATGAGAGAGAGAGAGCACAATGAGAGCTAGGGCATACATCCCATTTCTCCAAGCATGGAGAGACATAAATGATCAAAATCAACATCCCCAAAAATGGCCATGCATCCTCCTTTTATAACATAAGGGGTGCAACATTCAAATGGCTAACCTTTTCCCTTTTGGAGGGAAAACAAATAAAACTTAATTAAAATATTAAAAGACTCACTTAATGTGCACTTTATTATTTTCTAATTAAATAATAAAGAGTAACTAACCCATGTGCACATTTAAAGACTAAATAAGACTCCCACTTG
Organism: Taxus chinensis; assembly: GCA_019776745.2. Classification (NCBI taxonomy): domain Eukaryota; kingdom Viridiplantae; phylum Streptophyta; class Pinopsida; order Cupressales; family Taxaceae; genus Taxus; species Taxus chinensis. Next base: position 590,521,340 of record CM034147.1, read on the forward strand.
TAGCATTAGGCATGCCAAGGGGTTATAATGCAAATGAAAGAGATGAACGGATATATTAGTAATGCCCCGGAAAAGGGGACATTACAATGTGCCATGGAGCTTGCCCTTATGCCGAGTAGGTGTTGAAATGTTTTAGGTGATGTTATATCTCATGTGAGATTAAGCTTGGGCCAGTGAAGCTGAGTATTAGTCTTGGGCTACTGAGGGAGCCAAATATCAGTCTTGGGCTACTGAGGGAGCCATGCTAGTCTTGGGCTACCAAGGGAGTTGTGTATTAGTCTTGGTTTATTGAGGGAACCATGTATTGGTTTTGGGCTACTAAAGTAGCTGAAATGTCATGTCTGTGATCGCACTGCTCCAAATATGATATGAATGTGACCAATATGTCTGAGTCTACATGATGAATTGTATAAGCTCCATGTAAATCTGATCTAAATTATATGAATGTATCTAAGCTTAGAATTTTTAATGCCCACAATTTACAAACAAAATCACAGCTAAAACTAGGGTAAGTTTTTTTAAAACACTTAGGAACACTTACTACACAACAATGCTTGAAGCGCTTACACGTTCACAAACCCACTCATGCAAGGACTTAACTTTTACTTGGAACAAGAGAGAAGGGAAAGACATTACTCCAAGAGTGAAAACAACACATACTACCAAGCCTTCTAATAAGGCTTGCGAAGCGGAGAGACCATTGTATGTACTTCCCCTTTTCTCTACAGGAAGGAATCATGGCTAGCCTTTAGTTCCTCCAAGATAAAACTCACAAACACCATACCCTTTTTCCTCCACTTAAACTGCCCCTTTTCATTCCATTTGGACCATCCCTTTTCACTCCACTAAGACTAACCACGTATTCCCTTGTTTCTTCCATTGTATCAACACACAAATCCTTATCCCTCTCTTCAAGTAACAAGCCCTTTTCACTCCACTAAACAATGATATATTCTCACCCCCACACGTACGTTCACACGTGCATGCAAGCTTCACAACCATTATTTAAATTCAACATTTACTACTCAAAGGAGCAATTCAAAACACAACACTTAAGCAGAGAGAGAGAGAGAGAGAGAGAGAGAGAGAGAGAGAGAGAGAGAGAGAGAGTTTATCCACAATTCACATAGATTACGATTCATCTTACCCACTCTTGTCATGAGTTTTTGCAAGGGCAAAATTCATACTTGAAAGCATGATAACTATATACCCTACCGTGAAATTTTTGCTTAAAGGTCATCCCGAGCCCTCCTCCAGATTGTCTTAACCCTTGTATTAGTCCTATCTCTTCCTTCTGAGTAGTCCAATATGTTGTGTCATCATGTCCATAGGCGATTTAGGGATAACAAGTCTGTTCAAGCACTTCCAAGACAGGGTCTTTGAGAAGCTTAAGAAAGACTCTTTCCTAGTCTTCTTAAGGCTTGTGCGCACCCCTCGGAGCGGAACGAAAGGCCTAAACTCATCAAAGAGGTGTATGAGAGAGCTAAAAATGTTGTGTAAACGGTTTTGGAAGATTTTGGGAAGTTGCAAAGGTTTTGGGACAGTTTTAGCAAAAAGGGGTACTAGAGGGTGAAGCAGCTTGCAGTGTACAAACAACCCCTGAGTTTCGGGAAGTGATTCCGGGAGCTCCGTTAAGAGTTGGAGGCCAAACGAAATATCATCAGAAAGGTAATTCAGAGCTCTAGAGGATGGTAGTCTCACATTTTTCACAAGACCCAAACCATAGTTATGCGGGGATGTGCCCCCCCCAAAAAGACAAGTCTGGGACGTCCCCGACGTTTTGGAGACGCCGGGACGTGGGGAAAACGTTTCCCCCACGTTTCCGAAGTGGCAGGTGGGAGGGGAAATGTCCCCGGGACGTTTAGAAATAACAGAGGACGTTTTGGGGACGTTGGGGATGGCTGGAAGTCCCCAAAACGTTTCGAGGACTTTTGGTTTGGTTTTTTTTTTTAAATAATTTTTTTATAAAAACTTATTTTTCTTTTTTTAAATTAATTTGTTTATTATCTTTTCCCTTTATAAATGTTTACCCATTAAGCATAACCCGACTGTATTATATTACAAAGACATATACAGAAATTTTCGAGCACAAATGCACATGGATTGTAACAACATGCTATGAAACCTAGTAGCATACATAAAAATATTAAAAGCTATATGAACAGATAACATTAGTATAGCTATATGTATGCTGCGAGTTTTTAATATGGATGTCTCAATGTGGACTGTATGCACATGGTGGACTGATATATAAATATGAATTGTTATTCATAAACATTTTAAAATTTATCTATATATTTTTAATATTTATAATTTTATATATTATTCTAATGGCCGTCCCCCTGCCGTCCCGGAATTTTGAATTTTTTTTCCCTTCTCGGAAACTTCGTCCCCGCGTCCCGCCATCCTGGAGTCTTAGGTAACTATGACTTAAACAATTCTGCCCACAGTGTGATTTCAGCATGCACAACCTATGAGCCCGAAGAAAAAGCCTATGCTTTAGGAAGTTGCAGGCATAATTAAGGTATGAGACCCCTCCCATTGTTTTCAAAAGGTCATTTTCAGTCAATTTCATATAAAGAAGTGTGGGAAAAGACCTCCGTATGCCCAAGTTATGCCTTCGTCAAGTTCCTCCCCAAGGTAAGATTAGGGAGTAAGTCAATTTTCAAGTTGGAAAAATGGACCAATCAGAGAGTGGTGCACTTTTTTGCACCAAGCGTCCCAAATGTTAGGGACGTTTGGGACACAAAAGTGTGCCCAACCCCCATGTAGCCCCCTGGACCATGATGCGACCATCCCGGAGCCCAACTTGTCAAGTTAAGCCCCCACGCACTGATTTCTAGCCCCCATCCTCATCTAATCACGGAGTGCCAAGTGGACCAATAAGAGATGGGCACACTTTTATGCACCAAACGTCCCAAAAATTTTGGAATGTTTGGAACACAAACAATTCACCCCGCTCCCATTTTAGTCTCATTGGTCACCCACACGACCCCAAAAGTTGCTAAGGACCTTTTTTCTAACCCCCCTCTCTTCCACCTCAGAAAATCGTGATTCTGACACAGTGGACCAATACGAAGTGGATTGCACACTTTTTTGCACCAACCGTACTAAATATTTGGGATTTTTGGCATAAAAAAATTGTTCCCATGGTCATAGTTGAAGAAATTGTAAAATTTTAATTTCTACTGCTTGTTGTTTCTTGCTGCTTTTGCTTCTTTCGTGCACACACACATAAGAAACTCTTACTTCTGACATTTCTCCACTTTCCTCCATTGCTGATAATTCCATTACTTCACCATTGCATTCCCTCATTAATTCTTCATCCTCCTCTGCTTTTACTAAAACTTAAAAACCCCCACTTTTCAAGTTGTTACCATGCTCGGATTTTTTACCAGAAACCCTTGCGTAAGCAAAAAATGAAGAAACACTCATATCTTGCGAAGCCCTAATGACGGAATTCCAGCGAAACTTGGAGCATCTCTTCCAATCTCACAGGCACCTTGATGTCTGAAAAAAATAAAAATTACAGAGTTTCCTCTAGATATTTTATGGAAACCATTTGAAGTTTTGTGCCCTAAACCCTTCTTTTGCAAATTGTCGTTGATCTGGAAAGCGGGTAGATCCGAAATTTTGCACAAAGCATCCAGAACAAAAACCCAGAACAAAACATGGTGTTTTTTCATCAAACTGTGGAGCAAAAGCCCAGCTTCTAAAAAATAGTAAGTGTCGTTGGTTTGCACTTGCTATTTATAGTAATTTTCCTAAAACAGTAAAAACATTCAAAGGAAATAAACACTGAAAATCGCAAAAATGGAAAACTAGGGTGCACTGGCTAAAAAAACAAAAAGAAAAAACAAAAAAGACAACTTTCTAAAAATATAAAGTGCTTCAAATTGGCCATAAAACATCTTATGAACATGCTCTGAAACATGGTGAGAATCCTCTCAGCAGCTGACATTTTGAGGCAAAAAAAGCAACCCTACCCGAAATAACAGCTCCTTGGATCCTGGTGGCTAAAAATAGAAAGTTCCAGTTTTGAGTACAAAAGTTGCAGTAGACTCTATTTTCAGTTATCTTGCTGACTTTTTGTCTATCTTCACAAGGTTCCAAGATGGTTTCATAGCTCAAACAAGTCAATTCATCCTTCACAGAGGTCGTGAGGCATCAAATTTATGCTTCGAGAGCAAGGCACGGGACACCGCAGGAAGCAATAGGTAAAACCCAGGGACATTGTACAATCTGATAAACATTAAAAAGGGGTCAAAAGGTCCAGAGGATCATCATTTGTAAACATTCAGTTGGTTCAGTGAGCACCTACTCTCCCCTTGGTGAGTTGGTTCAAAATGAGTTAAGTTAGTGAGCTTGGTGAGCTGGAAGAGTTTGTTAAGTAAACCAAGGAAAGTTGGTTTGATTAGGCTTCTTAGGAACAAAAAGTGGTAATTCATAGCAACATCTTTCTCTGCACAAGCATCCAAAAATGTCTTCTCAAGGGTTAGAGCTTCCCCACGGTGATCAAGAGTTGACCCCACGACAAGCTTTTGCAAGTACTCCGGTGACCGACATCATGACAACTCCCTGAAGAGCCGTTTCCATGGATTCAAGAAATGCTCAAAAGTGGGCCAAGAACAACATCGAGCTCGTTGCCATTCCCAGTCTCGCTAGAAATCTCCGGAATGTTGAAGTCAAAGCGAAGAAAGAAGGCCCAAGACAACTTCCCTCTTCTTTAGTGGTACCTCAAGTAACCAGTATGTTGAAGTTGCTAGGCCTAAGACTGATAAGCCCATGGAGGAAATGACTCCATCAGACTATGAGTTGACCCGCATCTCATTGGGTCAAGCTTCTCACGAGGGCGACACTCACCTGTTCAAATAATCCTCTTCCTGTCTTCTTGATTCGGATACCGAAGAATACAAGCGAACCATTGTGCAATTGGAGGAACATGTAAGAGCTCTCAGTGCATACATTCAACCCTTCTTAGGGCCCGAATCAACATCTCCCCTTCTGATCGAAGATATCCCTCCAATCAGCAATATTGACCCCAAGGCAATCAAGAAATAGCACAAGAATACATGATGTGGGGGAAAGCCAATGAGAAGTGGATTGAGGAAATCATTGAGCAGGGCAAGGCACTATGTCCAGACCTCGTTTCCCTCATCAAGTATGCTCGTGAAACATTGTCTGAAGTAAACAAGACGAAGGAGGAGTTTGTAAAGGAGGTCAGTCATTTGGACAAGATACTCCCATAGGTGTCCGAAATGAGTTCCTTCGAACTCTCACACCCTCGTGAGCAATGAAGTGTTTGCATCAACTGCCGAGGACTTGTTTCGAGTTTGGATCTGCATCATGGATGCACAATATGCAATGATCAAGAATGTCATATCTGAATTGGACTCCTGCGGATGAATCAGGTTTTCAAAATCTTGAATGAAGTCTACCACTGTGTTCGAAGATTTGAGTTCCCTCCGCTCACTGAGGAACTCATCATCAGAAGGAACTCATCATTGCATTTCAAGAGATGGTCAAGAAAGGAGGCAGGTGACTCTCTTTCCTTCAATAAAGAAAATTTAGAGTCCCTAGACCGGTATCAAAAGTTGCATTGCCGCAATTGCAATGGATCACGAAATAATGGCTTCATCAATGTAAAAGGATCAGTGGGTGTCCCCAAGACATGGACCAAGGTGTTGGGTTGTGTTTGCATTCCAGGGGAAGATAAGTTGACAGCTGCAATAGCTCAATTCAACAAAGAATTCAAGGAAAAGGAACCTGCTCAATAGATCCACCATCAGGAGGCATGATTCAGTAAGGTTCTATCATAGCAGGGAGCCTCTTCATCAAATGTGACAACATAACTCCTCCTTCTCTCTTTCTCCCTCTTCTTTCTCTCCCCTTTCTAATTCTTTCGTTGGGCATAATTATTGTATTTTGTCTCATTCACTTAAGTGACTTCATAAAGTAACATTGTAAAAGTCCCTTTAATTTATAAAAAGGGAACTTATTTCTCACTTCCTAGGAAGGTGAAAAGTCACGAGTTGAATGAGACAACGAAGAGTCATGTGGGGGTAGGCAAAGAGTCAATTCACATTGCTATAAATTGGGATGGCTTTTCCATTCCAAAGGATCTTGAAATTTCATTTAGAAATAGTACTTATGTAGCAATGATTGTGGATTGTGATATGTTGTTGGACTTTGTGTCATCAATATACATGAAATAAAGCTACATTTCTTCCATTCTCCTTTTCTTATGTTTCCTCTACTCTTCTCTTTTTATGCACCTTGTAAGCATGGTGATCCTAGTATGGTGTTAGAGAGGAACTTGTGTTTCCTCGATATATGAATCCAAAACTTTGTGTTTTGAATTCATTTATCTCACTACTAGCTTCATTGATTGCTTTCTTCTATATTGAATGTTGAACTACTCTGGTTATTGGGTGTGAACTCTGCAATTGGCCTACTCATAGTACAATAACCCTCCTTTCCTAATTTTTCTCCATTCACCCTCATCATTTTGTAATTTCCTCCCTTGTACCCCATACAAACATCTTGCCACAAGTTCAGTGGAGTGTCCTTGTGTGATCCTCGGCCTTTTTGGCCAACCCACAACAATAGATAGGATTAGATTAGTTTTCATTCAATAATGGGAGTTGCACCATTCAATGCAGAGGGGCGTAGCCCCGTGAACGTTGGCTGAGACACCTAATTTGACTAACTGGCAAATTTTCTCACTAACACCCACGTAATACAATTAAATTTCTTATTTAATTTTTTGTTTTGCAGAACATTTAAAGAATACAAATGGCACTACATGGTGAAGATTCCTTCTCTAAAACATAAGTGCTCCCCTCTAGGAGGTACTACACAATCTTTCCTTAACACTTTACATGTCATCCAATTTGTCTAAAGGAAGGAGCATGACAAGCTTCAGAATTACACTCACAAGGGTCTTATTGAACACAATAGGTTATTAAAACATTACAAAGTTTTTGCCGACAATATCCTCCTAATGAGGTCTTAGTACTAGGTTTATCCCAAATTCCGCTATATTTAATACTCACAACAAAATTGCCACCAAGATGATCACAATATCTTTATTTCATACAATCACAAGATTTAATTAATCATTCACTTATTACTTGGAAGAGGGAATAATACACGCAGATTCCTTCTTAGGTGGAACTAGAGCGGAAACAAAAGGGATGGAGAGTCTAGGAAGCAAGATCACATTTCTCTCTGAGGTAATAACACTTTAGGTCTGATAAAGTTCAAGGACCACAGACATTATTTGAAGGACAACAACCCATACTCACGAGGATGGGGACTGGCATGCCACACGATAAGGACCATAGGAGGTCCCTCCCCCTTCAAATTCTTATACAACAAGGTAAGGGGTCCAAGAATGACAGACAACAGAGAAAAGAGCTCAATGACATTGCATTTGTCAGAATATCTAGTTTGCCATTGTCAAAATATTTGGAATTCGAGCTCTGCTTCTGTGCGATCACTGTCTTGTGAATGATTATGCCTCCTTGCTTGTAACCCTAAAAAGGGGTTAGTAACAATTTTAATTGGCACCTCCACTAATGTGATGGGTGTCGCTCTATGAATTAATACCCTGAAGGGGGATCAAGCCACATGTGTTCTCCCAATCCTATAGTAAGATGGAGAGTGATAAATAATATAAAGAAGGTGGAGCCTGTGATTTGGCCTCATGCTTGGCAATAGACACTTGTGGCTTAGTTGTAGATCATGAATTGTGATATAGGGCAGCAATAGCTATGTATTCAGAATTTGAGTAGTTTGCTGTAGTAGTGCTCTAAGAAATGGGTGCATTCATGCTTGCTCAATGTTCTTCTTACATTGTGCCTTTGATATGAGATCCCTAGATGCCCCTAAAGAATTATATAGGTGACAATTCAAATCATTTCTTGCTCAACTGACCCAAACATACCACCTAGGCTGACTAAGCTGAATTGTGCATTCAAAAATATGACTGTTACAAGTTCAAGGGACAAGTTCATTGTAGGTGGGACAGGTTTGTGGTCGAACCTGTTGTGGACCCATAACTCTATTGAGGCTAAAGCTGGAATCAATTCTAAGACAGGTGATAGTTTGTAGATGTGTTTTGTGAAGTGTGCAGTGATTCTTGAGGTGCTAAGCTGGAGAATAGTTGTAGACTAGTGGGCTTGGGATACGAGATAGAGCAGGAGGAGCCGTAAGTCCGTCAATTAATAGGCTGAGGGGAATAATGTCGGAATAAATGCCAAGTGATATTGCGAAGTGCACAGGACCAAATTGTGGGTACTACACCAAGCCAAGTGGGAGTGAAAAAGCTACTTACGAGAATCAACTGATGATGCAATCCTGCTCAGTATAGTTTTCCTTTTAGTATATTCATTTTAAATCATACATTATTACATTGGCAATGGCGCATAACCAAGAAGTAGAAAAATAAAATGTGATGAGGAGAATCAGATCAGAACAAATCAACGAAGAAATCTTTCATGCACATATGAGCAATTGACTCAATTTATACATAAGAATGCATGGATAGTCTTGGGGTTCTAAAGAACAACTATTCCTAGTAAAGCCCTTTGCAGCTGCTACTATATTTTCACATCGACACCATTTCTCTTTTGCACAATATTGGAAATGCTCCTTACTGATCCTAGTTTCTTGATTAGTCACTAGATTGAGCAGCATTTGTCAAAGGCATTTAAGCCTCTGGCATTACAACTTAAGACTTTCTCGGCTCCTTGGCGGAAGGAAATAATATTCATTAGCTTCTATTTCTGCCCATAGCTTAGGTCAGACTGAATTTTGATTCTAATCTTATCCTTGTCTTTCTGCCTCTTGTAGCTAACGATCATGTCCCTGGCTGAAATTTGATTGCTGGAAATGCTAGGATGCAGACAAAGGATCTTTGTGGTTTCGTAAGAGCAATTGGGACTTGGTTATCCTCCAGGCTTTCCTTTTGCAGGTCTAAATTGCAGATTTTGAGTGTCCTTAAAATCTTTGGCCTGCACCTTTCCATCCTTACAGACGACTTCTAAATCTATGCTTTCTATACCGAGTGGATCTTTCCTGATTTGCATCAAAGCTTCTTTCTTCCCATGGTCTTTAATTGATTTATTCATATTGAGATCATGTAGATGCTTCTGAATGTCTTTCTCCTCTGTCTTAGGATCTTGTTCTTTCTGAAGCCGTTGGGCCTTTACAACTTACTGATTAGGTGAGTACTTAGATACAGACTAATCTTTAATAAATAACTGTTCAAGGTTCCTCCATTTGAAAAGCTCATTTTGTTCATTAGATGAGATTTTTGGCTGCAAAATATCCATATTTGCTGATTCCAACTCTAATCTTGGGCTTTTTTGGAGTGAGAAAATATCACTCTGGGAGTTTCTTTTTTGTATATGGTCTGTCTTCTTACATTTGAAGCATCTTAAAGGAAAATCAAAACATTCATAGTCTAGGTTTTGCCTCTGTACACTCGAGGAAGAACAGATCCTCATCGTTTTCGGGATGAGTTTGAACTTTGGATAGATGAACCTTAACACAAACCCCAACATAAGTTGAGAGCTCTTCATGCTACGTGGCTTCTGAGAGGCATATAAACTGTATTATTGGATTGGCTATTTGAAGCAAGATACTTTCTTCCCAATATTCTGGCAGAAGCTTATACAATCTTACCCATAGGGGATCTTCTCTCATCAATTCTTCCTCTTTTTTGAACAAGGGAGACTAGTGTTTTTAGATACAAAGCTTGCATTTTAAAAACCAAGGTCCCCCAATGAATATTTCCTTTCCCTCTGCCTTTTGAAAAGTTACATGGAAAAATCCATTAGCCAAGAAGCAAATCTTTTGTCAAGCACAAAATCTCCACTTGGCAAACAGACATTGCTTCAGATTTTCGCTGTTTGGTGATGCTCCAATGAGCACACAAATTAGGGCTTGGTTGCAAAGATACCTTGTGGCAGTATCCAATACTCTATCCGAAGTTGAAATAATCAAGATCTTCTCGGAAATTTAAATCCCTAAATCATTATCCACCGAAGTTTTTTGATCTCTTGCTTTCCTCCTATATTATCCATCTCAGCCAGAATATCCAACAGAGTTTTATTCTGGAAGCTTTTTTTCCTAATTTGTATGGACTGTGGAAATACACACTCACTCTTATTCATTATTTAATGTAGAGCCGGGACCTTGATTCATTCCTTCTTTCTTCATTATCTTTAGTGCAAATGAAATTTAGGGCTCCTAATTCTGCCTCTTGATTATGAGATTCAAGGGCTCCTTGTCTCTTTGATTTACCTTGTGAATGTATAAGAATCTTGGTGGACATTTCCTGAAAAATGTGCAATTATTTTGACATGCCATTAGGGTCTAGAATGCTAGAGAATACAAAGGTCATTCCTCATGTGACTTTTGTGGGGCCAACAAACTAAACAACTAACAACAGAACTGAAAATAGTAATGTAAAAGAAAGACATGATAACTAATTATTGCATTTAATTCACATGTTACATTATTATTCTAAGCATAGACATACATCAAAGAGGAGGTACAAATGCATTGTATACTTGTATGTTTTCAGCATACAATTAATAGAAGGAAATACAACTATTTCATAGCTAACCATACATCTCAAGGAAGTTTCTGAAAGTACATTCACATTTCATATTTCCATGTTACAACAATACATAAGTTGTGTGGAACAACTCGCCACATTGGCTACAACATACACCATCAGGTATTTATCAAGAGTACTATCAAAAGACTAAGAAAGATGTACATGGTACAATAAGTGAAGATACACAAATTGATCTCAACTCTGAGTAGGCAAATTTGGTACAACTGTGCAATTGTGTGGGAGAGAATCATTTGGGCCCTTTACGTCCAACCACAAACTATAATATCCCCCGTGCACCTCCCTAACAGGGGGTGGCCCCACCTTTCAACGAGGGTGGCAGCTAAAGGAATTCACTTCCAAACAAGACCAATATGAGAACAATGTGCAACATTTGTACAACCACTATCACATCGACTCTAGGAGGCACAATGTGATGCGGGAGCATTCAGGTTTGCTTGCAATCCCACATCAACTAAAAATATTCTAGTTAGTAAAATAAGCTAAGTCTAACATTACATAAGCTTTTGTTTGTACTTGGTCCTTGTTGATATGTTTTGTGCAAGTTTTGTTTTGTGTAAAGTGTTTGTGTAATGTTTGATGCAGCCTACATGCGCACAAAGGTCTATGTGGTGTTTTGCACCTGGCTTTTATAGCACGTGTTTGTAGTGTTCCGCGCTGTTAGTTGATATGCACATGTATTGTTAGGGTCATTAGTCAAGAATGGTTGTGGCATTTCTGGAAGGTTTCATCAGGTTTTTGGTATCTTCTTGAGCTCAAAACACCCTTCAGAAGGTACAAATAGCTTCAAATTGGTAGCGCAAGAGCGGGAGACTTTAGGATAATGCGTAGAGAATCACTACCTTATATGCATGGTAACACACCAAGCTTCTTCTAAGGCTTGCTTTAACATGTGTTATGCTCAATGGCATAGATCTACCCTTAAAGCCACAAGGTCTTAGAAGCTATATTGCGCAAACACATAAGGATTCAATGAAGAAGGTTTGTACACAGTCTTATGCACAATGACGAGATTCTCAGAGCTCTCAGTTTGAATAAGCTGATATGGATCTCACCTAATCCCATAAATGTAATTGCTGAGCTGACCCAAGTGCATCGAGCTGTGTTTAGTGACTTGGGCCTTATCTTGCATAGAGAATTGGCACATATTCATATTAGATGGGTAGGATATAATTTGAATTTGTAGTTGCAAGGAGTACTGCATTTTTGTGTAACGACCCTTTCAAGGGTTTTAAACACAAACACACCAAATGCAGATCTGAAAATTAAATTGCAGCAGACTGAAAGAGTAAAATCAGCGACTTGAACTATCACAAAAAATGCCAAAAATCACCACAGAACACCACAAACCAACTCGCCAATATTTTATATATATTTTATGGAATATTAGGAGCCAAAAACACAAAGGAATGCTGAAGAATACACTGCTGGAAATTAAATATGAACTGGAAATTGCAGCCACAAAAAATATATGAAATATGGGTCTAGAAACCCTCTAAATTCACCAAACTTCAGATTCCGGCCTTTAAAAATATTACAAATCAGATTTCTCAAATACTTTACCAAATGTGCCAAACCCTACCCAAGGTAGGTCGCTCCACCCTAAATAATTTAATTACCAGCTGAAATTTACAAATAGATCTTCAAATCAGCTCTTCACTTCAAGACCAAACAATGATGAAGGGTTTTTCGTCCTTCACCCAAGCCACTAGAAGGGTTTTCATCCTTCTAAGAGCCTCACAAGAGGGTTTTTCGTCCTCAAGTGGATGAACAAGGAGCAACAAGCTCACAATGCCCAAATAGACTAAAATGCGCCAAGTCTAGCTGGTAAATGGTGTCTCTAATTCCCTTTTATAACCTCCTTTTGGTGCTAATGTACAAATAGAAAAGGCTGACCTGTATAGTGCAAGGAAACAATAAAGAAAATATAAAAATATTAGATAAAACATATTATAAAGATGCTCAATGTTCTTCTCCTTCATTTTTGTTCCTTTGCCATGGAGAAGGAATGTCAAGAAGACCAAATTTCAGCTCTTAGGTGGGAAAAAGGGACATTACATTGTGATGTGTAGAGGTTTGAGAGAAGGGTATTGGGATTGAGTCTTTGCGAAAAACTGTGGTGTTTGAGTATTATAAGCTTGCGGGCATAGTGTTGAATGCATCGTTAGCGATCGATCCCCTGTTTATATGATTTTCCTATGATTAAATAAAAACATTGTTGTTGCAAAATTATATAAGGCTGTATGACCTAAGGTATCCTTTCACTATTACCCCTAATTGTGATTGCATCATTTGGTATCAGAGCGAGGCACAACTATTGGAAGTGAAAATATGAAGGTTCTACATTATTGTGAGGTGGGTAGAAGACGGAGTATAGTGAGTGTATGATCCATGTACGTTTGTAGAAGAGTGCAATAGTAAATCTAGTTCTGCAAAGACAAGATGCCGCCAAGAAGAGCAAGGCAAGGAGGCACATTAGCCACTAATATAGCCGAAAGGTTTGATGATATTCTATAGATGTTGAGGACAATGCAAATTAGATTGATTGAAGTGGAAGAAGATTGCAAAAGTGGAATTGTCTTGAGGGATAATGTGAGTGATGCGGAAGAGGAAATGCAAGAAGTGACTGAAGGTGTTAGAGATGAAGCATTTCTAGCACAAGCTTGTTTTTGTGATGGAGAAGAGAGATTATTGAAACTATGTCAAAAATTGATAGAGTGCATATGAAAGTCCCTTACTTTTTAGGGATATTGAATATAGAAGGGCTTATTGATTGGCTTACAAAAATGCGAAAATACTTCGAATTTGATGAAGTTGCAAAAGAACAAATGATGTAGATTGCACATACCAAACTGTGAGTCCATGCTGCATGCTGGTGAAAAGAATTTCAGTTAGAGCGTGTTAGAAAGGATAAGGACAAGATTATTCACTAGGAGCAGATGGTTGCGAAACTAAAAAGAAAGTTTTTGTCAGGTGATTACCAATTAGATTTGTTGAAGAGATTGTAAAGTTTGCGACATGGTGATTTGAGTGTGAAGGAGTTTATAAAGGAATTTTACAAGATCACAATTCGAGTTGGTCATAGCGAGATAGATAAGGAGAAGGTAACGCAATACATCAATGGACTGTGATGGGTGATCCATGATGAAATCACCATAGTGAAGATGCAAATTGTGGAAGAGTCATAACCATATGCCTTGAGAGTGGAAAAACAGTTGGCGCGTAGAAAGAAGCCGCAAAGGAACAAAGGAAAGCCCAATGGTGATAGAGAATCGGTGGCACAAGAGGAGTGTGCATGAACAACAAAATAGAGGAAGGACCACTTTTGCAAGAGGAAGAGGTCATGTCGCAAGATTCAATGGTATATGTTTTTGGTGTAGAGAATTTGGACATCGTGCTTTTGAGTGTCCATAGGAACACAAATATGATGAGAAGTTGACGGATGCGAGTGCAAACATAGCGCAAACAAAAGGAGATTGTGGCGTCAATTTATCACATAATAAACTTGGGCGGGGTGAAGCATTACTTGTGGTATGGAAACTCTCGAAGGTTGAGGGAAAGAGAGAAAAGTTGCGACAAGAAAGGCAACACATTTTCCGCACAAGATTTGAGACCAAGGGCAAATGCTACATAGTGGTAGTTTATAGTGGAAGTATTTACAATTTGGTGTCTATGGAATTGTTGCAAAAGTAAGGATTGAAGCGCAAGCCACATGCAAATCCTTACAAGATGACATGGTTGATGGAAGGAAAAGTAGGCAATGTGTGAGAACAATGCGAAGTCGAGATGAAGATTGGCAGTTTCATAGACAAGGTTTTGTGCGACATTTTACCAATGGGTGCATGCCATGTACCATTGGGGAAGCCTTGGCAATTTGACCGAGAGATGTATGATGGAAGAGCACACACAATGAGAGCGTGAAAGGATGGATAGATTCTCATTCTAAAATCGTTGAAACATGAAGACAAAGGAGCGCACCAAAGTCATATGGTTATGTGCATGGAAGAACAAATCCCATGGATGAAGAAGGTAGAGCATGCACGGTGACGCAACAAAGTGTTGCACAAGGAAGATAAAATGGATAATTCACAAAAATACAAAGAAACTAGGTGAAAGGAGAGGATGGAATAATGAGGGAAATACGCACAACTATATGGGAGGATGTAGAGCATACCCATGTCCCCAAGAGGATGAGCAATGGACATTTATGTCTACAGACGGTGTGCAAAGATGTTGTACTAGGGAATAAGATGTGGAGAAGGAAAGAGACACCCTGCATGGGTGGAATAAGTCAACTTGAGGAGATTAGGGATAGGGGCGCGGAAGATCAAAGATATTTTTGGTGGAGAAGGTTGATTTCTCATCCAATTGACTCTAACAATTGGAAGACAGGGAATACCTGTTGGTGAGCAGGCATGCCAAGACCTTATTAGAAGGATGAAAGGGTGGTTCTACCACCTAGCCCATGTGTGTGAGCACCATGCTCACACATTTTCTTACTCGGGGTGTATGATGCAGGAGCATCCTAGTTTATTTGTAATCTTACATCAACAAAAATAATTCTAAGTTAGTAAACGAAGCTAAGTCTAGTGTTGCACAAGGTTCTGCTTGTGCTTAGTCCTTGTTGGTATGTTTTGTGCAAGTTTTGTTTCACATAGTGTCTTTGTAATGTTTGGTGCTGCCTATGTGTGCGCAAAGCTCTATGTGGTGCTTTGCCCCTGGTTCCTATAGTGCAAATGTGTCTGTAGTGTTCTGTGCTGTCAATTGATACACGCAAGTGTTGTTAGGGTCATTGGTCAAGAATGGTTGCAGGATTTCTAGAAGGTTTTGTCAGGTTCGTGATATATTCTTTAGCTCAAAACACCATTTAGAAGGTAACAAAAAGCTGCAGATTGGTAGTGCAAGAGTTGGAGACTTCGGGATAGTACATAGAGAGTCACTACTCTTTATGCACGGTAACGCACCAAGTTTCTTCTAAGGCTTGCGTTCACAACATTTGTTCTGCTCAATGGCTTGCATCTATCCTTAAAGCCACAAGGTCTTAGAAGTTGCATTCCACAAATGCTTAAGAATTTAGTGAAGAAGGTCTGCACAGTCTTCTGCACAATGGCGCATTTGTGGTGTGTAACTCTCGGAGCTCCCAGTTTGCATAAACTGACATGGATATCACCTAATCCCATAAATGTAACTTTTAAGCCGACTTGATTGCATCAAGTTGTGCTATGGTCACTTGGGCGCTCTCTTGCATAGAGGATTGGGACCACAGTCAATATTAAATGGGTAGATTGTTACTTTGAGGCAATCATGTGACTATATAAACACATTCACCCCTTTTTAAAAGTCATTCAATTCCAGATACAGAGGATACAGTAGGACTTTGCGGTTGCAAGGAGTACTGCATTCGTGATTTGTGTACAGGTTTGAGATAAAGCTATTGGGATCAAATCATTGCAGAAACACTGTGGTGTTTGAGTATTATAAGCCTGTGAGCATAGCATAGTTACCAGATCCGGCCGGATCTGCACAAAATCTGTCCGGATCCGGATTTTTCAGGTGGCCTGGATAAATTCGGTCCAGGTCAGCCCAGTTTTTTCCCCAAGAAAATAATTTTTTTTGAAAAAAAAAATGCAATAAAAAGATGCCCAACACCTTTTAATATTGTTTAATAATAAATATATTAACATTTTATAATACATAATTAATATTTTTAAATGTATTTGTTGATTTTTTCATATTTATAAATTATGCTCGTATATATTCTGCATCGAATTTTTCCGAACTTTTTAAAGAGTTCCGGATTTTCGGATTTTTTTCCCCCTCACGAATGGATCCAGATTTTCGAACCTGGTAACTATGGGGCATAGTGTTGAATTTGTGTTTGACTGTATTATTGGTGTTCAGTCCTCTATTTGTATGATTTTCTTTGATTAAATAAAAGATTGTTGTTGCTAATTGAGTTCACTAGTAATTCTCTAAGGCTGCATGGTCTAAGGTATTCCTTCACTAGGACCCGTAACCGTGACTGCATTACAATGGAGTTGGACAAATAAATGAAGAAAGCAATATTATTACTTTGGATAAAGCATTATATGTACCTGCACATTGGTGTGTAACAGTATCACTTGCACAAGAGGTGAAACTGGGTCTAACAGTCCATTGGCACAAAAATCTCAGCCACCATGCTCAATCACAGCCATGAACAGAAAATATGTAAGAGTCTAAAGCACAAGGCGAGGGCATATAGGCGAATTTAATGGGGTTGGAGTCCCCATTGATTTCAACTATACACTCTTAGCCTGCTCACCACAGAAGTACATAAATCACAAAGTAAGATCACACAGATAAGATAAGTTAACCATTATTCAATCCTCTACTAAATAAAAAAACTGCAGCATTCCTCAAACTACAGGCAGAAGTTCATGATATTCTTCTAATCCATTGCGAAATCTGAGTTTGAGCATGATATCACATAAATTGCAGTCAAGACATAGGGCTGTTCCTTAATGTAAAAAGGTGACTGAGGTTCTGACTGAAGAAAAGATTGACACTATACTTATCAACCTCTAGTCCTCACATGTTATGAAAGCGTAGAATAAGTTCTTTCGTAAGTACAACTTGCAATTCTCTTCTCAACTCTTCGTACCCCTTATTCCTATCAGTCCTCATTGATGCAGTAGAGTTTTTCGAAGGCATTCCAACCTTCATTCCTCAATTATTAGAAATGAGTATACCCCAATATATAAGACGGGTCTGCTTTCTAGGTGGAGGTTTCATAAAGGCTGCATACTAATACATTCCACAACACCAACTTTGAGTGGTCCAACTATTTACTAACAAAGCTAAGTACATCATATTGGATGGAGTGAAGGTCTATTACACGTGCATGCAAGCATAAGCCCATTGGCAAGTGCATGCATGCACACAATTGTTTATTCTAGGATATCAAGTCATATACTGGAAAAATTATTAGCAACCAAATATAAAAGTGCAACAGTCAGTTTCCACCACATTTGTGGAACAGATTTAAAAACGAAGCCAGCATGAGCAAATACAAAATCAGAACAGGATTGCTACATCACAAACTTTCCCAATTGATGCTTCTCAATTCTCTAGACGGCCTCAGAGAGGTTGCACAAACCATTATGGTTCTCACCCAAAACATACAGCTAGCAACTTCAACTTGAACTAGTCATCATAGGAAGAGGAGGAGAGCAATATAGTTCCTATCTTAACTTCCACAACCAAATACATGCCCTATATATTCCAAGCTAGAAGTCTGAGTTCTCAAGATTGAAAAGGGTGAGATACACATTCAAGTGATCTCAATAGATCCAAACTTCCAAACTGTGTTCACTTAATCCCCACCAAACCATACTACAGTCCTCTAAATATGTGAACAGAAGGTCAATGGATCCTAGTAAATATGATATGCAAGGAGTATTACACTCCTTGACTGTTCCTGAAAATGTGCAAGGAGATATTTCATAAAGTCTACAAAGTTCCTTTCTAACCCCAGGGTCTAGACCTTGCGTGACGCCAAGTAATTTAAATAATATCTCACAAGGGTCAGTTTGACTTGATCACTAACCACTTTTTTGGAGTCTTCGAAGCCACATACATGTGATGAGATACAGTCTAGAAATGTTTCGTTGCCACAAGAGTTCTAAGTAAGGATCTAAAAGAGTAAGAGTATCAAGAGCTCTATTAGGTCCGTAGCTCCTTTAAAGCTATGAATAGCTACAGTCAATATTGATGGTACATTACGGTCAAGCATATGAATTAGTAATTACAAAGTCTACCTTGGAGTAGGACTGTCTAATACGTATGTTAGTCTCAACTTCAACCCCAGACAGATTCTATGAAGTTTCTACATTATGATAATGAGAGTAACTGATCATATAGAGGTAGCAACTCGAGGATTTTGGCACATACTGGTATGATTCTAGGATATAGACAGTCAAGCTTTAGTAGCTTTTAATGGAGTAATCATTCCATAATGGAGACTTATCTAGTCCTAGTCTCCTCTGAGCTTTTACCCAGTTACAAAATTCAGTCAAGAGAAAAAGCATAAACCCAGTCAAGATGCACCTCTTTCACAATCACAGAGATAGAGAGAATTAGACGAAATGGAAACATGCCTGTTAAAGATGAGGCTAGGTTGAGGATTCAGAACTATCGAGCCACCAACAAGATGCCGTAGCTTGAGCTCCACTGAGTTCTTCTTAGCAAGCCCGAGTTCCCACCTTTTCCGAAGATACTCAGCTAGGAGGTGAAGGAGCCAACATAAACCGGTCTTCACAACTTTGAATGACCTTCAAACACCCACGAATCTTCCTCACTGTGTTTTCTCTTCTTTTCAAGATTGCTAAACCGTACCCTAGTTTTCTTGCACAGTGGTCAGCAATCAATATGGTAGTAATCCCCTCGAGCACTTCCCAACAGTGATATGAATACAAAAAACCTTGTGCCCTAACTCTCAGCTGCAATTCCTTTTATGGACCTGCCAAGTAAGAAAGATTATCTTCAGCATGCTGTTCTTGATGGCTTTCTCCATTACTGCCCAAGATTGTGGAGTAATCACAGGATTCCTTCCTTCCCTATCTGATAGCTGAGATTACTGCCGTTATGAAAAGGGGTTCTTGCACACACCATGCAATAGCCAAATAGGTTCTTGCTGTCCAGATCCAAACCAAACTGATTTACCTTTCTTCTGTTCGAAAGTCCTTGCATGCTAAAAAAATCCCTAGTCATCCTTTGACTGAGTTAGGCATGAAATTGCAAGTGATTAGTGCTAATCATCCTACTTAAGTCAACTATAAGTGGTAGATAAGAATAAGGTAACAACAAGATGCCATTCCACTTAAGTAGGAAATTACAAGTCATGTTTAGGGCTAGCAAGCAGTTCTTTGTCAGTTGGACTAATTATTCAGGTCTAGGAGCCATTTTCAATAACAATAGGTAGTGTCAAGTGTAAGGTAGTAGTGTTATTACCTGAGTCACCTCCTAATGGGCTACAAGGAGGGGTGGACACTGCTTGGGATATCATAAGTGATTGTCGCCACTTAGGGCATCCCAAGTAATGAACATCATAATTGCACTCCGAGATATAAAGAATTCTGGAAAATTTTGCATTGCAAAGATCATAACACCAACTAATAATAACATAAACCGTCAAGCATAAACTACAAACACACAATGAGCAAAACAAGCTAAACACGACAAGTGTCAAGACATATGCACTATAACATAGGTGGACCGACTAGGCTGTGTATGTGTGTTTATAGATCTCCAAAATGGTTTAGTTGCAGAAATGACCGCCTCGATCTGCCTCCCTCTCCACTATGATGTCCTCCCTTTGGGGGAAACCTCTGTGAGGGGAAAGACCTGTCCTGCATCCACCTTAAGCCAACAGGCAGAAGTTAGTTCCTATCAAACCACAATAACCAAAGCAACATAGATATAACATGCTACTACATAGGACAGTAGGACGCTAGATAATTCCTTGCTATGACATAATCATCAAAATGCTAACTGCAATAAAGAAACTGCTACTATATGATAACTAAAGTCATCAACATTCGACTAACATCAAAATCCGTGGTTTCAAAACATCCAAGTAATCAATACAAATCTGCATTAAATTAACTCAATAAATACGCCTTTTTATTTAAATAATAATGTTCTTCTGAGAGAAACCGGGAAATGGGTTGTGACGTAATCGACTTTAAATGATCTCTGAATTGGAACGGGAGACGGATTAACTTGATTTTTCCTTATTCCATCACATAGTATGAAATTTCTTCTGCAGCTTCTCCATCTAGACCAGAAACAATTTGTAGTGCATCAATCCCTAGTTTGATATCAAATTCTGCTTCAAAGTCCATAATTTCTTGCCCTCCACCTATTCCTTATGTGCCCATCGCTCCCGAATTTAGTTATAAAATATGATCACTTTGTTTTCAAATAATGTTATTTTAATTTTCTTAAATGGCAATATAAGCGAGTAAAATGTTGGTTTGGGTTTTTGCAAAGAAGATTGTTTGGTAACTCTTGTTTTAGAAATTGGCAGATGGTATCAAATAAAAGTCAGTATGAGATGGGAGGGTTCAGATGAAGTTTCCCCTGGCTTCCCCGCTCGTGTGGTGCAATATGAAGGTACTTCCATTGAGCTTTGGAGTTATTATACTATAATTTTTTTGTTTTGGTAATATGGTTACATCCCAAGAATTACATTGAGGCAAAGTTCATGGCATTATAATGATTCTAATTTTTGGAGGTAACCGTACAAGCACTCCAAGATGTTAATGTCTACATAGTTGCTTGGCGGAATAATAACATAGCTATTGACCACCAACTCTAATTCTGTGCCAAGGAGATATGCTATACATGACAATAAATGATAAATGGATTTGATTCTTTATAGCATTTACTAACAGAACATATATAATAGTCAAAATGACTGGAAGAAACATAACAATTGCTTCATCTCACGTGCATATTCTAGTCAGGTCATTCCTTTGTGTGTGTGTGGGGGGGGGCACATTTGTGTGTTTGTTTGGGATTTTGGGAATAATATTTGGTATATATTTTGTATGCAAACGACTCAAGGAATATGAAATAGTTGAGAAAATGTCACTTATATGTAAGACAAAAGAAAGAAAGTTGAAAGTATGTTGTGTAATGCTTCCATAGCAAGAAGAGACTGCTGAAACAAATAGTCAGAATAGGAATAGTCAGCTGTAAGTCTACAAGAAGTATTTGGAAGTCTCGCACGCCAAAGGATGATCTTCTGTAGCCGTATATACTTTGCTTATGAATTTATGAAGAAAAGCTTGCAATGTTTACTGATCTTCTGTAGCTTGCAATGTGTATAATTTGCTTATGATTATATAAAGAAAAGCTTGCAAAGTTTACTTTCAGTGTTATTAATGAGTGAAGCTATATTATATCTTTCCCGTGCATGCCATGTAGTCTGAATTTGTAGTTAATGCATATATGTAATAATTAATCCAAGTATTTCGTAAGGAAATGTTGCGAAATCCTTGGAATAGAAAAGCTTCTATTCCTACAAATAATTTCCTTTAGGTGCTAGACTACAACTTTAGCATATCCTGAAGGATTTTTGGGAATCATTGCTAACAATGGTTCTGTTTCTGGGAGTGCTTGTATCTTGTGGAAACAAAATGTTAAGATGGTTACCTAGACAATATGATATGAAAAATTGGCTAGATGAAAGAATAATAGAATTTTTTGAGCAAGAGGCTAGGAAGTTAGGAATTCTAAGAAAGGAAGTAGTACTGAACCACATGTATGGAGACAAGTTTTTTTGGAGTGAATTCCTTGAAAAACTAGTGGCAGGTGGGCAAGGCTTGAGCACTATTGTTTCTGACATTGTAATAATGTATGGTTTGAATAGAACGTGGAGAAATTCAGCACGTTGGACTATGAATGAATGCGACAACTGATCATTGGATAAAGACAATTGTGGATGAGTATGTGTCCGAGTTTGTTGTTTACGGATATGTAGTTTTTGACAATGCAAATGATTTGTTCATTAGTGGTATGAGGGTAAAGTCAATACAAAAGCTTCGAATGTTGGTTGTAGAGAAAGTTATGGTGCCAATCCCAATTGAGATGGAGTAGTTCACTGAGGTGGGGTGGGGATGTAATTTCATAGCTGGCTGACAAAAGAACTCTGGGGCAAAGCTTCACAAAGAATAAAGGCTCAATGAGGTGCAACTACATCTAAGGCAATACAAGCAATGTGACAAACAAAACAAATAATTCTTCAAGAAATGGGAAAATTGAAGAAAGTTGTGGGTAGTGGAAAAGGAGTTTATAAGGAACAATTGGGAGGTGTGGAAGCATTGATAGTGGATGATGTGACTATTGTGCAGGAATAAATGAGTGTACTGGGAGTACAACTAGAGGATCGGCAAGAAGAAGAAAGATTCATAGATTGGGAGAGCAACCGTGTCATCAAAGAGACCAAAGTTGATTAGAGTACCTAAAATTTTAGGAGGTAGCCGAATCTTCATCATACCTAGAAAGGAGCTTATTGCGAAGAAGTCCTAGGTGAATAGTGCAACGACAAGTCCATTTGGGAGAACGATGTACTACAAAGTCCATACATGGAAGACACAACCCCTATGCCTTTTTAGAACAATATATGCAAAGAAGAAATAAAGTAAAAATTGTGTTATAGTTTGCTAGACTTGATATCGTCAAGTGATCAGTGGGACATATAAATAGGTAAGGGGAGAGGTGATAAGGAAATAATCTAGGAAATTTCACCTCAATTTTAAAAGCATTGGTGGGTGTGGAAAGAAAAGTTGCTCATATCCAACACGAGCATTTATCACTTTAGATTAAAGGATGAAGATACTGCTGTGAATTAATAAGTGCCTTGATTGGTCGAGCCTTGGAGTTTATATGTAGAGTTAAGGATGAGAACTTCACATTGGCACAAGTTGAGTAAAAGTTGCAAGATGAATCCAAGTGACTTAGGTCTATGAGCCAAATGATACATGATCTGAAATTGATTGCACAAAAGCCAAGAGAAGTTGTCTTGGATTATGACAACGATTCTCCGATATGATGAATTGGAAATGCTTTAAATTTGATGAAAAAGACAAAGCTACATGGATCGTAGTCGTTTAAGGGTTGCGAACTCGGATTCGGTTTCCATTGCGCAAATGCTATTCACAAATAAGGCTGAAGCAGTTGCCTTTGCATTGCAAGTTGAAAATATTGAAGACTGCGGAAAATATGATTGTGAACACAAAAAACGGAAGCTAAAATTGGATGTTGTTTTGTGAAGAATGGACAATAATCAGGAAGGTAAGAAGCAAAAATTCTGTATATGGTGCTTAGAATGTGGACAAGAAGAACGTCATTGCCACGAGTGCCACCTAAAATAGTTGGATAGAAATAGGAAACAACAAGAGATGGGTGAAAGTAATATTGTGAGATTTACTGCATATGGGGGCATTTGACATCCAAGTGTCACTTTGTTCAACATTATGTGCAACAACCGCAAAGTGTATCTTGCAGTTTTTGTTGTCCAACAACTCATGATGACAAAAGTTGCAGGTTATTTGAAGACCTTAAAGAGGATATCCATAGGAATGTATTTTTAGTATACATGTAGCAACCACTGCAACAAAGCATCTAGTAACAAGACACAACAATGTAGTAACAAGGGGGATGTGCTTCTCCATCTTTGCAATACCAACAAGATTGGGTTCCATTGTCACCACTACGACAACAAGAAGGCTATAAGACCCAACAATAAGGTTGGGGTTTTCCCCAATAACAAGGAGGATGTTAGGGTCAATAGGGATATCAATCTCGTAGACATGGCCCAAGACAACAACGCTAACCTATTGTGTGCTGTGTGCAAGGAGATGAATCACATTGCACAAAATTGCCCTTAAAAACTATAGAGAGAATCATATGTGCTTATTGTCCTATATTAGGGAAACACAACAAAGTTAATTTCCCAACCTTAGAAAAACAAATCCAAGAATAAATTGTGCGGAACGTTAATATGGTGAATACTTGCCCAAAAGAATTGCGAATATACATGCAGTTACCCACATGCAACGCAGAGAACATGGGTTGCCTCTGCTAGAGTTGCTAGTAGATCCTTAAAGTTAGAAGGTTCAAGATTACAATACCCCTATACAAGAAAAGAAAAGATACTGATCAATGAGGCTGAAAAATTACTCAAATTCATCGAAGTTCGTCATCTACGCCAAGAGTGAAACATTGGACAAACAAGCAACAAAAACTTCAAAGTCCGTGGTTTCAGGTTGGATGTCCCAAAGCTTGTTAGGACCACCAGTATACTCTTCCGTCTTATGCGGTAAGAGGCGCAAGTTGGAATGTACGCATACTAGATCCTCAACCTTCTTCGATGCCAACATGGTGCGTTTGGCTGAGTGGATGAAGCCATAAGTATTCCAGTTGCGCTTTGCAGAAGATTTACTAGCCACCTGTCACAAAAACAAAGTATTATTAATATAAAAAAGGAGTGATATCATTTTGAATTTTAATTCTTAATTGGTAATTAAAATATCAAATCACAAGTTACAAACTTTATACCTGTGAGAGCAATTTGATCGCAACAAGTCGTAGGTACTTGGCATCATGGCCATGTACAATCCACCACATGGTTGGATTCAAGGTAGCTTTGTCCCAAAGAGCCTCTACTTCTCCCATGCTACCTCCTCCAGATACAAACATCTCTATCTCATTGCGGACTACACTAGATATAGTTGGATCGGGAAACAACCTCTTGAATGTTGCCCTTGTCCCATTTGCAATCTCTTGATCATCATATGGTCGTTGCCTACCAAGTAACCCAACTATTTCACTGTTATAATATTTGGGATTTAAGGCATAAGAAAGGAGATGCAATGAGGTGGTCATTTTATTCCAACTTTCCATGACCACACTTTTAACTTCATTGTAAAATGTTTCCTCAGGCTCCTGCTCCTTGGCTTGTATGATATTTTTGATTTTCTCAAGCATGGAGTCAATGCCATCATATATTTCTCCAATGCAAGCACTATCTTTGTCTACAAATCTGATCATACTTAGAATAGGTTCCGTGAAATTCAACAAATATTCAACTTTTGCCCACCAATCATCATCAAGGATCCATGTCT
Organism: Taxus chinensis; assembly: GCA_019776745.2. Lineage (NCBI taxonomy): Eukaryota > Viridiplantae > Streptophyta > Pinopsida > Cupressales > Taxaceae > Taxus > Taxus chinensis. The sequence goes on from CM034147.1 coordinate 590,546,660, forward strand.
TTATCCTTTGGGCTCTCTCTGTGTTTGCTTGCCTCCAAACGGTCCAAACATTATCAATCACCATGCTACTCAAAGCATATCTCACCTTCACAAGCCGTCTCAAGACGAGTGTGTGAGAGGCAAACCTTGTCTCAACAAACTATTCAAAAGGAATGGAAACAATTCAATAACAACACATTGAAATTGATTTAAAATTAAATATTAAAATGAAAAACTTAAAAACGTAAAAAGTAAAACTTATAAGTTATGGCTCATGAGTTGTTCCCTTACCTTCAACAACTCCAACTTTGAGAATCTTCTGAATATGGCTTGAGACATGTGATGGTTGGTGACAAACATTTGAATCTCGTTTGCCTCCGTGTAGATTTTCTCAATCCATGTAATTTTTCTAATCTTCTGCAGCATTAGATTCAGGGAGTTTATTGCACATGGTGTCCAAATTATGCACTCATACCTACCCTCTACTATCAACCCCACTGTCTTGCAATTTTTGTCATTGTCCATGATGACTTGGACAACGTTCTGAGGGCCCATTGACTCAATGGCCTCAATGAGAATATTTACAATGAATTGGGCATCTTTTATTTCCCCCTCACAATCAATAGCCTTCAGAAACATTGCCCCTTTAGGGTTTTCTGCAATAATGTTGATGAGAGGTCTGTTTTGGGAGTCTTTCCATCCATTTGAGATAATAGAGACTTCTGAATCCTTCCAGGAGTCTCTAATGGATTGTAAAGATGTTTGTATGTGTTGCACTTCTTTTGCCAAAAGAGAAGTGCAAACCTTATTATAGCCGGGGCTTTGTATACCCCTGTGGTGCCTCATTAATACCTCTCACCATCTGCTGCCAATATGGTGACCTCAAGACATTGAATGGTAGCCCACATGCATATATACACTAAACCACCAATTCATTTGCAATTTCTGTCTTCTCAATGTTAAATGCTTTTTCTAAAGGCCCTTTTGTTCTCTTGCTTAACAGGGTATCGTCATCAAAAGGAGAATCAACTGGACCAGTTTCAACATTGCTCTCAATGAAAGGATGAAATGATAGTGGTGGTGTTGGTGGTTTTCCCATAGTCCTTTGCTGTCAAGAAATGGTTCTAGAGCAAGCTCTTGCTATTTAAAAGTTTGCATCCTCTTGCTCTTTTAGGTACATGGCTATTGTATTCTTCTCCACCTTCTTACACACTCTAATGCCCGTCCCCGATATCGCAATTAGATGAGCTTTCAAACGGGTATACGAGGATTTAATTGTGGTGGCATGATATAGATCACGAAAACAAGCACATGTAAGCATTGTAGTATCATCATTAAGAAACACGTAAGAAAACATGACTTGACATGACAAAAGGATCCTCTAACACAAACACATGACACGACTAGGCCCAACATAGTACATGACAACACTTGACAAGACAAAAACTCAACAAACATGACGGCTCAACAACTTATCTGGTACTTGTAGACAAACATGTAACATATAATAAACACGATCAATCAAGAAGCATGAAGCCCATAGTAAACATGTAATCGATCAGTAAGCAATGATACACATGACATATGATGGAATAATGAATAATCGGTAATCATGGCATGATCAACAATCCATAATTATGGCATAATCAATAATTAGTAAGCATGGGGCAAGCAAATAAGTACATATAGGCAAACATTGTCATCATTAAGTAAAGTACAATGTAATATCCATAATGAAGCACATATAAATTGTATAAGAAAAGGTAAAACATGTATAAGTAGTCTTAGTAGCTCTATATCATCAATGGACCAACATGGAATTATATAACTTGAAAATCACGCAAGATACCCTTGGTATAGGCAACTCCCTGATATGGAATAATTGCCCCCAAGTGTTGGCTTGGTAAAGATGTAAATCATATGTGTATCCATAATAATGTATAGCTTGTATGTCTTGCACCTTATCTCATGTATATCATCAAAAACATGTGCATAGTAAATAAATATGTAAAATGCTAAGAGCATGATAAGTAACAATGTGTGTATATGCTCAAATAAAGCAAGCTACATGTAGATCTTGGTTTTTATATTGTTGGAATATTTGAATATTTTCTTGGAATATTGTTATAAATAAGCATTAGCTAATCAAGCAAGACCAAGGGGCGAAGCTTGTGAAACATAAGAAATGGGAGGGTTTTGACAAATCTACAACTTCCATAAGAATTGAATGGACACAAGGATCATCATGTCTTAGAGATATGTATGTGTGTGTCATCATAGGGAGGGTAGTGTAAAAATCCACAACAGGGTAAACAATAAAATGGGAAAGGGGCAATTGAAACAAGATAAGCAAAATCAAGGCCAAGGGGCTAGAAGAATGAGTAAGAGGAAGCAAGCAACAATGTCTTGTCAAAACAAAAGAATGAAGTAGAAACTCATGGGAGGGTGGTCATGCAAGCAAACAAACAACTATGCACAAATAATTTACGTAGTTGAGTTGGCATATGAGGTAGTTTAGGAATGCTAACCTATGATCCCATAAATTCTTTTGTCATATTAAGTTCCGGTATCAATGGTGCGAATGGCACACACCATGGGCAAGTAGTAGATGTATACACTATCAAAGTCTAATAAGGTCTCGTGTTATGGTTAACTCAATCATAGAGTATGATTGTGTATATGTTGCATAGCTCTAGTAGTCTTAGTAAATTGCGGATTCCATTGTGTAGCTGGAGACAACATCGGTTGAACACGCTCATAAGGTTGTAAGATTGTCGTAGGGTGAGTAAGTAGATATGATAAATTGAGTAGAGGTGGCATAGGTTGAACTTGAGGATGTCGCTGATGTTATGGGGTACTAAAGTTGGTTGTTGGAAGAGGTTAGTTGTTTGTTGTATTTGGATTGGTTTTGAAGGTTGTATTTGGATTGGTTTTGAAGGTTGTAGCTGTGTAGATTGTATAATGGGTTAATGTGGAGGCACAATAAGTAGTTTCATAGGTTGCATAGGATATTCAAAGGAATAGGTTGTATAGGATATTCAAAGGAACATTTTGGATGGTAACTACTTTGTTGTTGTGTATATACTTCAAGCATCTACGTAGTGTAGAGGGAATGTCCTGCATCTTATGTATCCATTGGCGTCCAAGTAACACGTTGAATATTTTATAGTTAGGCAAAACTAGGAACTGTGTAGCTATCCTTCTAGGTCTGATTTGGAGTGGTAATACAAAGCCCCTAAGAGGTTTTTAATGTTGTCTATCAAAGCCTTTTACTATGGCCGCTGTACCCTATAAGTCTTTAGGAGCCTACTTGAGGCTAGTGAGTATGACATAGTGCTTATATTTTCACTTGATCCACTGTCAACCGTAACGCGCTGCCCTAGGTGTGAATCAATGAAAGCATGTACAAATAATGGTTTAATGCAAGACTCATTGTTGATAGGGATCACAAGGTTATCTTATGCAATCATAGGTCGCGATAAGCTCACATTTGGGTAACATACCAATGAGATCGTCTGTGGGGTGAGAATCAATACTTAAGACATGGGAGGAGGCATTGTATGGTAAGCCATATTTACCTCATTGCTCTTCTGTGTTTCTCGTGAATGATGATTAGGTAGAGGATTTGTGAAATCATAAATTGTGAATTGGGTTGTGCAACTGCTTTGTTTGTAGGTGTATTGCTTCAATCAATTTGGATAGTGTTATTGTCAATAAGGTCTAAAAGCTTATGTTGCAATTTGACACAGTTGTTGATCACATGTCCGACCCATTGATGATAATCATGATATGCATTAAGATCATGGTTTTTGGGTAATGATTGAGATGTATTGATCTCCATGGGTGAAGGTAAGGTTATGAGATTACATTCAAGCAATTGTTGGATTACCTTATGAGGAGGCGTAGATAGATGTGTAAAATATCTCCGTTAAGGAGCTTTAAGGACAAAAAGTGTAGTTGGTTGTGTGGCATTAACGATTTTAGTTGCACTTTTGTTTGTATCATTAGTCCTAGCTTTGTAGGGTATCTTATTTTGGAATTTGGCTCCCGTGGATGTGGAAGCATTGCCCCATATTTGAGCATGTTATTAACAAGGAGCTTATTCTCATAAACCTTACTGGTTGGAAAAGGTTTTCAAAGGCTGTATAATCAGAGAACATGACCTTCTTGAGTTGTAGAATTTGGCTTGCAATAACGACTTCTTGTAATTCGCCCTCATGAATGTGCTATAGGCCTTGGGCTAACAGTCTTGTATCTTACTACATACCAAGGTTTTAAAAACCGGCTGAACCGGAACTGGAACCGGCCACTGGTTCTGTACGGAACCGACCTGTTTGGCCTCAAACTAGTCAAACCGGCCGATTTAGCCCAAACGTAGCCTTATACAACGATCACATGTCTTTTTTGATAAAATTTCTATTTTTTAATTGCCCTAAACCCTAATTTGGTGTTATAAATACACCCCCCCTCTATTCACTTCACACCTTTCTCATTGAGCATTTGTGAGCATAAAATTGAAGAGTTTAGTTTTTGTAGTGAGCTTTGAAGTTGGAGGCTTAGAGCTTGTTTGACATTGCTTGTGGGCTGTCTATGGTGATATTGGCATCCATTTGTGAGCACCTCACCTCTATTTGTGAGCACCTCTCTTATTTGGAAGGATTTGGAGGATTGGGGCAGCATTAAATAGTGTTCATTTGGAGTGAGTTTGGGGATTGTTTGGCATCAAGTGTGGGCTCTTTATGGTGGCATTCACATCTACATTTGGAGGGTGCAACCCATATACAAGCTTGGAGCATTTCTTCACCTCATTTGTATGCACATTGAAAGGCATGTTACATTTTAAACTTGCCTCTTATTTGTAAATTTTATTAAATAAGAATCTTAAATTTATTTTGTTTTTATTTGCATTTTCAGATTTCTTTGCATTTGCAATGCCCCCCAAAACAAGAGACCCTACATGGATCCATGCAGATGTAATTGATAATCAAGTTTTTTGTAAATATTGTAAGAAACACATCAAGGGGGGGGGATTCATATGTTGAAACAACACTTGGCTGGTCAAAGAGGCCAAGTTACCCCATGTGATGCACTTGATATTGATGCCGTTAGGTTGGAAATGAAAAACATGCTTGAAAAACATAGAGAAGAGAAGGCTAGGCAAAAAGAGATGGAAGTTGAAATAGGGAGGAGGGAACATGCCTCGAGTGTTGAAGGATCTTGCTCTGACCCTTCTGTGATTGTTAGAGACCCCTTTCGGTATATGCCTCCCCCATCCACTCATAGTCAAAAAAACTGGCCTAAAAAAAGAAAGACCATTCAAAGCTTTTTTCCATCTTCCACACCTGCTAGTGCCTCCATGCCAATAGAAAATCAGCCCACCTTAGATAACCATTGGAAAAAGCAATACAAAGAAGCAACTTTTGAGTACATTGCTAGATGGTGGTATGATGCAGATATCCCTTTCAATGATGCCTGCTCACCTTATTACCTAAGTTGCCACATTCGAATTTGTGTTCGAAATCGCCGGTGATTAAATTCGTGAAAAATTTGCTAGTAAAAAAATCAGCAATTAAATTCGTGATTAAATTCGACTATGAGAAATATACACTTTTATTAAATATTTAAAGATAAAAGATAAATTCACATTTCAAAAGAGAGATAATATCACATTTCATTGATTTCATAAGTAGTTATTACAATAATGTGATTGAAAGCAAAAACTTCAAAAAACATGTGCTCGCAGCTGCATACTAATATTCGAAATGTTGTCAAAAAAGTGATGGATCAAAGTCTCAAACTTCCCTATCTAGTATGGGCTAAGTTCTACTTATTACATCAAAAAGCTCTAAATCATCTAGAGCACTTGGCTCAATCTCATCATCACTAGAAACATCATCATTACCAACGTCACTAGATTCACCCTCATGTCTATCAGCATCACCAACAAAATCAAAATCATCTATCCATTGTCTTGTAGGACATCCTGAAGCTTTTTTTTCTTTGAAGTGCATGCATCTATTGCCACTTTTTTCATAGTCAATCGCAAATTACTACGAACATAAACAAGGTCCCCCAGTTTTCCTAGATAACAACCTATTCCTTTCTTTTGATTGAACATGGTCAAAGCTGCTCCAATTCCTCTCACATACTGATGCACTTACCCCTTGACTCAAAGACTCGAATTGCAAAATGTTGTAGTTCAGGGGGTATCTGCTCCATAGAGTCTCCACCATTCATCACCATCCATGTCTTCCATGTCATCTATTGTTGATTGGGTTCCAAATAACCCATCCCCTCTCTTGTATGCTCTAAGTTGCTCTCTGGTTTTCTTTGCAACATCTCGATCTGGAACAAGCTTTTCAATGGCTGCATAAATCCCGCTCATCACTTCACGGTCACTTTCTCTTTCAATGTGATAAAGTGTCGGCTCCAAATAGCATGTTGCTGCATGCAAATGAGTATGCATCATCCTCCATCTTCCAACACAAATATCCCATATCTCACTATATTCTGCTTCCACATTATTGAATGCCTTCTAGATGTCTTCTTTGCAATGGTCCATGCCCTCATAAACCATGCCCATACAAGGGGTATCGCCATCAACCATGCGGAGCATACGAACAATGGGTGCACACATTTTTAAGACCTTGGCTGCATTTTCCTAAAAGTTAGAGCTCAAAATGATTTGCTCCAACTATTTACCATTAGATTCTTTTGCAAGAATTGAATCTTCCCACTCTTTGCTACAAACAACAGTTCGAAGGGCTCCTTTTTGCTCAACAACTCTTTGCAAAGTGATATAGAAGGAGGCAAATCTTGTGTCACATGGCTTCAACAACTCCTTAGATGCATGCCTCTTATAGATACTCAATGTGAGGTTGATGGTTTCTAATAAAATTAGCAACTGTTCTTCCTCTTTGAATTGCTTCATGTACCCAAGGGAATTTGGCTAAGTCATGGAGTAGTAAATCAATACAGTGGGCTGCACAAGGACTCCAATATATATGTGGGTACTTCTCTTCTATCAATTTCCCAGCTCCCACACAATTGCTAGCATTATCAGTCACAACTTGAACTACACTTTCAACACCCACTTCGAGAATTGCTTCATCCAAAATGTTGAAGACATACTCTGAAGTTTTCTTGTGTTCCATGGTGTCAATAACTTTTAGAAATACAACACCTTTAGGGCAATAAACAAGCACATTGATGAGGGGTCTTTGACACATATGTGACCAACCATCACTCAAAATGGTGCAACTTGTTAACTTCCAAGAGTTTTTAATATCTGCTAATTTTTCAGTGACCCTATTTTTTGACTTCTTCAAAAGTGTAGTCCTCAAAGCCTCTGACCTTGGAGTTGTATAACCTTTTCCAAATTTAATGAATTGCTGAACTACATTTATGAAATAAGGACTCCTGGCAACATAAAATGGAATGGCAGATTCATAAAAGAAATCAGCCCATGCCTCATCAACTTGCTCTTTTTCAACAGGTTTCCAAAAGCTATTCAGTGTCGCTGCCCTAGTACTAGATGTTGGCATTACGGAGCTTGTGGACATGGTGGAGGAGAAAGAAGTATTTGGCACTCTGGCCTAGAAAGCTCGCCTTGAATTTGTTGTTTCTTTTTGCGCCCTTTGCTGATTTACAACTAATGAATGCTTGTAGTCTTTCTCCAACTCTTCTTTTATTACAGGGGTGACATTCCGACATTCTTCAACACCGCCTCCTTGGCCACCCAGTATGCCAAGAAGATGGTCCATTACTCTTGTCAATGTCCCACTAAAAGAATGTTGACATAAAGTCCACGTAAGATTATTTGTCCGACCCTCACTTCTCATGTATTTCCATCCCGCTGCATTTGATTTTGGAGGCGCCATACCAATATAACAACCTGCATTTTTTGAAAAAAATAAACAAAGAATTAGAAATAAATAAATTTAAAAAATGAAATCATACAAAAATTATTATCATGTATTTAATTTAATGTATGAAAATAATAATTATCGGATAATTATTATTATCATACATTTCAATCTTTGATTTAAAATATATATAAATACCTTCAATTTAAGGATATAAAATATTATATTTTTATAAAATATATTATATATTTTTTTACCAATCTAATATATAATTTTTCAAAGGATATTATATATCGTTTTTTTATAAAATACATTATATAACATAATGATATAAAATATATTATACTCCTCGCTGCTATGGTTCTCCTCTCACTGCTGACGTTGGTGGTTTCTCCTCTCGCTGTTGACGCTTGCTTCTCCTCTCGCTGTTGTCACTGATGGTTGTTCTTTTTATCGATCTAATAAATAATTTTTTATAAAATAAATTGTATATATTTAATGATAATTTATATAATAAAATACATTATATTAATATATATTTTATTGTATAATTTTAGATGTTACTATATTTTACGAAATTTTATATATATATTAGAAATTAATAAATAGATAAGTATTTAAGTTTAGTATAGTTTAAAATTATTAAAACTTTAAACTTTAAAGAAAAACCGTAAGTGTAACCAATTAAATAATCAAATTTAATATAATTTGTTATTCATAAAAAAGTTAATATATTAAAACGTTAAACTTTTAAAACTTAAGACATTAATTTTTTAACCTAAATTAATATACTAACCTATCTTTAACCTAACTGACACTATTAAATTAATTTAATTTATGTGGAACCTAATTTTTTTAAAACTTTAGAGTTTAGACCTACGTTTATTTATAAAAAGAAATCAAATAAAAATAAGTTACAAAGCAACCTACCTGTGAATCTCCTGGCGAGCAACAATTCACGAATGGACAATGGTGGACGGCGGACGCCAATGCTCGAGTCTCTCCAGTAATGGACAATGGTTTTAGCAACACAACGTCAAATGCAGGCTTCCAATGCAGAGTTCCAATGGCGAACGCAAACGCAAATGCAAATGGACGCAAATGCAGGCTTGAGTTCAAATGCAGGATTCCAACCTCGAACAATGGCGGACGCAAATGCAGGCTCGAGTTCAACAGGCTCTGGAGGTGTGAAGATTATTATCTTGTGCAGGAGATTTTATAGGACAATAATGATGCAGAAACCCTAAAACGCGGGGACAGAAAACCCCAAAATTGAACTTTAAAAGTTTTTAGAGTATTTTGAACGCTTTTCAAGCACGATTTTCAATGTATCACAGAAAAAAATTGACGTCCGAGAATAAGCATGAATTAAATCGCGATTTTCAATGTATTTAATTGACCTTGTTAAAATCCGGCGAATTTTGATTTTATTCCTTGCAGTTCGCCGAATGTGGCAACTTAGCTTATTACTAGCCTATGTTTGATTCCATTGTTGTTGCTGGTAAGGGCTTCAAAGGCCCTAGTATGCATGACTTGAGAGGATCACTTTTAAAGAAAGAAGTTGCATCCATAGATGAATATTTGAAGGGTTGCAAAGCATCATGGGCCAAAACAGGATGTACTATTATGTCAGATGGGTGGAGTGATGGCAAGAATGACACCATAATAAATTTTCTTGCCTCTTGTCCACAAAGTACTATGTTTTTGAAATCAGTAGATGCAGCTGATAGGGTGAAAGATGCAAATTTGTTGTTTGAGCTTTTGGTTGAGATTGTTGTAGAGGTGGGGGTGGAAAATGTTGTACAAATTCATAACAGATAATGCCTCTAACTATGTTCTTGCTGGTAAGATGTTAGAGGCTAAACCCAAAACAATATTTTGGACTCCATGTGCTGCACATTGCATAGACCTCATGCTTGAGGATATAGGGAAGAAAGATTGGATCAAGAACATTATAGAGCATAGCAAAAGCATCACCAAATACATATACAATCACTCATGGGTATTGAACCTAATGAGGAAGAACACCGAGGGCAAAGAACTTGTTAGGCCATCCATCATGAGATTTGCAACAAACTTCCTCACGTTGCAATCTCTTCTTTCCTAACAACATAACTTGAAAAAGATGTTTTCAAGCGATGAATGGAATGCATCTAAGTGGAGCCGGAAACAAGATGGGAAAGACAAAGAAGAAACTTTTTGATAATTTATTTTGGAAAAAAGCAACAGAGATTGTGAAAGTTGCCGAGCCTCTTGTTAAGGTATTGCAGTTGGTGGATGGGGAAAAATTAGCCATGGGCTATATTTATGAGGCTATGGATCAGGAAAAGGAGCAGATAAGGGCAACATACAAAGACATGGTAACTAAGTATGGGCCTATATGGGAGATCATAGATAATAGATGGAACAATCAACTCTATCGGCCTATACATGCAGCTGGGTATTTCTTGAACTCGAAATATCATTACAGAGCTCAGCTTGGAGAAGATCAAACAAGAGAACTAAAAGATGGTTTGTACGAGTGCCTAGAGCGCATGGTCCCTGATGAGATGCAAAAACTTGAGGTTCACCGACATATCAACTTCTTCAGCAGAGCCACAGGTACTTTTGGGAAAAACCTTGCAAAGATTGCAAGGGATGTGAACCAACTAGGTAAGCAATTCTAAGTTTTTTGAAGTTTATTTGATTAAATTTTTTAATGAATAATCATGAATTTTTAGCATAAGACAATCTAATTTGTTGAATTAACGCCTTAGCCTTTAAGTTATAAGTTTTACTTTTAATTTTTAACTTTGTGTTTTTAAATTTTTATCGTCATTGTTTACTAATTAAACATTTACACTTTTAATTGCAACACATTGGTGGAATTCATTTGGTAGTCAATGTCCTCAATTGCAAAAGTTTGCAATTAGGATCCTTGAGCCAAACTTGCACTATTTCTGGGTGCGAGCGCAACTGGTCCGTCTTTGAGCAGATTCACACGAAGAAGAGAAATCAGTTGGAACAACAATGGTTGAATGATCTTGTCTTTGTGCAGTACAACCTTCGGCTAATGCGACACTAGTTGCTAAACCGAACACCTGATACTAATCCCATTGTCTTGGATGATATAGATCCAACCTCAGAATGGGTAGAGGAGAGTCAGCCAACAGAGTTTGATCTCGATGACTTGGGGTGGATGGGTTTGGATTAGGATGAGGATGATGAGCCATTAGCAACATCGCCGCCATTATCACGAGACATAGCAAGCACTAGTCGCACCCGTGCTACTCCCCATGCCAATACAATTGTTGCAGATGTACCTGAGGATTTGGATGGGTCCGAGTCAGAGCCAGAGGCTGGTGATGGTATAGATGAGGATGACCTTGAGGATCCCATTTTCAGCAGCGGTGTAGAGTTTGATGATTGATCATTGATGTCATCTAGTTTATTCTAGAGTTTTGTAACTTGTTTAGTATTTGTGATGTATCAATGATCATAGCATGTTGTTTTTTTGGAGTCTCGGACTATGGAGGCCATTTAGAGCCTCATTGTTTATGTATTTGGTTTCGGAATCTCTCATATATGATATATGTATTGTGTATAGGACTTGGAGTTCATGCCATTTTGCTATAAACACATTTCTTACATATATATAAGATCAAACTTTGCATATTTTGTGTGTAATTGTTGGAATCATGGTTTTGAACCTTTCAAATATATTATTTTCGTTAAAAATATAAAATTTTATGTATTTTTTAGTAAATCGGTTCATAAAGTTTGAACTGGTCCGGTTTTGGTCCGACCCTTGGCCGGTTCCGAGTCCGGTTCTGATTTTTAAAACATTGCTACATACTTCGTGATGGTCTCATTAGGTGCTTGTTTGAGTTGGACAATTTGAGAAAAAGAGACCCTTTGGTCAATGTTGATTGCAAATTGAACTAGGAAATTGTTGGCTAAATGCTGGAATGAATGTAATAGACCCTTGTGGAATGGTGTAAAACCATTTCAATGCGTATTCCTAAAGGCTTGGTGGAAAGATCTTGGTCAATAGTTTGCCATTCCCTGCACAATCCATGCATGCAGCAATAGAGGTTTGAAGAAATACGTATTCCTAAAGGCTTGGTGGTCAATAGTTTGCCATTCCCTGCACAATCCATGCATGCAGCAATAGAGGTTTGAAGAGGTTGTTGTGGATTGGTCTCACCGTCATATAAATAATTCTTAGGTGAAAAAACCCTATAGGCAGGGGATAGTTAAGGACGTTAAGAGCTAAAGGATTGTGTAGTTAAGTCCAGAGAGCTCATTGTGGTATGTAATTTGTTAGCATCTTATTTTAATACAGGGATTTGAGCTTGTATTTGACCTATTGTAGTTGCACATATGCATTTATGGGAGGATTTGTAACAACATGCGTAGAAAGATTAGAATGCATCCCATTGTTGGGGAGTGAGCTATATAGTGAGGGTGTAATCCTAGCATTGATATTAGAAGGAGCAAGAAAAGTAACATGTTGATTGATCTTAGGAAGAGCAAGAGAAGTAACATGCTGTGTGGAAATAGCATTAGTGACTTGAGTAAGCACCTGTGATACCCCCATAGTATGAATACTAGGTGTAGACAACCTTGTGAGGTTGTAGGTGTATACACATAAGTATAAGCAATGGATGCATTGGTCTGAGCACCTAATGTAGAAAGAGAGCATCTAGAAGTTGGATTGGCATCAATTAATGGTTCAACATGTGTTCTCAAGTGTGATGTTCTTAACAATTATTTTCTTTGCTTGCTAAGCTGCATAAAGTAATTCAACAATCTCATCTGGATGTGACATGATATGCTGTTTAATCTAATCTATAATTGGAAGTATTATTGTTTATATCATATTTACATCCACATACATAATTTCAACATTTTTATCAACACAAACATAGGCATCAATAGAAGAAAAATCATCAACATCACAATTATTTGCCATTTTCCTTGCATGAGGTTGAACAAAAGGAATTTAAAATAACCAATATGAGCACCACTCAATCTAACACTTTCCGTAATAGGTGTAAGGGATGTAGCTTGACTAGGTTGCATAAAAGAATATCACGAAAACCTACATAAAGTAAGAGCTAATAATCACACGTAACCTAATAGAGGTGAGAAGAAGGGTTTTATGAAAACCTGAGATCTGAAATCAGCCTTAAAATTTGAAATCCTAAGAAGCATCAAAAAAGGATCCGGTTCATCAAAATGTTTTAATTAAACTACCCCAAAGCATAAAATAATTAAAAGGGAAAGCAATAGTTCAAAAACTAATAAGTTGCAGTCCTAATCAGATCTGAATTATGTGAAATTGACAATTTAGTACAGTTCATGCATTCTAGAGACAGTAAAATAGTGATTAGGGCATAGAAATGAAACAAATTGACTCAATAAAATATTTTGCATGTGAAACAATTTGCTTAGATGCTGGAAGGGAGTTGGAAATGCTGTTGTCAAGGTGCCCAGAAAATATCAAGATCTGGAAATGAGCTGTGGATTGGTTTGTGGGTGCTAGACATGTGCCAGGCCTAATGTGTTTGTGTTGGACAGGTTTGGCACCAAATGTGTCCAAGGGCTACAAAGGGGTTATGGGCAAATCTAATGGAGCTTGACTCTTTTGTGCAGGTTTGACAGTGTCTGATCCGCTCTTCTGTAAATTTGGAATGACTGTGATAGAATTTGGAATTCCTTCTCTTTGTGCCAAACCCTAGCTTTGCGTGCTTGACCTGAAAAAATGGTTAGTTCTCTGGCCTAGATTGGCCTCAACATACCGCCATGATGGATGAGTGTTGCCAATGTACCACTACTGAGAAGAGGGTGCAAGCTGCATGTTGTTCTCCCACAATCCTATAGTGAGATGCAACTAGCAAATAGAATATGTAATTTAGAATGAATCCTTGTGTTTGGATTTGACAATTGGCAACATGCACTTTGAAACCGTGTATGCTTAAGAACCTTGCTCTTGATCGATCTAGGGCTGCTCTTGGAAGATTTAGGGAAGATGTGCTCTTTGCAAGTAGTGGTCTCCAAGGAGTGAAGTGATACCTAGATGGTGGAATAGCTTTGATGGCTATTGTTCAAATATGAGACTTTCTTTAGTTTCCCACTCAACTGACCCTAAAAATTATGCCTAGGCCGACTAAGACAAGGTAACCTTTTGAAAAGATGGCCATTGGAAAGGTGAAGGATGGTTTTGTAGTAGGTAGACAAATTCATGGCCAAACTTGTCCTGAAGTCATGAAACTCAGTTGTGCAAATGGAGAGGTGTCGTTAGGGTGCATGCTGACTCCTGTATAGATTGCAAGTGGTTATGATAGTAGAGGGGACAACTTAGTGGATTATAGAGGGTGTTCAAAATGGGGAAATGTGTGAATAAGGTAAATATGTATTAATGGACCACATGTCAGAAAAGGTGCAAAAAGTGTTGTTGCCAAGCGCCTCACACCAAATTTAGGGTATTATAGCTACATCATTTGAATTCTATAAGATCATCACGCGTTGAAATACCTTGTAAATAAGCAATTGTTAGGAGGAAGCATTTCTAGACGGTTGATGTTCTAAGAATATCAATTCAAGATTAATGTGAGGCTAGGCAGGGAACATGCTGACCATTTGAGTTGTATTTGGTTAGGGAAGGGCCAGGGGACATTCACGAATACTGTTTCAATGCAAACTTATTTAGAGTGACGACAATTCAAAAGAAAATGGAAGATATTTTTGGGACATGTGGTCTGTAGGGATGGTATCTTGGTAGACCAGACAAAGATTGTTGTGATAGTTGGCCTTAAACCACCAACAAATCCTTTTGAGGTACGGTCTTTTCTTGGTCATACAAGATATTATAGGAACTCGTTCGTGGATATGCAAATATTATAGCACCAATGGAAAAATTATTGCATAAAGATCAAAAATTTGAATGGACTTTAGAATGCGAGGCAATGTTTACAAAATTGAAATAATGATTGATCACAACTCCTATACTAGTTTTTCCGGATTGTAACGAAACACTTCATGTACATGTTGATGCTTTTAGAATTGCGATCGGTGCCATTCATGCACAACCAGGCGAAGGAAATCTAGATCATCCTTTCTACCTTGTGAGTCCTAAGCTATCTAGCGCATAAAGGAACTACACAACAACAGAGTAAGAACTCACTATGGTGTTTGTACCACAAAAAGTTCCAATTTATTTGTTGGCTATTCCATTCGAGTTATACACATATCATTAGGCGATGAATACCTTGCAACCAAAAGATTGTTAGGAAGAAGGGTTTATAGATGGTAGATGTTCCAAGAATATCAATTTAGGATAAGGGTGAAGCCAAGTAGGGAACATATTGGACCTAACCATTTAAATTGTATTTAATTAAGGGAAGAGCTAGGGGACATACACGAAGACTCTCTTGATGTGCACTTATTCAGAGTAATGGCTGTTTCAAAGCAAATGGAAGAGATTGCCATATTTCTTGAACATGGAACATTGCTAGAACACTATACGAAGAGGGAAAAAAGCAAGTGGTCACTCAAGGTTTGCTATTCACACTTGTGAATTGATTCCTATACAAACTTTGTAAGGATGAAGTGGTGTAAAGAGCTTCTTTGGAGCACAAAAGAGGGGATATTCTTGAAAGAAACACATGAAAGAGTAACACGAGAGCACTTGAAAGGAGATTTGACTACAAAAATGATATTGCAAAGTGGATTATGGACAATTTTGTTTTAGGATGAACATCACAATCCAAGGATTGCTATGTTTGCCAATGAGTGGGTATACCAACCCATCGAGTGAGAGGCGTAAAAATCTAGTCCTCACGACACACTTCGTTTTCCTTTTTGTAGGACCTATTCATCCTTCTTCCAAAGCCTCCAATGCTCAATACATCATCACGGCGACAGATTAATTCATGAAGTGGGTCAAAGTAGTTGTGACACCAAATTGTACAACAAAGGATGCTGCGAAGTTTCTCAATGAGAATATCATTACATGGTTTGGATGTACACAAATATTGACCAACGATCAAGGAACACACTTTTTGAACAATATGAGCAAAACATTGAATAAATATGTCATGATTTCGCATTAGAAGAGCACAACATATCATCCACATGCAAATGGTCAAGCGTAAAATTTCAAGAAAGTGTTGGAGTGAATGTTGAAAAACATTTGCAATGTTGAAAGAGATGATTGGGAGGATTGAATCCCAACAATATTGTGGGTGTACAAGACTAATTATAAGTGAGCCACACGACACACATCGTTCCAGTTGGTGTATGGCATGGAAGTTGTGATGTCAATCGAGTACATTGTTCCTAGCTTGTGAAGCACGACAGTCACGACTCACAAGGTTTGAGGAGTTGTCACTCGAGGCTCGATTCATGGAGCTAGTGTGATTGGAAGAAACACATATGTTGTCAAACTGAAATTAGGAAGTTTAGAAGAGTAGTCAAAAAGTATGGCACGACAGTAAGTTGTGAACAAAGGAATGTTATGAAGGCTAGTTGGTACTGTTGTATGAAAGCATATTCAAAGCTCACCTTGGTAAGTTGTGAATCAGATGGAAAGGACCATACTAATTCACTAGATGACGAATAAGGGAGCAATCATATTGCAAGGTTTCCAGGGAAATATCCTTTAGGGAAGGATAAATGGTAGTTGGTTTAAGCCCTACCATCATTAGAAGCAAGTGGAGTAGAAAGAAATAAGTGCTGGTGGGTACATGTCAGTGTAAGAGTTTCATTTCAGCAAGCGTGGTAGTGTAGAAAAGAGTCAAGTAGGTGTTTTTTGGTTCCTATGAAAATGAAAGTGCAAGTGATGTTTGAGAAGCCACGGATAACAACCTGTTCTTGGTGCAACAGAAAATACATAGGAGGTATTGGATTCACTAGAAGAATCTGAGAAGTCCTGCGAATCATTTAATTTCGAGAAGGTGAGTCAAACAAAAAGATCCATAACACAAATTTGTAAGGTAGAAGAAGATGGTGCAAATGTTGAAAAAATAACTCAAAGTGTGGAAGTATCAAGGAATGCCAAGTGCTTAAGGTAAACGGCTAAAAAAAGAGAAGTAGATGTCACATGGACGCGGGAAATGTGAAAAGCAACATGTCACTTCACCAATGGCTAGATTCAATTAAGAAGAAAACAAGTGGTACTGAAAAGGGAAGGGCAAGTTGTGAAAGTGGAAGAGCAGCTAGGGAAAACAAAGAGGTGCACAAATCAAAACAAAGGGGAGGTACAAAATCTAGGACATCCATCACCAATTCAAATCATGGATTTTGTTGAGTTGGTTGATAGGGCCACATACACAGAAAATGATGGCTAACACGGGTATCACATTTCTTGCCTTGGGAATTAGAGCACTCTTGAGGCAAGTGAAATGGGTGGATCCCAGATCATTCAAAATTTTGGAAATAGCGGAGTTAGAATGGTTTACCATCGAACCCGCCAAATTGGCCCTAGGTCAGACAAAAGCATTGATCCCACAATACGAAGATTTCAAGGATGTTTTTGTAAAGAGATTGGTTCACCTCTCATCATTCAAGAATCATCTTGAATTGATGCAAACTATTTCGAGCTGCTTCTAGAATGGGGCCATTTACCTTCTGCCCAAGCTCGTGATATTGATATGCAAAGGCAATTGGGTTGGCTAACAAAGGAAAATCACTGATGCCATACAAGGCTAGGAACCGTCTTGTCGACTTAGAACTCGAAAAGCGATACAACTCAATGAGAGTGTTAAGAAGATCTCGATTAACTGAATTTAGGAGCAATCAGTCCTTGTGTCTGAAATTTTTGCTAGAAAGATTCTGGGACATGACAGAGAGGCATAGGCAAGTACCCTTGGGACTTCTGGATATGACCCAAAAAATGGTGTATGAAGAGAAAGCCTGTGATTGGCTGAAGTTCATGTTCAACAAAATCAACAAAATCCTCTTGAAGATTCTCAAAGGAGTGAATAAGAGTTTCTTGTATCAATTCTTGATAATTCTATTGTGCTTTGCACATTGGAAAATGCCAGGAGCTGAAGTGGATCTTCAGAAAAGGAGGAGACCTCTTCGCATAAGAATTGAAATTCAGGAGCTGGCTCAAGGAGTTACATTTGCTTTTAAGCACTAACCCGAGGATTTTGAAGGAGGTAATTTACCTCGCACCTTTGTCCACTACAACCTTGCTTTAGGACAATCTTGTGGAAGAGCTGCAAACATAAGGCAAACAAAAAAATTACCATTTTTTGTTAGGAAAGAAATGGTAATTGTTGAATTGGGCATGCAACATGGGCGTGTAGAAGAACATGTGCTGCTGCTACAATCTATTCCACCATAGGGCACAAAATTAGGACTGGTGGGAAAGAGAAATGAGTGAACTTTGCAGGAACCACTTGTGGTAAGACAAGAAAACTCGCAAGATAAAGAAGGATTCAATTCCATAGGTTAGGGTGGAAGCAATAAAAATACCATGGGATCCAAGGATGCGACCCCTCTTTGTAAAGCTAGATTTGAGAGCATGGGAGTATCTTGGGTCAATGACAGGGACATTGCTCTTAAGGACATGGGTGCAATTGTGCATGATGAAGTGGAGAAAGAATGGATCTTATAGAAAGTGGCGTGAGCTGGTTCAAATTCAAGCTAAAGTCGATGGGGTGAAGGTGGTGGAGTTACTAATGATGCTTGCATCTTTAAATGTGGACACTTGAGCGGAGGAAGAGCAAAGGGCAGCCATCGTGTAGGTTTTATTTTTCGCTCTTGTTGTTGCGGAGGCCAAGGCATTAATGATGCTTGTGAATATCATAGACAAACTGCAAGAAACGGGCGACCATTGACAAAGAAGAAACTGGAGGAAGCACTTGCACAACAAACTTTGAGCACTTCCGTTCACATACAAGTGGACTTGTCAAGCGAAGAAAAGTCAAAGGAAGTGGCACATTTAGAATGCTGTGGAGAAACCTGGAGGTGCCATAACAATCAGTCACATAGATGCCAAATTGGCAAACGAAGAGGCGTACACCAGGGCCTGACACAGAGAAGCCAAATCATCAAAAGGAGGTGGAAGTACAAGAAATTAACAAAGGGTGAGAAGAGAGACGCAAGGAAAGGGAAAGAACTGCTAGCCAAATCGACTACCTGCGAAAAGGGACTGGTACACTAACCAAGGTGACAAGCTCATAGAGTCTCACACCCCCTCCATCTCCTGGTCGATCCTCTTTGAGCTCTCCTCCCCCATTTGCTGCTTCCCTATAGACTCCTCGCACCATATCCCATGCACAAGATACAACTCTTGCGGTGCCTGACTTGTTCAATGGGGACCAAGTAGTGCAAGTGGACAAACCACCATCTTCGACGCATCGCGGTGAGTCCAAGAAGTCATGGGACGACATCAAACAAAGGAAATCAGGTTCCGTGCAGGTGTAGGTGACAATACAAAAACAAGTAGACCAGAGCCCTAGAGGACTCCACAGAGAAAAACAAGAGGTGAAATCCGTTGAGAAGGTGGACCATCAAACTGAGGATGTTGGGGAAGGGAAATGCATTGAGGCATAACAAAAGCAAGTGGAAAGTGCAAGTATAGAGCATAAGAAAGCTGAAGGCACATCCCAAGGAGAACAAATGGAGCGGACGGGAAAAGATCAAACAGCTGCAGAAATCGACACAATGCAGACTAGAGTGCATGGAGGAGATGCACAAGACTCCTGGGTGCTAGACACACAAATGAAAAAACGTCATATGGAAACATTTATTTTGTCAACCGTTCAACTGCGAGCAGCCATTAGGAATCTGCTACGACAGAATGCACTATCGGAACTCACCTCTCCTTGAGAAAGTGGCAATTGATGCGGATAAATTTTCTCGTGGCGACACAAGCACAGGTCTTTGCAACTTTTGGTGTTGCCATATCTAGTTTTGTAATACAGTTGGAGGCAATACAGAATATACTTGAGGACATATAAAAGTGTGCCAAATAATAGAGAGCAAATGTCTTCAGCTGATAAAGGATATGATTGGTGATCAATTCCTGTCCAATCATCTACAAGTCACATCCTTGGTCACTAAGTTGGTGAACTGACAGACCAGCGAGAAGCTAAAGAGAATCCGGGCTCAGGTGAAGAAGCAAAAGGACGACTTCCAGTCTGTTCTACTCCTACTCGCATAATATAGAAGGTGCTTGCTACTGCAGTTGCTCAGGCAGGCGCAATTGCAATGACGTTACTGGACTGGACTGTGCAACACAAAGACATGATGAAAGAAATGCACAATGTATTCCAAGCAGCAAAGCAGGTCAAGTTAGTAGTTGTCTGTGATGCAGTGGTTGTGAAACGTGATAAGGCACTCAAAAGTGTCACTAGAACAGCAGCACAAGGTGATGGAGAGGAAAAGGCAGTGGAAGTTAGATGTGCCTTGCAACCAGTTTGCAGTTTCAGGCAAGATAGTTTTTGGAAAAAATTCAATGCGCTGCAGAAGGATATCAAAGCTAATATGGAAGGAAAGAAGCCATTAATGCAAGCAGTGCGAGAAGAATATTTGTTGGGAGCAACCCAGATGACCGTGCAGCTTAAAACTTACTCTTTGCTGATCTGTGAAGGGATGGAGAATGGGCTAGCATTTAAAACAGACCTCGCAGTTATCAATCTATCACCGAGTAACCAAATCAATGAATGTGCATTAGTGCAGCCCTGCCCAAACACATAGGCAGGGACATTGGATTTCTTATCCTTTGTATACAAAGGGTCTTCCTGTCTGAGTGTCCATAATATAGAAACTGCATTATGTGTGCAAGATTGGTTGGCCTTAGCAAAAACAAGTTGTTGTGGAAAGGGAAAAAGATATGGGACAAAAGGGAAGAGCCACAACTGGTGCTCACGCTCTTCCAACATCACCAACTAGAAGGCTTCTAATTAGTAATTAGGGACAAGGCTTGAAAGAAAGTAATAGTGACCTTGTTGGAAGAATATGGTGAGGGCAACAGCACCATATTTAAAGCATTGAAAATCCCTAGTTTAAAGGAGGTGCAAGAAACCTTTCTAGTTAATGCCAGACATTCATAGACCCTCATTTAATATTTCACGCCAAAGAAATTATAGATCAAAGATTCAATGATAAATAAAGGTGCCAGATAGCATTAAGGATGAAGATTTAAAGGGGCTCAAACAAGGACAAAAAATGACGAAAACAAAACAAATGATAGAAGTTCAAATAAAGACAAAAATGATAGGGCCTACCAAGTCAAAATAGGAGGCACCTGCCTTAAAAGGGGTGAATGGTCAAAGAGACAATTGCAAAATTTTGGACATGACAAGCAGGAATGTGAAGCTGCCCAAGACAGAGACATTAGTAAAGGCCATACTGAAGGCTGCTATATTGGTGCTGAGGCTGTAGGCAACCAATGTCTACATATAGAAGGCTGCCATTAAAATTGTTCTTGGCTGAAACTCTTTCTTCTTATAACCAGTTTCTTGTTATACATTTCTAGAAGTTGTAAGATTGAACCTCCATTTCATTGTTGCCTGCAATTCAATTCAGCCATTTTTTCTGTCAAAATCACGCTCTGCACAGGCCAAATTTCACAAGAAAAATATGCAGCCTTCTGTCATTTATGTTCTTGAACATTTTGAGAATGAATTATATTTGGTTTTATTTTTCTACTTCCAGCATTTGTTTGTAGCTTACTGTCTGCTTACTGTCATGGGCCATAAAACGGTCCCATTTATTGAACCTAATTTCTTAGTTGTCTTGATATAGGAAACGGAGCATTTTCTAGGGTTTCACAAGAGGTAATGCTTTATGCTAGTCACACAAGGGAATAACCTCTATAGTTGGTGGTATCCCTAGGTGTCGGCGACAAGACATTTCCCCTTAAGAATTATATTACCATAGTTATCTAAGTCTCAGGGACAAGGGGACAACAGGACAGGGTTTTTCAGGATGGCAAAAATTTCACAGATTTTGGGTACAGTAAGGGAACGGCCATTAAACAGATACACCAAAATAAATATTAAAATATTTTTAACTTTATTCAGTGAAAATTTGGGGTTTAAACTTTTATTATGTTTATAGGGTACTTTCAAGATTAGAATGCAATGTTATTTTGTAAAAAATAACAGCTTTTAATAGTAGAAGCATCAGAATTAAAATAAAATAAAATTGGGGACAAGGACCTCCAAGTCCCCGAGATATTCAGGACATCTGGGACGTCACTAAAATCTAGGGAGCATCCCTGCGTAATATTGTTTATTACCCATGGGAAGGCATGAATATTATCCCCAAAAGACTAGGGCTTAGTGTTGCATGGAGACATGTCTTTTGCTAAAAGAATGTATCTGTAATGTCCCCAATGGACATATTTTAGCCCCTAGACGGATTTTAGGCAATCCCAACTTTAAATGCAACTTGTAGACAAAATACCAAACAAGTATCATGCAGATTTGAATTTATAAAAGAAATGCGACTTGGGTTAAGTGGAAAACCCACACCAATCAGCCTCTAAATTTATATCTTTCCACTCAAATCTAGTACCACTAATTTATAAAGCCCAAATATGTATAAAATTGCAGATTTCAGATGTAAACAAGGCTGCAATAAATTATTTAAAAACCCTGTCTGTAACATAACTTAAAAAATTCATATCTTTTGCTAGAGAAGTCCAAATGAGCTGAAACTTTGGATCTTGGGCCACAAAAATATGAAGAATAATATTCCAAAATTAGTTTTTGCACAGCAAACACAAAACCCTAATTTTGCCCTAGAAAGTAGGTCGCCCAACACATTTAGGGCATCAAATCAGCTCGAAAAATTAAGAAAACAAGCTACTTTGATTCCCAAATAAATCCGCTTTGAATCAACTCCAATAATGACAAACTAAGGTGGATCTTTCACCATCGAAGAGTGCCCTATTGGCTAGGAATGGATCTCTCACCACCGAAGCTAGGGTCCCTATGGGATCTTACTCCACAAGCTAAAGAAAATCCAAGCATATATGCAAAAGCTACAAGTTTAAGACGCAAATCAGAAAATATCAAATGGTTATGCAATATCTTCCCCTCAAGTCGATTTCTCCTTATAAAGGAAGAAGAGACCCAAAACAACCTCTACAATATCCAATTAGTTCACAAGGATTTTCCCTATGCAAACATTTAATATTTTCCCATATTAAATGCTTTTCCCAACAATTTTTTCTCTCCTAATGCAAGTCGCATTTTTCTAGGGGAAATACATAGTAAAATGGGCATTTATCCTTTCTATGTTCCCATTCCCCTTTCTAAGGCAAGTCACCTTTTCACCTAGGATGGATAACAATTTATATTTGAGCCTTTTCCATCCTAGATTTAATAATTATTAAGTCATATAAATTATTGTAAGTGCTCTATATATTTTTTCCTTTTATTAATGGCACTTTATAATAATTAAATATAACTTAAGTCACCCTTATATTTTTCCTTTGGCCGTCGGGTTGACAAAATAGGCCAAAGGTCTTCGAATGGGAAAGGGATATTACAGTATCTCGAAGACTAGTACTCGTCTCAAAGACTTGCATCTCAGTGTTTTCTAAAAAACATATATTTTTCTCTTGACCTTAGATATAATGAGATATCAAAGGTAAATATATATTTTACTTTTGACCTTAGATATGATGAGATATCAAAGGTAAATATCAATATTGTTAGTCTTATCTTTTGTCAACATTTAATATCTTTATTTTAAAAAGTTTTTAATGTTTTTCTTAGGCTATATGATATTGTTTTCTCTAAAACACACACACACACACACACACACACACACTGTCATCTCCAAGTACTTGGTTCCTATTTTTCTGAAGGATGACATACTTGTCCTCGCCTCGTACTGGTATCCATAGCCGTAGCCATCTCCTAGTAACTATGCTAGGGCATTCAATTCAAATAAGATCACGAAACATGTTGAATTTGGTTCAGTAGATGTGACTTACATACAACACACTTTTTGGTTTGCATGACCAAGGAAGGTTACTTAAGACACTCTCACTCAAGTAATGTAATCAGAAAGAACAGAGTTGCGGTTCAGTGCATGGGCAGCAAATGCATAAGGTTCAAAGGTGATCCAGACATCTCGGGACCCACATATACATGCTAATCAATCACAATTGATGGGTTTGGCTGTAGCCGAACTTGCCAATCATGTTCAGACATAGGCAAACGTCAGAACATGGCTAGGTAGGTGGGTTGGTACCCATTTGAATCTGTTCCTCGTAAGATAACTTAGCAGATTCAAATGTATCCAGGGAAGCTCAAATATTTGGAACTCTGTCTTTTGGAATGCTCTTGTTGTTTGGGGTCTCTGTTCGGTCCAATTGCTGATAAATCGTATAAATACACCCCTTGGGGGTCCATTTAAAACATCCTAGTTGAAAGTTTTGGAGTTGTAGCATGTATGTGCAGCAGAGTGTAGTAGTAGAGTGAGCTGTAAAAGCAAGTTCCAGAGCAATGCAAGTATAGGTGATCACTTTAGAAGTGCTATCAAGTCCTACAATGTTCTTGGAGGCCTCATTGAGGCAATTTGGTTTGTAACTATTGCATGGAAATAGTGGCATACATATGACCCTCGGATGAAATAGTATATCTATGATTCAAGGCCAATACAACTGACAAAAACAGGAACTGTTCTGAAGGAAGATTGAAAATATCTTGCCTTTTGGTTAAGGGTACATTAGTTGGTCCAGACTGGTTCTAGAGATGGACAGACCCTAGTCCTAGATGTGTTATTAGGCATGCATGAAGGTCGCCTTATTGCAATGTGGGGATTTGAACTTGAGTCACTCTCTTTATGAATGCAGTACTTTACCATTACAACAAACCTTCTTTGGGGTTGTAGATATCCTGTTACTCAGTCAGAAAACTCAAAATTCTCAAAGTGGCTAATGAGATCAGTTCAACTGCAGAGGCAATACTTAATTTGTAAAAGAAACTTAGAATGGCCAATTATGGCTTATGGCTCTTTTGCCCGTCAGTTCCTTGTTAAATTAATATTTAATTGTAGTTTATTTGTTTCCACAAGAGCATAGTGCCAAGTAACTGTTTGTGGGTCTTTGGTGCAGCACCAGATTCAGGGTTGGAGGATACTGCGGCAGTGTGGAAGATAAATGATGCTGATCACAGCTTTTGCACTCGGCCTTTTCGGATTAAATATGCACGGCAAGATGTTCTCTTGTCAGTGATGGTATCGTTCAACTTAGCTGTATGGGTAACAGAGGTATGGACTTCTGCAAAATAGAATAACTTTTTGATTTATGTTTACTAAACTGTTGTTCTTTGCAATTACAAACCTGTATCCTTGATGCTTTTGGTGCATGCTTGAGTAACTTGCATGCCTTTTTTAACAATTATTTATCCTTGATGCTTTTGCTGGATGCTTACCTAACGTATATGACTCCTTTTATTATTCTAATTGCACTGCTAGAGTTGTATTCTGGTTTCAGTCCAGAGAGGGGTGTTACCCATTCTTTGCTGCTTGTGTGCATGTTAGGAGCTGACTGGAATCTGTGCTTATCTTATCGGAGATGTTGAATGTCTTCTAATAATTCACATCAAAATTTTCCCTCTTGGCATCAATGATAACTCTTACCATTATTTGTTTCAGAGTTTTTTGGCTTCTGCTGTCTTGCTAAAGTTTGAGCTTTTGTATGCTCCTACACATGATGACATGTAAGTGGTTGAACTCAATTTTAATGCCAGTTTATCTTGTACCTATGAAACATATTTTTTCCTATATAAATTGGATTTTTATTTATCATTTTTTATAGGCCAAAATTCACATTGATATTTTAAATAGAAACTTTGAAGATTCTGCTGTTGTTAAAGGTCATGACTCATTTCTGTTCACAAGAGCGGCTTATTATAAGACTGCGAAAAATGCTGCTATTCTCAAGTATGCATGTTCTCTTCTGCAGGACTGAAGTGCAGAAGGCTCTGGACAGCTTTCCTGCTTCAGTTCACGAGATTCGTGTCCCTCCCAAGGGCCTTCTGGGGTTGCATTCTTATTGTCCCCTTCATTTTGACACACTTCATATGGTTTTGGTTGATCTGAGTGTACATGTTGTCCTGTTGAAAGGTGCTGCCTCTGTTTCCTCACAGAAATTGCTAAGGTTGTCAACAAATACCACATGCCCTCCTAAGAGTAATTCACCTCGATTATTTGACCGTTAAAAAAAAAATTTAATGTTTAACATATCTTTTGAATTGATATTGCAGTGAAGGTCATCGAGTGATGAACTCATACAGTGAGTTTCAAGCAGTGACTACTGAGGTGACTCTTTAAGCTGACATCTGAATATATCCTTTTCATGATGTAATTGCTTTTGTATGTCATCCTGTATTTTTGCAGTGAAAACTGAGCTCACTTCAATTGTTTCTAGAGGCTTGTCTTGTATAATAACCTTTAATGTTTATTCCCAATGATTATGTTTGATTGCCCTGATTTAAGATTAAAGTATAAACAAAGTTTTCAATCTATAACTCCTTTTTCTTATATTGAGATAAAAAGTTTACAAAGAGGATATATGTCCAAAGATGGACAGTCTCATATCAACCAAAATATAAAACTAACTCCAAAAAAGCATCTCCCAGTCTACTAAAAAAACCTACTTAGAAAAATACAAATCCCCTGGCCATTGCAGGGAGTTAATCATCATATAAGAATAATATAAAGTCATTACAAGAAGTATTTTTCTTTAGAAACAATGAGAACAGTTCAAGTGGGCTTGGAGTGGCCCTCCATAGACTTTCCTTGAGCAAAAGTACAATCAGCAGCACCCACATCTTCATCAGCAACCCCATCTTCTTCCAAACTAGGTATCTGTGCCACATAATCAAGCCCTTGTGCTTCAATACCCTTAGCAGCTTACCCTGCTACAGTCTAAAATCAATAGAATTAATACTTTCAATACTTCCCTGCAGGGAATTAACCATTTCCTGTTCCTATGCTTCAAACAATCTCTTAACAAAAGCAGGGAAGATACTGCCGTAACCTGAAGCTACCAGTGGACAATCAGCCAATGAGGGATGCAAGGATGGGGTGCAGGCTGATGTAGACTTAACACCTGTGGAATATGAAGAAGGCTCATTATTGATCTTCTCTTGTAATCTCTGCTGTCTCCTTTCCATCCTCCCAGCAGTAGCTTGTAGATCCTGTAACACAGCATCAATGTTATTTGCTGCTCTCTCTTTCTCAGCAATTATATCTTTCCACTCAATTCCAAGATTCAGTATAAGGACTGTCATGGTTCACAACCTCTGGCTCTTCACCATTACCCATCTGTACTTGTTTAAAATATCCAATTTTTAGATTATCCCAGCCTTATTCACCCATTTCCACTTCCTCCGTAAAAGAACCCACTTGTATCCAATCAGGGACTGAGGCAATTCTTGGGAAATTGCTAGTGTCCACTAAATATACTGGGTCAAATCTTAGTTCCCCATTATTTAAAAATTTGTCAACTCGGTGTCCAGAATTTTCAAGTGAAGAAACCTACAATGCAACAGTATGAAAGGTGATTTCACTGCTGGAGTGAATAAGCACCCTTCTTACCCCTTAAAAGATATAATTGTTTCGTATTTTCTTTAGGAACAAAAAAATTCTCAGTAGACATAACAAGCCACAACTTTCTACACAAACTACTGACATGTTTTTTACATTTAACGATACCAAATGCAACATCATTCCAAGACAAGACCTTTTGAGCATATCGGGACCACCCTACAAGAAAATCTTTCCATGCTATTTGTGCAAAGACAATTTAAAAAAAACCTTTTGATAGTTTCATCTTGCCCATACACACTAAGCATTTATTGACATGCCACACTTCGATAACATAGAGTCAACATCTAACCTCTAATGAAGAAGCAACCACCTAAAGAACGATTTTTACTCTTAGGTTCAATACAAGAAGACCATACGACATGAGATGTATCAGACCATCTCCTAAGGGAATCGTGCATGGACCACTTTTGGTCAGGTTTACACAAATATTATGGGTACATGCAAGTTTTTCAGACAATTGTTTGGAGGAGATGTCCATCATGGAAGGGCTCTTGATCCAATTAATATCATCCCAGGATTTCAGTTTCAAAGTCCATTTTAAAGCCAAGGTTGGGGACTTAAAAGGCTTTTATCAAAATCGAGTATGCCTTCTTCCTAGTGTCAGGAATCCTGTATATTATCTTCAACTCATCCAAAGTCATCCATTCTCCATTACCAAATATGTCGGTCCAGGTTTTGATACCTATTCTGATCCACTATTTAGTTGAACAACGTCTAATATTTTCAACTGGTTTAAATTTCGAAGACATGTTCCTCCATGTGGACCTGGAGCATTGAAATTTATTGTCAAACCAGGTAAAAACTGGCTTCCTAACCACTAAATACTTTAGAAATTCCCATGCCCTCCAAAGAGAATGGAAGATAATTGAGCCACAGGTTCAACTCTAAAAGAACCAACATAACATCAATGGGGCTCTGGCGAAGACTTTTCCTTTCAGGCTTGCCCTTTGGAAACCCATTCAGAATGCTATGTTTAGCAAAAATATTCCACGGTTCATCACAATCAAAGATCTTAGAATCCATTTTACTGCAGTAGTGATTCCTTGACGTCTAATATTTTTCAACTGTATGTATTTTCTTAGAACCTTTAACATCTAACCATAGGAAATTTCTAACCTTTTAATCCAACTTCTACATGGCAACTGCTAAAAACTCAGCACGAAGTATGCATAATGAATAATATAAGAGGACAAGACCTTCTGAAATACCCGGATTCTTCAAGCAATCTAGAGAAAATTTCCTTGCCACTTGGTCACCTCCTTATTAATCTTTTCAAAAAGCCATTGCTACATTTTGTTTGAAGCCTCAAAGGATGGGTCGAGTAAAAAGGGGATCCCTAGGTATCTAGCTATTTTCTTGGGCCCCAACCGTTCCCAGCCCTGATTCGCCACCTAATGTGGAGACTTCTCTTCCCATCCTAACATTGAAGACTTGTGAATAACAATTTTAATACCTGAGGCATGACAACAAATATCAAGGGTTCTATTCAACTCATTAAATTTTTTTTCTTCAAGAACTGGAAATAAGTTAGTATCATCAGCAAACTATATTTCCAAAAGATTTTCATGCTTGGGTAAGACAACACGTCTAACAGGGGGCTAAGAGGGCAGTCTCTTAACATAAAGTGTAATGCGTCAGCCACAATAACAAAGAAAGAAAGAGATAAATGGAAAACTTGTCTAATAGATCTTTGCAGGGAAAAAGGATCTGTCCCCATTCACCTTCACTTGTGCCAAGGCATATAATCATCACCATTCTACAGAAATTTTCTCCCATACCGATTTTCTAAGCATATGTTCAACAAAATGCTATTCATTGTGCCTTCTCAAAAGCAATCAACGCCGAGCATACTCTCTATCCTATGGTTTTGGTCCAGTGCATCCCCTCCCAACTGGAAATAAGGTTATCTAAGATTTACCTCTCTTCAACAAATCCTGTTTGAGTCTCTGTCACAATCTTATGTAGAAGCTTATTAATTCTTTTGAACAATACATTAACAAAAGTTTGTAACTTGATTTCTTTCACCATCCTTAGGATGAGTTTAATTATCCCTCTGCTAATATCAGGTCCCAAAGTGCCACAGGAATTTCCTCTATATATTATGTTAAACAACTCTTCAACTCGGCTAGGAAAACCATCAATATCTCAGAGATTTCTCATCCTGCATACAGTCAATTACATGAAGAATTTCATCAAGGGTAATGTCCCCCTCTAACCTTAGTGCTTCACAATCAGACAGTTTTTTGGGAATAATTTTAGCACATATCTTCGTATTCCTTTCAATAAAGTCTGAAGTACCATTAGAGGTGAAAAGCTCCTTATAAAATGCAAAGAAAGCCTTCTTTATCTCTTTTGGATCAGTGGTAATACTTCATCCTACATCAATAGCTTGAAGCTTCTTCATAGTATGCTTGACCTTAAGAATCCTAAAAAGAAAATTCTGCTGTCCTTGTCACTCTCTCTTCAATCCAAGTGAAGTCTAGATCTCAATCTAGTACCATGAGCAATGAACATCCCCTGAACTCTTCAACTGTTTTTTAGTCTAACCAATTATTCTTGATGTTCATAGTCTTATCATTTATGGATGCTGCTGTAAATTTTCCTCAAACCTAAGTGTTATCATGAAGGAATTGCACCCTTTGGGAAGTGGTGTGATGACTTCCCTTCCAACTGACAAAATTGAAACACTGCTAGGCTGTGGGTGACCTAAGTTGGAGCGAGTTTCCAGAAAGGGCTGGTTCCCCTAGTGTAACACCTAAAAACTAACTCTACTCTATTGCTGTACCAAGGAAAAGGGGTAGGAACTAAGCGCAAGGCTTAAACAGAAAGTTGAAAACAAGGTGATGTGCCAGAATGTTTGAGGACCTCTACTTGCTTGAGCATACACAAGAGGATTAAAGGGACTGACACACCATACACAACTCACAATTTGATGTATTTCTGTATAAGTGATTCAGAGGGAGGCTTAAAGTTATGACAACACATAGAAGGGGCAGCAAATGGCTTTATAAGGGCTCAAACGGTGAAACTCCACTGTTGAATCTTGCATGAACTTTATAGAAACACAGACTATGACCTGCAAATCAAGGTATCCCTGCATAAAGGTAAGGAAATAGGACTGCAAATCAAGTATAAATACTTGTATGACGAGATAAAATCAGCTATATCACAATTCTACACAATACACAGGTAGAGAAAAGGCAAAAATGGTTCCTTTATTAATCCAAAAGATGCAACAAGTACAAAAACCAGCAGGGCTCAACCACAACTAGCCAGAGATCACTCTTATTAAATGAATAAACTCCCGTATATATATAGGAGAGAAGAAAATTTTAGGGAGAAAAAGAAAAGCATGCAGGAGTTCATTGTTTTCATGTAGATTGGCACTAGGAGGTTGTATGGTGTAGGAGGTCGTCGGAGAACTCAGACTATTCAAAAGATCTTCAAACGGTCCTGTCGCATGTTCTCTTAACACAAGATACAACTCTCCTTCATCTCGCCCTTGCATGCTTGACCTCCTCTTAACTCCAACTTGATCTCCACTTTGGACTTGACCAAAATCATAGAATCAAAGTTTAACTTCAAGTCTGGGCCCAAGCCGACTTATTTGACTATTCCATCTGTGTTCCATGGAGTTTCTTGCAGATCCTTTCCTTGCTTCGTGGATTTCAGATGATCCTCTGTCCTCTGTGGCTTTTTTATGTTCATGTTGTGATTTGTGGTCTTACTTTGAGTTCCATGGTCTCCCGCGGCTTTCAGCATCTTCTGAATGATCCGCGGACTTGTTTGTTTTATTTTCTTGATCTGCAATCATACTTTTACTTTCCGTGGCCTCCTTCTTGTACCACAGGTCTTTTACTCAAAGAATTTGCTTTATTTTGCCTCCCGCCACCTTTTCCGCTTGTGTTTGAATCCTTTGCATAACTCTTTGTTATGCGACTTTTAACTTTGCTTGCTCCGCGGATAACCGCTTCTTCATTCTGTGGTTTTTTCTTCGTTCCACGGACTTTGCAAACCTGCGGAACACTAACAATTTTTAAACTCCATGGAACACTAACTTTTTTATTTTCGCAGAACACTAAGTTTTGTGAACCTGCAGAACATTGCATTTTCTAACCTTGTGGAACACTAAGTTTTGCAAACCCATTGGACTTTCATTCCTTGCGTGACCTTTGAATTTTCTTTTCTTTGCGGTGTCATGCGGTGCTTAACTTTGTCCCGTAGCGTATAACTCTACAATAATTTTCCTTTGTTTCACGGATTTCTAACTTCTACGATACACTGCATTTTCTCCTTCTACGGAACAATAAGTTTCTTTGTTCGATGGACTTCTTTTTTGGAGCCTCCTGAGTCTAGAACTTGAATGAGTTGTTCAAAATAAGTATGGGTGCTTATTTGGACAACAATTTGGCGACTTTCAGGGGACGTCTGCTTGCTAGATGTAAGGATCAATAGCTTGTCATATCCATTGGGCATGGAGTTATACCAATTTGCTTTGAAAGTACACACTTTGTTGCAACCTCTCGAAACAACTTCGAAAAACTAAAATGCCTTCTCAAGACAACAAAATGTGTTAAAGCACTTATGGGAAAGACAACACCAACAACGTGCCCAAGGCACACAAAGAATTGAAACTAAAACAACAATGTGCGAGAAGCACTTGGAGGAAAACAAGACAACTATCTACAATATACAAGGGTGAATCATGACCTCAATAACAAAGCTTGAGGTATATCCCATTAATTGGGATAGGCAGCTCCTCACCACTCAGCTTGGAGAGCTCAAAGACGTTGTGTTGCTTGCAACCATAAATCATATATGGTCCACTCCACATATAGTCAAACTTGGTATGCCTTCTAGGCTTAGTCCTTGCCTCGTCCCACTTGAGAACGAGGTCTCCTTCCCTGAATGTTCTTGAAACTGTTTTCTTGTCAAATGATATCTTTACTTGGGCTTGATGAAGCTCCATTATATGCATTGCTTGGTTTCTAGCTTCTTCCAACTCCATTAATTCTACAAATTTGATTACCATTGCATCTTCTTCCATAATTTCCAGCTGGTAATGAACTATAGAGCTGGTAATTCAACGGATATAGGCAACCTTGCTTCTCTACCATAGACAAGCATATAAGGTGAATTACCAATAGACCTTTTAGGAGTGATTTCTATCAGCCCATAAGGCTGTCTTAAGCTTTGTATGCCATGATCTTTGGTTCTCTTCCATGGTTCCTTTTGATAATCCTAGTAAGATTCTTATTAGTGGATTCTGCCAATCCATTCCCTTGAGGGTAGTAGTTAGAGGATGTGGACAAATGGATACCAAGCTTGACTACTTATTCACTTATCCTAGTTCCAAGAAAAGCCATTGCATTATCATAAATGATTGAAGCAGGAACTCCAAACCAAGTGACTATACCTTCATAGAAGTCCAAAACTGAAGTCTCATTTGATTCCTTGAGAGCCACTACTTCTATCCACCTCGCAAAATAATCAGTAGCTGTAAGAACCCACTTATGACTTGCACTTGAAGGCGGATTAATCATTCCTATGAAATCTAGGCCCCATTGCATGAAAGGTTGCTCTACTTGTATGGGTTGGAGAGGGAGGGCTACTAGTTTTTGCTTACCTGTAAAAAAAGCACACTTCTTACACTTCTTAACCCATGCATAGGCATCCCTAAACAAGTTAGGCCAATAGTAGCCTGCCCTCATTATCTTCAAAGATGTAGTTTGTGGAGCAAAATGTCCACCTGATGACCCGTCATGGAACTCTTCTAAAATACTATCAATTTGATTTGTCTCAATACATCTTAAGAGAACACCATTGATATCTTTTCTAAACAATATGCCATCCACCAGAACATAAGGAATAGATTGGAGTCTAAAATACCTCATTTTAGCTTTGTCCAAACCTTGAGGGAACTCACCCATTTGAAGGAAATGGACCTATGTCATGAGTTCAACTAATAGGCAGCGAAGTTACAGCTGATTGCTGGCCATCTTGAAGCACTAAAACATCATTCTTACCATTATGCAAATCTGAAGCTAGCTCCTCACATAAACTCTCTGCCTCTAATCAGCTCTATGACCTTGATATCCACATCATACTCCATTACTTTTGTGATTCATCCTGCCCTTTTCTCATTTAAGTCCTTGCTCAAGAGGAAGTCTTTTACACTTGGGTGTGAGACCATCAAATGAACTTTATTAGTTAGAAATCAAGTGCCTGAACTTCTTGAGGCTCCTTATAACAAGACAGGACTTGTTTCTCTACAAAGAAGTATCTTACCTCATAACCTTCCAAGCCTTGACTAAAGAATGTTATTGGTTGCTCCATACCTTCATTATTTTATTGCACTAACATAGCTAAAATAGTATCAATTTCTCTAAAGAAGTATAAGGTGAATAATTTGGTAAAATCAATGATTTATGAGGGTAGGATCTTGTGATATATCTTCCTTAATTTCTTCAAAACCATTCTTTCCCTCTTTGGTCCAGCTGAAAACCATATTCTTCTTTAACATAGAGGTTAGTGGATTCACAAGGTTTGCAAAATCAGGAATAAATTTCCTAACAAAATTGATTCTTTCCAAGGAAACTTTGAAATTATTTTTTGTGATTTGGCAAGGAAAATGCTAGAATAACACTTACTCTTTTAGGATCAATAGTGAGCCGCTTTTTGGAGACAATATGGCCTAAAATTTTACCTTTAGGAACTGAAAATATGCATTTCTTAGGGTTGAGTGAGACTCCATATTGTCTACACCTTTCAAACACTGTGCCTAAGATGAGACAAATGATCATCAACTTACTTGGAAAATATTGTAATATCATCAGATAAATAAGCACAATGTCATTGATTAGCCCCTGAAATTTCATTCCATGGCTCTCTGAAAAGTAGATCTTGCATTAGACAAACCAAAAGGCATATTCTTGTATGCATAATTTCCCCATTTTTTAGTGAATGTTCCCTTAAACTAATCCTCCTCTTGTACCAATATCTGATTGTAGCTAGAATAACCATCAAGAAGTGAAAAATGCTCCAAACCTATCACCATTTGTAAGATTTTTCCATGGAAGGTAATGGGTAATCCTTCAATATCTATTTAGATCTCAACACATAACCTTATCTCTCCATTCATTTTCCTCATAGGGACCAAATTTGCAACCCAAGATGAGTGTTTGATAGGAAATATTATGTTAGCCTCTATCAACTTATTGAATTCTTGCTTCATGACAGAGGCTCTATCTTTGGGTTTATAGGCCTTTGCTTCTGCCTAACATGCTTAGCATTTGGATCCAAATCTATAGTGTGTTGTGTTAATTTTGGATTAAAACCTTAAAGATCACCATATCCCCATGCAAAAACATCATCAAACTCTTGACAAAGCTATGGACAACATGCATTTTTCTTCTAGGGTACATACCTTTCTAAGTTTGAGGAACTTGTCCTTTCCAATGAAATTCTATTCATAGTCTTCATGCTTAATCATCATGTTTAATTTCTCTCCTCTAATCTGATCATCAGTATTGAAGATGGACTCAAGAGTGACCAAACCTTGAGGTATATTGTTTCACATCAATTGGATGATTTTCTCTTCATATTGCTTTTGTAATTTGTCCTAATTTTTAATTGAGAACTCAACTTCTTGTAGAAAATTGACTATTTGTTGATCATTTTCAAACACCTGCCAATTTGTGTTATTATTAGGTATAATATATGCCTTACAACTACCTTAATATGTTGTTGTAATTTTTCCTTTTTGATATCATTAGGAATATCAATTTGTGCACCAATGACAGCTAGTCTATTAACATGTTTGTTCTCCTCCCTAGGAATGGATTCATACGTTGAAAGCTTCAAACTCCTCAATGAGGTCTCATACTTTGTTCTTATAGGACTTCAACAAGTTATTTTTAGTGACATTCTACCCTCTTATCTGATTTACAACCAATTCATTGTCACCAAAGACCTGTAATTATTTATTCCTTTCCTTCTAGCCCATTAGAGGCCATGTACAAGGGCTTCATACTCAGCTGCATTGTTTGTACATCTGAACTGAAACCTAAGGGAATAATAGTTTTTTATTTCATTGGAGACATTAACATGATACCACCTCCTACCCCATTTCTATTCCTAGATCCATCAAAGTACATTTTCCAAACACCATCATTCTCATTTGTCTTCACAAGGTTAGGAATGAAAGATCTTCCTCATGCAAACAATAAGTACCAAGACCAGCCTCTTCAATGTGCTTATAAGGATCAAACTCATGACTTTCAATTCCCCATTCATCAAGCAATAAATCAGGTATTCCTTCAAGAAGAGTATTTGGCTCTTTGTCAACTAGTTGATCTTCTTCATAATGATTATGCAATTGGCATTGATGACACTTGGCACATAAGGTTCTATATGGTTATTTGAAATAGGTTCAGATCTTATGGTGACTTTAGTGCCATACCTGGTTCTAAATAACATGTGAGACCAATCTAATGAAAAATAGCCCCCAATCTTGGCTTGTGAAATCCCTAGATAGGCATAAAGCAAAGTATGGAGGGAGGTCAATTATGAAAATGTCTTGGGGAATTGAGAAATTAGGACATGCATGTAAAGTGAGGCTCAATCCTTTGATGACACCAACAGTCTCTATGGGTGTCCCATCAAATGTACAACTCCTTTAGAAAGAGGTTCATATTCTAGACCAAGCTTGTCAACTATCTATTTAGGCATGACTGAACTATTGGCTCTGAATCTATCATGCTAATTGTGGACTAAATGGTTGCCAATGATCAATGACACATAGAAAGGAGGGGGTTTTATACTTTTACTTGACTGGTCTTCTTTTGGCTGAGGTGTATTGGTAAGCACAACTTTTGATTGTTCTTTGGATGACTGATTTGAAAGGCTAAGGTTAGACAAGGCAGCCTGTAAAAGATCCTTTTTCCCAGGAATAGACAAATACTCCCACATTAAAATATTCACCTTGGTTTTCCTCATATGCTCAAGAATATTATATGGGGAAGTATTAATCTTTTTTTACTTTACCTATAGTGGTACCTTCTTGTGTTGATGCTGACAAGGTAGGAGCTTTGGGTTGTTCTTGAGCTCTTATGGTCTGATTCTTTTGAATTTTTTCACCTTAGGAGCTGAAATAGGACCAAAACACCTTGAGAGATTAGAGAATAATAAATAGGACCTTTATCAGCTAATTGTTCCACTTCTAGGATCTCTTCTTTGACCTTGTATTGGCTGCCATAGAGGTAGAAGCCTGATTTTTACCTTGCAATTGATTCACTCCACAAAACTCCTCCCTTTTCTAATTGAGAAGTGTAACACCATTAAGTATACTATCCCTTGAGAATCCTCTTATTATGATGGTGCTTCAAATGATACTTTAAAATTTAAATTTTTTACCATTAGTTCTTGATTGAGGACACCATTTGGAAAAGTGGTTTGGTTGTGGGGTTGGTTCCAAGGGAAGCACCACTAATAGTCTTGTATTAAGTTGTTTTGACAAGAACTATTCCTTAGAAGTGCTAGAAAACATTGGGGTTGTATGATTGATAAGGATTATCATTAGTGATTGTGGCCTTGGCCTTGAAAATTAGCTTGAAATGGTGGCTTATTAGGCTAGTAGGGTGGATAGTAAGGTATGTAATTATAGTTTTTGTTGTCTCTTAAGATAACTATTTCATTCCCAAAAATTTGTAAAAGGATTTTAACCTCCTGTAAGTCATTATATTGGCTTGGGACAATATTTATTTGGCTTACAGTGGTTGACTGATTGCACTAGAATCCATGCTATTGTAGGTATTTGAAGTGGCATAGAGGGTTGCATTTATAGAAATATAGGCATGGGGTTCCTTGGTGAAATATTTCCAAACTTATATGAGACTATTCTCATCCTTGATGGCTACTTCATATGCATTGAAGAAGTGTACTTCCACCCATAGATTGAATCATCATTGAAATATCACTATTTAATGCTCTTAGATAATACATAAAAGTATATTTAGGAGTAGGACCTTACCAATTGTGGGATCTTTTCTGTCCCATGTTCTATGGAATCTAAAATTGAAATCAGACATGTACTCAATGTGGTGATCTTTTGATAGAGGTCAATTACTCCACCAATGATAAGTGATCTGATTTGTCTTCAAACTATCTACACAATGCTTCCCCAAGTTGATCCCAAGTGTATGATGGAGTTTACCCTTAATCCCCTATACCACTATAAGGATTTCCCTTTAAAATAAGTTGCGAGCAATCTGACTACAACATTTTCTTGAGTGACATGATGAACAAAACATATGTTGGCCACATCCTTAATGTGCTTTATAGGGGTAGTTTGATTCTCTCCAGTGAAAGATGAAACACTCTTAAGGGTAGACACAAGGATGTCATCATGTTGGAAAGTTTGGTGGGTTGCCACCATTGAAAGGAATAAAAACTAGGTTTCTAGGGACTTCCATATGTAGATTTGGAATTATAACAGGAGTGTATTGAGGGGAACTAGTATTAAGTGGATTTTTTTGTATGGTATAGATCTAGAAAACCTTTCTCTTTTGAATGAAAATGAAGGTAACTCAACAAAAACAAAAGTCTTACCTTTAAAAGATTGATTTGGTTGTGATTTTTGGCATGAAAGATGAGGAACTAGTCTAAAACAAGGATCCTTGTTATCCTTTTGGAGTCACTAGATGTCTGGATAAATGTGTCTAAACATTGAAACTTTCCAAGAACAACATCAAATATTTAGCAAATCCTCTTGTTGTATCCCATCGGGCATGCAAAAAATTGTCATGTCACGAAGGAATGCACCCTTTGGGGAGTGGTGTGATGACTCCCCTTCCAATTGACAAAATTGAAACACTCCTAGGTTGTGGGTGACCTAAAGTTGGAGTGAGTCTCCAGAGAGGGTTGGTTCCCCTAGTGTAACACCTAAAAACTAGCTATAATCTACTGTTTGTACCAAGGAAAAGGGGTAGGAACTAAGCACAAGGCTGAAACAGAAAGTTGAAAACAAGGTGATGCACCAGAATGTTTGAGGACCTCTACTTAATGTTATGACAACATACAAGATGGGCAGCAAATGGCTTTATAAGGGCTCAAATGGCAATCACATTCTAAAATTCTATCCTTTCACTTTTTGTTAATCAAGATGAAAAAGGTTCCTTTACCTTTCTCGTGTTTGGAGCAAACCTGAATTGCTTCAGGCTGGTTTAATTTAAAATACCGCTCAAAATTAACCTCCATTACTTCACTTCTTGCTAGAGAAGGGAAATCAATCTTCTCTCTTAAAACCACAAAAGCATTCTGACAATCACCTTCTGTCATGTGCATCTAGCCCTATCACATTCTAGTTGACAATTTTCATTGATATTTTAACTAGGGGTATTTGAAAACAACTTGATAACTTTTCCTACTTTTCTTACCATTTCTCGTATTTGTAGAGGTAGAATCTTGGGGCTTTACTCTTCTTAGGGTCAGCGCCCACATTCTCATTAGTACTTTCACCTGGGAGTTTGATCCCTCCTCCATTATCATCACATACCATTGATTTGGTACCTACCATCATCCTCCTTCAACCCATCCAATCCAATCTCATCTTTGCCCCGATTTTTTACCTTTATGCAATGTTTTTGGAAGGTTGTGGAGTAGGATAGTCCTCCCGTAACTTTAACCCTGTTTGGATCATGAGTAACTTCTTTCTGGTTATGAGGGCTTGAAGGTTATAAGGGAATTAGGGTTAAAACACCATGATATTATTGAAGATTTACATTTTCTTAGTTAAACCTTTTTTTCCTATTCCCATAGCTTATCCATAGAATTTTGCAACATTCCCCAGATTACGAGCCTTCATCAAATCTGGTTGAAGGGTTTTGGCAAGTATAGTCCCGTATTCTTCAGAGCATTGCCATGATTTAGAAACAAGAATGTGGTCATCCTTCAATAGAGCCATTTCCTTCTCCACATTTCCATTTTGTTTGTAAGGGGAATATGATCAACATTAGCTTGGAGCCAATTTAACCTCATCCTCAATTTGTTCCAGTTCTAACAACCTCAGGGAGGCCTATGCTTATTAAAAATCGAAAGGGCAGTCCTTTCTCAAATGAGTTTTTATAGGAGAAGCAATCATGTAACTCACTTGACCCTAATGCTTCACAGAAATAATTTTTTTATTAAACTGGAACTCTAGTGTTTCCTGAAATGACTCTGATGGATTTATGGAATTTAAAACCCTAGTATTAGTGTGGGTGAGGCGATTCTAGTTTCTTCCACCCAAAGCACTTCCCTCAGTGATGTTAGGGCTTGCGGAAGCAAATATCAGAATTGAGGAGGTAAATCACACATTTCAATCCATCTGCGTGCAATTTGAATCAAAATCTTTTCAAAGTCTATTTTTCGAGTCCCCATGGTAGGGCTCTGAATAAATACTTGCCCATGTTCCAAAAAGCCCCTATTATCCACTCTTTTCTGCATGTTTGAGTTATTAAAGAAAACCATAAAACACGTGCTCGAACGATCCTAAAACATTTTACATAGGTTCCAATCTTTTTCCCCCATACGGAATTTAACCCAATTATCAAAAACATTTCTAGATGGCATAGCTTCACACTTCAGAAAATTAAAAAATAGCTACATGTCTGAATCTCTTCCTCTTCCTTATGCGACACTTTCAGTTTTTTCATTAACAGATTGGGGGGCTAGGGCGAGTTGAAGGAAAAAAGCGACCTTGTTTAATTTTACCCTCAATTTCGAAATGTCCATGCCCTTGCTTCACAACTTGTTATCTTTGTACAAACTCATCTAAATCTCAAATTCTGATCCCTCGGACAACTGTCGTTTCTTTCTGCACAAAATCTGTGAAGGTCTTCCCAAGGGTTTATTTGTGGAATTGAACAATTTGTGGAGATAGTCGAATGAGGGTCCATTTGAAGGTTATCACCTCTAATTAACTCGACATTTTGGTTCTTCCAATTTCAAGACTTTCCTTATCTTCTACATTCATTTGGGCTCCTGTAGCACCTCCAATCCCCATGCAAAACATAGAGGTTAAAAACATATACCAATCTTCCTACTTACTTTATTTGCATGTCCTTTTTTTGAAACCCCACACAGTGCCATTGACCTTTATGGCATGAAATATGGGGTGATTTTTTTTGATAAATGAAAGACCATAGTTACCTAAGACTTTGGGACGTCAAAACGAGATTTCCGGGACGACAATTTTTTTTGAAAATTTGGCAACGAAAGGGGGACGACTAATTAAAAGTATTGATAACTTATTAATTTTACAAATATAACATGAATAATTCAATAAACTAAGACTTCAAATTGAAAGTTTGAAGATTGAAACCATTAATGATTAATCCAATTATTCATCACATAAGCCAAGGCCCAAAATGCTATACATATTATATTCAATGTTCAAAACTTCAACATGACGATGAAAGACTAAAGCTGAAAATTAAAAACAAGTCTTACTTTTCAATAATCAAAATGAGAAGAGTACATCTACATATGCTATGAAATATTATGTCACGACTCATAACCAAAATGACATTATATAACCAAAATGACAAGTGACAAGTACAACTCAAAAATCGCTATCAGAGCCCTCTGAGGGAACACTTGCGAACCGCTCCTCCTCACTAGAAGTATCTATATCAGCATCAACTACATTTGCAAAGGAGATATCACCAATCCTTGTTACTCCTGATCTTCATCAATCTACCTTGCATCCTCAGGATCCACATCCCACCTCAATGCTGGGGTCTCCTTGTACGTAGGTGTTTTGTGATCCATGAGACGCAAGGCACTATGTACAACAACAAGTTTCTCTGCTCTCTTAGAGATAAGTTTGTTCCTCTTAAGAGAGTGGATCCACCCATATGTTGACCAATTCCTCTCTGAAGTAGAGGAACTAGAAACTTGAGAAAGAAGACGAATAGCAAGTGTATGTAACAATCCTGTAGGTCCATACAATTGCCACCAACTAATTGGACTCTCTTTTGCCAATGTGGCCCTGTCTATCTTTGATGTTTTTTTGTAGCCATCTAGATAAAAAAACTTGAGCCAGTCAGTTCTGACTCGTGAAGCATCCTCTGCATTATGCATTTTTTGTAGGGCTTTCAAGAAACCCTTCCTCACCTCCTCATCATCTATTGGGAGAAATCTGCCAGGCCTCTCAACATGCCACTTTGAATTTAGTGCATATGCAGCCATGTGTAAAGGAGTGTTCAACTTCTCCCATCTTAGCTCAATGATAGGTTGAATACTATGTTGCCAGGATATGGATACGAGTATCGGTTTGGATACGGATACGATACGCGGATACGTCAATTTTAAAAAACCCTTGGATACGATACGTCTTGGATACGTCTGTACATATATATTAAAAAATTAAAATATATATATCTAATTTTTTATGTACATCTACTCATTTTACTCATTTTTTATTCCATAAAAATTGAAATAGTAATACCAAACTTGAATCAATGTTCAAAACATTCAATATACAGTTACTTAAGACTTTGCTTTTTTATTGATCATGTGGCTGCCATACATATGATATACGAACATCATGTCAACATGAATACGAACAAAACTTGAAATTTGAAAAATATACTAGGATCCATGTTCAAATTTTCAAAACATACAATATACTTAAGATTTTACATTTCATATTTACTGCAAGATACGTATTTACTTAAAAATGAAATAAAACTTGAAAAAAATGAAATAAAACTTAAAAAAGACATATTTACTGCAGGATACGTGCCTGATACATACGGGATACGTCACGAATATGTCAGCATACATCACGAATACGTCAGGATACGTCACGGATACGTC
Organism: Taxus chinensis; assembly: GCA_019776745.2. Taxonomy (NCBI): domain Eukaryota; kingdom Viridiplantae; phylum Streptophyta; class Pinopsida; order Cupressales; family Taxaceae; genus Taxus; species Taxus chinensis. Next base: position 590,588,935 of record CM034147.1, read on the forward strand.
TGTACATATCTGTGACGTATCTTGATGTATCCGATACGTATCCGTCACGTATCCGTATCCGATATGTATCAAAGGGGATTCGAAGGGGTCTTGGGCGTATCCATGCTTTCTAGGCTGAATATGGTGATGGTAGAACTCCAAGGTGGGGTCCCTTGCTTGAACAACAACCTTCATCTAGCCAAGCATACTATCAATACATTCATATATCTCACCAAGGTTAGGGCTATTAGAATCCCCATATTTTATCACACTGAAAACCGTAGATACTATGGATGGGATATATCTCACATCTATCCAAAATGTTTCTTTCACCTTCGTCCCCGGCTCTATCTTCGACCCATCCCACCTAGACCACTCTGATGTCCTAACCATACACTGTAATGATCCTTGCAACTTAGTCATCCTATCCAGCAAAATAAAGTATGATGCAAAACGTGTGTCCACTAGCTTGAGGAATTCCTTTCTCGAAAAGCTACGGAAGCGTGCCAATGACGTATGGTGGTTGTAGATGAACATCTACACATCCCTAGCAGCAACCACTACATTTTTGACACAATCAATTTTTCCAATATCTTTTAGTGCATTGTTTGTGGCATGCACACAACATGGGGTCCAAAATATATATCGGTAATGAGCCTCAACAAGTTTATTTGCTGCCCTGCACACGTAAGCTGCATCTGTGACAACCTGCACAACGTTGGCGGGGCCAACCTCCTCAATGGCATCTCGCAAAATGGTGAATTGGAACTCTACATCCTTCTTCTTTTCTGAACAATCAACTGCCCTAAAAAAGGAAGGACTCTCTGCATGAAACAATGATATTTATAAGTTGGTGGTGTCTGATATCTGTCCACCCATCCATGATGATACTGCAACTGTGAGAGACCCATGTGCACCTCATTTCCTCCTCAAGTAAATTAACCTTGGAATAGTTCCTATCCAAGATTGTGGTTCACAACTTCGTGTCTCTTGGGGGCACATAATTCACACCTGCTTTGGCTTCCTTAGCCGTAGCCTCCTTGAAATAAGGAGAGCGAGCAACATGAAATGGCATGCCAGTAGCAAAAAAGAATTTTCCACAACCTTACTCTTGCCCCCACTACTACCAAAAGCATCCAATTCAGACACCTCATAAGATGCACTTGCAACACTGCCAGTATTAATTCTCACAGAACTAGAAGGGGTGCCAGTTCCACTAACATGACGGCCACAAACTTTTGGAACTTTTTCCACCATATCTCCATTATACAGCCTCACCATTTATGACCTCTCTTCAAGTGATAGTTGTCCACACATGCCTACAACTTTCTCCGGGATGTGCAATTAATGTGCATTTAACCTAGTAATGTTGCCTGACCAAGATCATGAGCATTTGTTGCATTTCCATATTTTAGTGCCTCCTGAAATGCTTGATCTAGGACTGTTCATAATTTCACCAAATTGTTTCAAAGATTTTTTCTTATCAAAAAGCCCCATAGCATACTTTTTCAACATGGTGGAGGAGCAACTGAACTTGTCCACACTCCCTTGTGAACTAGCAGTATTAGGGGTTTCTGATTGTGTTCCTTCTCCTTGCACACCCATCTCATCACTCATTTCAACCTCACATTCAACTTGATAACTACTATCTGAACTCATTTTGAAATTGCAATAATTAAAAAAACAAAACAATATAACTATACAATACAATAAAACAATGAATACACTTAAAAAAAACAGCTATGAATACATTTAAAAATAAAAATAATCAAGCAATAAAAATGCCCTCCCTTTATGCTTTATCTCATTCACTCACTTGCTAATCCAAATAGGAAAAAAAAAATACAAGCAAATGCAATGCCTTCACTTTCAACTTTGCATTTGGAAATTTAAAAAAAACAAAAACAAAGAATGGTTGTAATGTATGTACATACCTCTTGCTATTCCTACTTGCTCTTGCTCCTTGAACCTTGCTCCTTGCGTCTTTCCTTTTTTTTTTTTGCTCTTGCTTGGTGTGATTAGAATGAGTGTGAAATGCTCTTTTTTATAAGTTTTTTTGTTGTTTTTAGGGTTAGGGCATGTTGTTTTTATTAGAATGTATTAAAAGTTTTAAAAAGTATTAAAAAACCAAAAATCAATGTGTTTTAACGTAGGAAATGTGGTAGACTTCGTTGGGGACATCCTGCGATGTCCCCGGGGAAGTCCCTAATGGCCCTTTGCACCCTGGACATCTCGGGTGTGCTCCTTGTTTGTGGGGGACGTCCCCGAGACGTCCCCCTTTTTTTTGGAAATTTTGGACGATAAGGAAACGTCCAATCCCGGTGCCCAAGTCCCTGGGATGTGAGGAAGAGGGGGTGGACGCATCCCTGTGTAACACTGTGAAAGACACTTGTAACACTAAACAACTAGCACAAACTCCAAGAACAACATAACAAAACAAATGCCCAAAAGAAAACACATTCAACAAAGGCAATTAGGGAGATTAATCTAGAATGACTACATTGAGATAAAAGGTTAAGCTTCGAGAGGTTCTCATTTCCTTGTTGATCGTTTCTTGATCTTCCCTAAAAATAAATAAAGAGAAACCAGGTGTTTTGAGTCCCTGCATGACACTGTCACTGTGGAAATGCTCCGCAGCCCAACTGTTTGATACCCAAAAGCTATATTTAGCTCAACTATTTCCAACCAAAAATATAATTAATTTAAAATTTCAAACTGTACACAACTTTGCTACTGAAACTCTAGTTTGGAAGAAACTTTTGCAAAATTATTACGAGGATTGTGGTAGAAGAGTGATTGCGTTTATTTGGACAGAAATGTTATGTGAGAAACAAGTAACGTGCAATCTATGTTTATTTGACATTCAATAAATTTTAGTTTGCTTCAGAAATATACACTATAAAACAAGGTTGCCTGGGTGCTCACACCCGATCGTATTTGGGCCACACAGGACACACAACCCCACCGGAAACACACCCACACCAAAATCCACACCTAAGGAAAACCCAAGGAAAATGTACCCTAGCACACATGGTGCATTTTTCTTAATTTCATATGCACCGGGTGCCACGTACCCGCACCTTGCTACCCCCGCACATTTACACCCAGACAACCTCACTATAAAATAAAAATCTACCTATTCCTTTTTTCTGAACTTTATGACAAATTTAATTTAATTTCTTTACATTGGCACACTCTTCTCAAATTTTTTCCTATTTGATTATGAATGCAAATCATGAATGTGTCGACTAAAATTAATGGCAGTGTATTTTCCAATTGGCCATAGTAGTTCGATTTGGTAAACATGTGTTTTTGACAATGACATATTGACAAGCATTCAATTCTCAAGAAAAAATTATCAGCTACCTATATAAGCTTTCACTAGTGTGTATCTTGGTTAGTGCTTGTGTTTTGTTGTTCAGTTAGTAACCTTTTCTGAAATGTCATATTATGCCATGCCGTCATGCATACCTTATAGTTCATGCTTTCTTATCCTAGACATAATATGTAACAGGGGCAGCACGTCAAAAATATAAAGAAGAGTGTGGAATATATAAAAGAGAATAAAGCCACTAAATAACATTAATAAAGTCAGGTTTAGTAGTCTTTTATCGTGCTGACAGAAGCTGCTGCCAAATGGTCTGGAAGTTGTCTAGTATATCCACTAAGAAGTTTGTCAAGTGACAAGTAAACGTTGGAAATCATTCACAAATATTGATCTCTACCCAATACTGTTTGTTACAGGCAAGAGTAAGTCCAAGTGAGCACATAAAAGTAAACATTGAAATGCTTGTTCTTCAGCTTTCTCCTCACGCTATGAATTACTTTCTTATTGTACTTTATACACTTCTGGAAAGGATTTTTATTAACTACCAAACACACCAGTTTCCCAAACGGAGTTGATGGAAATTGATATAAAGAACATTCCTACTTGAACAATGTCCATTGTTAGAAATATTCAAGTAGTCAAAAGTAGCAAAATGAGCCTTTAAAAGGTCAAATTATAGATGCAACTGCCATATTTATATCGAAAAACTGTATTTTCTCGCTACTCATCAACAGAAATGGTTACAGAAAAAAGAAAGAAAATAAAATAAAAATAAAACATACTGCAATCTGTTGTAGACCTTGTAGGTCCAAAAAGAAACTGTATAATTTGGTGGACTAATTAGAACAGAATTTGTTCCTAGGATACCCATCTAGTAGGCATCACTACATTTCATACAACGTGCAATCTTCTTCTGGTTTACTTATAAATTCAGGCTTTAAGATTTCAAGGCTAAAGAAAATTTGATCATAAAAAAATTGCATTTTGAAATTAAAACTCTTACAGATCACTTTCCTTTGGTCCTGCAATACACATAGAGACGAGAAACTAAAGACATTAGTCTTCAGGACAGACTTACTAAAGTGTTAATCTGATGGTTAAGGTGCTACTGAAGGCCCCAAGTGAGATGGGGAGCACAATCTACATCACACTTCCAATAAGCATTTAATCCCTTTGGTCAACACCATTTGATGTTTATCAGTGTTTACATGTTGGGAGTTGAGCTGGGTAGTTGGTGACTCTAGTGGACATTCTTCATATCCTCCCCAATCAAATTAAATAAGCAGAGCTATTGTCTGCATTGCTATTAAAAAACCTCCTTGTTTACTCCATAGATAAAGAATTATTGTTATCTCCCATAGTAAAAACGAATAAACAAGAAGTATCTCCCATAATAAAAATAAATAAACGTCTATTTATAGACTCTAAATAAAATGAAGTAAATTACAATGTCTTAACCTTTACCCTAAGGCCAAATTCTAAGGTTCATGAGATGAGTATTAAATAATTGAATATGTGAAAATTCATTTGCGAACTATACTGTACCAAGATTCCTTTTTTACTCCTTTTGGCAGTGTCTGATTCATTGTCATCACAAAAAATGTCTTAAATTAGTCCATTATAAGTCATGGGCCAATCTGGTCAGGATGTCGTGGCAATCATGCAAATTGTGCCAGCAAAGCCTTCGGGAAACAGATCTCATGAACCTATTCAGTTATTACCCTAGAAGGTAAAATACAACTCTACTCAGATCTGATGTCTATGATCTAGAAGTCAATAGACCTGAAAAAAGGAAAAGATCTGCAATAGAGGATAACACTCTGGTTCCTTGTGTGACAGTACAGCAGATTCAACAACTACTTCAGCATGTGTTAGTTGATATAAGCAGTGATGTCACTTTGCAGTGGTCTTTGATGACCTAAAAACACACTTCTGTAATGAAAGCAATTTCATGGAATATCAGAGGCATTGAATCTTCAAAAAAATGCAAATGTTTTCAAGATAAATTCAGATCTTCAAGGATTGGTATGTTTTCTGTTGTAAGAAAGTAGATGGTCTTCTATGGAGTTATCTTGAGCTGGTATAACCACTTGGGTTTCAAAGTCCTGTACAGTTACGGATAGCAGGGGTAAATCTGGAGGAATTTCTATGCACTGTGACCCTTGCGAGTTCAATATTAAATCTTATTATCATCACATTGTTAGGAATTTTCAACAATATTTTCATATACTTCAAGCTTCTGCAATCCATAATGCTTAGTAAACATGATTTTTAAATTAATTGCAAAAAGAGATTGAAAATATTGACATTTCGAACCAGACTTTGTATACACCTTATTTTTCACTCTTATGAACAATTCTTTTCTGCAGGCCATTGTCGCATTGGTCGCCGACAGTGCGTGCCTTAAGGGGTGCCGCTGGGAGCAGGGCTGGGCTGGTTAGCGTTATTTGTGAGAGAGATTTGTTGTGCAGTACCATATGCCTTAGATATCCTATCCTTTACCACTTCTTTTGTCATCTCCTTACTATTCTCTCCCGACCTCCTTCACACCTACTTACAACACCTTCAAATCACCTTCCAATCTGCTCTCAAGTGTTTGCTCTACTACCTGATCCTTTCCATGCAGGATGTGCCTGATCAGCTGTTGCAGGCTGACGGCATCAACTACGATCGATACTGCTTGGCAAAGCTTTCTAAATGGCGACTACATCGACCATGGTGGATGCCATCGGCTATGAGAGTTTGTGGCTTCAGGTTATGTCTCCTATAAATAAGACATCATTGTAGTCATTTCTATATCATCACATCATTGCTTATCGGTCTTCTTGCATTCGCCAAGCTATTCTTAATGGTCTTAAAGGCTACAGTATAGTTGTGCTTACACTTGGAGGTCTATCTTTGAAGCATTGTGTCTAGGATACTCAAGAATAGGAGCTGTACTGACAATGTTCACGAAGTCTGTGGAATCCCAATTGTGGTTTACTTAGGTCTTCTTCTATCCTCCTTTTTTTCCTTTGTGTATTTTTGTTTGAATGATTTAACATTGATGGATCATATATATAGACTAGGATAAAGTAGCATATTCTGTCTATTGCATTATTCTAATAAGCGGTCCTTGCCTTTATCCGCCATTTGGCTTATACAACCCTAGTTTAGATCCTTGGCACGCACTTGCCTCCTTGTTTATTCTCGCAACCCTCATCTAGATCTCTTATATGCTCTAGCTTATCATTATTACGCTTACAACGTAGGGCCTAGTAAGACCCCATCCCCTATCCCAGACTCAGGCTTTGGAACACTACACCTTTGATAAACTGTGGATTATTGTCTTCTATAGCTACAATCTTGGCTTTTGTTTAGGCCCTAAAATGGTCTTCTATTTATATCCTGCTCTTTATTATTGAGAAGAGAGAAGATATTATTTTGACCTTCTTAGCCCACATACATTCTAATGAACTTGACATGCATCTTACTCCATCCCAAGTGAGTCATCCTCATGTTTCCTTTTATTCTTATCTTCACTTCAACTTCACCAACATTACATCCAGTGAACTTGAGGTGAATCTTACTCCATCTTTGGGTGAATTATATTAATGTTTCCTTTTATTCGAGGTTGTTTGGGTGCACAGGTGTGGGGGTACGCAAGGTACGAGTGTGTAGTACCCGGTGTGGGCTCCCAGAACTTGGGTACGTGGGTTTGAGGGTACAAGGGTACACGGGAATGCAAGGTGTGAGGATGTGAAACCTTAAAATTTGGCCATGCTGGATAAACCATAAATTTGTAAAACATAGATATTGTCGATGAAACACACATTGCTTTTATGTTTTAACTTTAGTCTTTAAGCATTTAGCCGTTTCAGATTGCTTTTGGGGTTACAACCTACCGATTATACTTTTTTAATTAAATATTTTTTGATTTCGTGTGCAAAATTAGGAGGGTGCAGGATAAAATTTGAAAAAATGCACATGGGTGCGGGGGGGTGTAGCATTTTACACCGGGTGCATGAAAAGTACAGAAATGGGTGCGTTTTGCACCCGCACCCGCTTTCTTGGTGTGGGTGTGTCTCCAGTGCACCTAAAAAATGGGCGAGTATGCGCACCCAGACAACATTGCTTTTATTTCTTATATTCACCCTGTCTTCACCATCATTACATTCTAGTGAACTTGACATGAATCTCTCTCCACCGTTGAGCAAGTCATCTTCAGTTTCTTTTATTCTTATCTTCATTTCGACTTCACCAACATGTTCTAGTGTACCTAACATGAATCCTACTCCACCGCTAGGTGAGTCATATTCACACATAGTTTTTCTTTTTATCTCCTTCCATAACAACTTAATATTAATATCAACTTTATATCAACTTCTCTTCTTTTCTTTATTATCTTTCCTTCCAACTCCTAAGCTCCATTATCACCTTCTTATATCCTATTTAATTCCACATTTAGCTCCTAAGCTTCTTACCATCACTCCTGATCATGTCATCACCTCTTTGGGTTTTTCTAACGAGCCTCAACCCATTCAAATTTTATGTGGGTTGCTCCCTTCCTCCGTCTTTCTCCAGTATTGAGAGAAACACCGGATTGTTCAATGTTTTCTCAACCTCAACAAACCTTCCATTCTCGACATATATCTAAACAAAGATCCACAAGATGACCTTTCCTTTCTTTATCACCCTATCACGATCGAAGATCCATAAGAGGATCTCCTCCTTTTCTTCATAATGGACAAAGATCCAGAAGATAATCTTTCCCTTAGTAATCACACTATCATGGATGAAGATCTTGTTGTCACCCAGAAGTGCACCCTGATAGAGAATGGTGTGTACTCTCTCTCCTGTTGACAAAATTGGAACACCTCAAGGTTTTGGGTAACCTAAAAATGAGGTGAATCTCCAGAGTGGGCTGGTTCCCCTGTGAATCACCTAAAAAATAATAAAATTGACAAGGAAAAGGGAGAAGGAATGCGGGAAATGTAAAGTTGCGGTGATACACCAATGAATTGACACACACATGTATCACTGCATACAAAAAATATAGAGATCCACAGACATGCACAATTGTAGGCTAATCTACAAAAAATAGTTCAAAGGTTTAGGCAAGGTACAGCTGTATAGGGAAGAAATTCCACAACAAAGCAATACAATACCCTAATAAACTCGATGAATACTCAGAAAAACAGCGTTATGAGAAGGCAAAAATGGAGTTTTTCTATTCAGAGATGCACGTACAAGCTAGGATTGCTAGAGCAAAAATGCTAGAGAAGTGTGTATGTATTCTTTCATCAAAAAATCAGTCTTAAAGACTGCTGCTCCTGTACCTGCGTTGGAATTTGTGCATGCAAGCACTTCAATCAACAAAATATTCACCCCTTGACCTTCTGGAAGCATGCAATGATCCTAAAGTAATAAAGAAATCATTCTTTAACCCTGCTGTGCCAAATATAGAGCATGCTGCCCCGTGAAACTGTGCATACAAAAGTTCAAAAATAAGTATAACTCAGCTCCTGACCTTGACCTTCAAGCAAGCACTTCAATCAAAAATTTGTGCATGCAAGCACTTCAATCAATAAAATATTCACCCCTTGACCTTCTGGAAGCATGCAATGATCCTAAAGTAATAAAGAAATCATTCTTTAACCCTGCTGCGCCAAATATAGAGCTTGCTGCCCCATGAAAACTGTGCATACAAGAGTGCAAAAATAAGTATAACTCAGCTCCTGAACTGCGTTAAAAATAACTCATGCAAGTATGGTTAAAGAATAGCTTTAACTGCCCCTTGAATGCGTTGAAAACTGCCGGCAGCTGATTTTATCTATTAAATTAATTCTGCCTTCACCTTTTGTCTTTACCACCTTTTTGCTTTTTCACTTTGTCCTCTTGTGCCTGCTTTTCGGGACTACGTAGACCTTTATTTGTTTATCTTTTACTTTTTGTGTTTTAACTTTTAACTAAGGCTGCATTGGAAATCTGTATGCTTTTACTTTTAAAACAATTCTTTCTAAAAATAACCAGCAGCATGTACTCTCTTTCATCCAATCAGTTGCTAAAAATAAGATTTTATCTTTATCATGTAAGTTGATTATCCTTCCTCCCTTGGTGCCACAACTGCTGCAATTTAATCTTATTTTAAATGCCAATCTCTTAGTTAACAGCTGCTGCTTTCTTCTTATTTTTGGTGCAAATTCCATACTTAGCTGCTTCCAATTTTGGCTCTGATTCCCATGCATTCTATTTTGGGCACTCGCTATTTTTAGCGTATGCTAAAAATAGTGATTTTTCCCATCCACTCAATTTTCATTTGGAACACTTTATTTTTGGCAAGTGCTAAAAATAACAAAACGCTAAAAATAGACTTTTCGCCAAAAATAACCAATTTCTCAAATATACCTTTGTTTGATCTTGTATGGAAAAATATGGTAACAGATCCACAAAAGGATCTTCCCCTCTCTTCTCACTTTGCCATGGTTGAAGATCTAAATGGGGTTGAAGATCCAAATGGCAATCTTCCCATCCATGGTTCATTCTTATATGAACATACCAACTTTCACCTTGATGTTAGTGATGATATTTCATCTGTTAACCTTTCTCCTACTCTTTATTGGAAAATACCAAATGGGTGATTCAACAACTTTCAAATTTCTTCTCCCAATCCATAAAATCACACATCTTTGACTACGTTGACTAGTTTCCCAGAAAACCAGTGGCTGTTTGGAAAACCTTGAGTCTGCCAGGTTGCATCGGTCACTTTCCTGGAAAACTTGATGCTGTTTTAATTCCGCTTGTTGCAGATAACTCTATCGGTCACCTTGATCTTTACATCATGGCTGGTGTATAAAAGTATGTTGTTTTTGACTCTATGACACCCTACATCTTCCGTAGTTCTCAAACCCCTAATTTCTGCCATATTCCTGCATTAAATCACCATGCTGAACAACAATGTGTGGATCTCAAACTTGACACCACCTACAATGGTCAATTATCATTTTTCATCATACTTTCGGGCATTTATTGAAGCCCATCCTTCTCACAGTTCAGATTTTGGGGCAGCTACCAATGCTTAACCTTTCCCCCTTTCACGCTCCAGTGCATCTTTCGATGCTTAGATTTGTTTTCTCCTAATATTAATAACTTCCTACATTTACCAACTTACCTCTGGGGCATCTTACAATGCATATTGTCAATCATCCTGTAGAGTGGGGGCATCTTACAATGCCTTCCATTGTCCAACGCCTCATATTTGAACCAAGAACCTTACAATTATTGAATTCAAACAAATGCAACTCAAATATTATAACCTCTACTTTGATAGCATACCTCACCAAGGGTATGTTCTCCTTGTGTATTTAATGCATCCCACCTTGCATGTCATAACTACTTGCACTCTCCTCTTATCTCATTTCTCCCTCCCTTACCTTATCTACTATTCTACCTCCTTTCTTAACCTAGAACATAGTTTCTTGCGCTTCTATTTTACTCTTTATATCAGATTGTTAGTCTGGACGATTCATTTCCCGACTAACATCTCACAACCTACTTTATTTTTATGACTATTAGCTTGGCCGAATCATTTCCTGACTAACACCTCACACCCTATTCTTTTTATAGGACTATTAGTTTAGTTGATTGTTTTCTTGACTAACACCTCATAACCTACGCTTCATAGCTTTGATATTTTATTACTATTTTACTTTATTTTACATTACCTGATCATTCTACTGCTCTAATATCCTACTTTTACTTTATTTAACTGCTTGCACATCTTACCACCTGGATATCCTACTTTTACTTTATTTTCACCACTTGCATGTCCTACTTACCATAATATCTTGCTTTTTACTTTATTTTCACCACTTGCATTTCATACTACCTGAATATCTTGCTTTTTCTTTATTTTCACCACATGAATATCTTGTTTTACTTTGTTATTTATTACAGGCCGTTGATATCTTATCCCTCTTGGGTTCATACAACCATTGCCCTCCTTGTGGAGCACTCTGGTAGATTTATTTTACATGTTTTTACACCTTGCTTTTGATATTTGATCCCTCTTGGGGTTTATCCCGCTATTAGCTTTTTTTTGGATCTTTCGGTACATTTTTATCACCTTTATGACATTCTTTTCCGCTTGGGTTTTACCACTCTCTATGCTTGTGCTAGACCAGTTGTAGGTTTACACTCTTATCTCTTGACATTTCTAGTGATCTACAACTACTACATTTCCTAGTTCATCTCTTTTAGCCTTCATTCCCTATAAAGAAAACCTCTCTTTATGATCAACTACTGGCTTTATCCTTCATTGTGTCGCGCTTTTATCCTTGAAGTTTCACTTTTCCTGCATCTCTCACTTGAGACGCACTTAGGTCAAAGATGAGATGCCACTATTGTCTTAGGGTAGGTCTAGAGCTACTCAAGCATCATGGTTTGTAGATTTTCCTCTATAGCGGTCAATGTAAGCTCTCCAGTGTTGTCATCTTTCAGACCCATTTGATCAACCTTTCGAATCTATATGGAGGAATGGTAAAAGCCAAAAAAATTAAAGGCCATGTTATGAAAAGAAAAACCAAGCAAAAGGCCATAAAAAAACACAATTATTACAATAAAAAAAGTCAATCACAAACAAAAAAGACATGATATCATTTGACACACCCTATCATAATTTAAAGCTCAAATTCCACAGTTGGCCTCATTATAGAGTTTGAGGTCCTTTGGGGTGCGGCATGTTTTTGTCTGACTTTAATAAGAGGTCACATATCTATCATTTAGTGCCGCTGCCATTTCACGCTAGTACCTAATCCTTAAGTTAGGTCTTGAGGAAGGCAAAAATGTCACGGGAAGGTAGGATTAAAAATTAAGCAAAAGGCCATAAAAAAACAATTATTACGATAAAAACAGTTGATCAAAAACAAAAAAGAGGTGATATCATTTGACACACCCCTATTTTAGTTGAAATCTCAAATTCCACATTTGGCCTCATTATAGAGTTTGAGGTCCTTTGGGGTACAAGTTTTTCTGATTTGGATAAGAGGTCACATATCTATCATTTACTGTCACTGCCTTTTCACGCCAGCACCTAATCCTCATAATAGGTCTATAGCTCCTTAAGTGAGGTCTCGAGGAAGGGGAAAATGTTGCGGGAAGTTAGGAAACCCTTTATTATTATTACATCTTGTAGCTGACCCGAGATATACTTTTCTACTTTGTTGGTTTTCCTAAGCTAAGCCCACATACGCGGATTCCTTCATACCCCGTTGACGAAACCTGTAGTTATATCCCATATATTAGAGTCTTTCATTCTTTGCTAAGGATCTTGTAGTGCTATCATGGCACCTTACTTCCGTTTCTGTGATCACTTCATTTATTCCCGTTGATGAATAGAGTCGGTAGTTGACCACGCTCTTACCTTTTATGACATCTTATGATATTCTCTACATCTTATTACAGATCTTTTCACCTCTCTTGGTGCTAGCACCGACCAAAGATTTGTGAGCTCAGATTGTAAGACCTTCAAGCCTTCCTCGCAAATAAACCCCCTCTGTATTCATAGCATTTCCATTCATCCTAGTCGTGACATTAGATGGTAGTGCTTTACCTCCCAATAACATATAACACAAGCATTGATTTTGGTTTATTCATTTCAGTACTTCCTCGTTATCTCTTTATTTTTTATTTTTCTTTGGCCTTCGTACACTTGGAGGTCTATATTTTCTTAGATTGCATTATATTTTTATTACTATCGTGGCCACATTTTTTATTTATGAGATCCTGTATCTGTTTATATTGGATGTCCTTTAATCACATTTTACTATCCATTTGTCACATCTTTTATTTTTAATTTCTCATACTATATTAGATTTCATTATTACCTTAATATCATTGACAAATCTTTTAATTTCTTTGATTTCTCTTAAAGTTTTATTAGATGTCTTGTTGCTTAGTTATCCTTTTTCCACATTTTCTAATTCCTTTGATTTCTCTTAGATTTATTAGATATCATTTTAATCTACTTATTTCCATCACATCTTTTGTTCTACTACCCATTGTTGTCAAAAAGATGCTTAAAAGGGTGGTATCAGGTGTGTCGATGGAAAGTAGTTGGTCTACCAATCCTGAAAGAGTGAGTACGATTAATATATAGAGGTAAAAGGATCTTCACCATAATGTAAGGAAAATGGTAAAATAAGTAGGCATAATGGGACCTTGGTTCCTTGGGTCAGACCTTCGGAGAAGGCCAGCTCCCTTTCCTAATCACCATAATGTTAACACTATATACTTTAATCTACTGATTGCAGGAGAAAAGGGATGAGAGAAACATGAAATAAAGCACAATGATGCACCAAAGTGAAAGGGGTCACCCTCCTTGTATGAGTTCAACAAGTGAGAAGACAAAATATAGATCTAGAAGGCAGATATTAGCCACAACTGAAACATGCATCTAAATCAAATTCTCACTCTAAACCTTAAGAAAAAATGAATCAAAACCCTGCAGATGCAAAACACAATGAACCATGGAGATATCAAAGAGGTAAGGGACAAATTAATCCAAGGACATAGGGAAAATATAAGCCACAACCATAATTGTTTTAAAGGATAGAAAGTATGCACAGTCTGATATTGCCATAAGCCAAAGTGACCATTCATCAACAAAGCCCAAATCAGAGGTCAAAGGCACTCAAAAAGCTAGGCCCCCAAAAGAGAAAAGTGACCTTACTTTCGAGGAAGAGGAACCCTTTACAATTGTGCCTGATTACACATATATAAAAGAAGGTAGAGAGGAGGAGAAGCAAGAGGATCCAAAAGATGCCTTCGAATATTTTTCTTTTCATCCTCATCTCATCTAGAAAGATTAGAAGACTTTAGAAGATGCCTTCATCCACAAGAAACAAGTAGATATTTGTTTGAGGATTGATCTCTGAGAAGACAACACACAATCCCACGAGATCAGAAGGAGGAATGAAGTTTGATCTGCCATTTGGTGAATCAAATCACAAGGTAACTAACAACTAAAAGCATCTCCTAGAAGGGATCAAAACTCTCTAGAAGCATCTGTAAGTGATTTTGGCGCCATTAGATTGAAAGAATGAGCAAAAGACACCTAACACTTTGTCATGAAAATATCACAAATCTCTCAACCATCTTCACTGAAACTAAGCTCAACATGTAGCCCTTTGAAAGACCTTTCTATTGGTACTAGTTGTAGGTCATGTAGATATCTCTATCGAAAGATACAACCAAAAACCAGGCCCTAAATCATGCCATTGTGATGTTTCCGAGCTCAGATTAACACTAGATGATACCATCAAATTTAACCTCATCAACCGACACTGTAGCAAATCTTTGGAATTACCGATACCTGCCACACGTTTTTCTCTTATGTGTCTTTCATCGGTGGCTCAACGTTACTTGGAGTTAGGAGGCCACGAGAGAATCTTTAGGAGTATGCCGTTTAGCTGATTGTCGCTAGTTTTCTAGGATTTCCATGTGTCTATAATCAGTGACTTACGAAGTCTAGGAGGAGAGCCTTAACCTTAAGAGAACTTCAAGAGTATGTTGAAAGGTGATGACCGTCACTTGTTCACTATTGCCACTCATTATTCATCAGAGCACTGTGAAGTTCAGAGCTTTAATCAAGGCTTAAGAGAATACCATTCATTGATTTTAGCCACGTGTCGCTTGTCCCTAATCGAGACTTTGCAATGTTTGGGGACAAAGGAAAAACTTAGAGTCTACAGGGTGTGGGAATGCCGACAAAATCCACTTGTCTCTCATCCACTTAAGGTGTAAAAGCGACTAAGTCAACATTTTTAAGGATGTTGCTGCTTGACATGTGTCCTCAGCTTGCTCAATTAAGTTTGACGGGCTAGCTTCAATAGAAAAACAAAGGAGTTGGCCTTTTTGAACATCCTGAGGCTTAAACTCCATTAAAATTGCAAGTGTCCCTTGGATCTAGCCTATATGATCTTTGAGTAAAAGGGGGCAAGCTACTTTGAAGTGTTTTTAACACAAGGGGGCTCCAAAACATGTGTTTAACACTAGGATACTGATATGGCAAGGTAGAGGGCCTGGAAACCGGTACGAAACGTATCTGGTACGGATACGACACAAAAATGTGCTTGGGAGCGGGCAGGGTACGGCCGTGGTATTTGCTTCGCACTGTAATTTCTCTCTGCTGCCCTGCGAAGACGTGTCGTGCATTTCCAAGCTCTCTGCTGCCCTGCTAGGACGTGCCGTACATTTCCAAGCTCTTTGCTGCCTTGCGAAGATGAGGAGTGCATTTTCGTGGTTTTTAAAAAGTTGGGTTTGTATATTAAAAGTGTCTCTTTTATTAAATGTTGTGCGGTTTAATTACTTAATATTAAAGGGGCTAGGTATTATATGTAGCTAGTGTTATATTAAAGTGGGAAGTGGGTTTTACTTTAATATTAAGGTAATCTTTTATGGTGTATCGATTAGGTCCTTTTTTTAATATAATATCTTAGGATCTAATTTATTTAATTTAAAGTGGTTTAATTTTTATTTTATTATTAGGTTCTAATTTAATTTTTATATATTTTTTCTACTACTGTATCCGGGGCCAAATTTTTTATTGCCGTATCTGCGTATCGGATACTTTGTACCCGTACCCATATCCAAAACTCGGCTACTTAGGTTTAACACCATTAAAGGCCTTCAAGTTTTGCAATTGTGACTAGTTTCCTAAAAATGAAGCATGGCGCTCATTTTAGCAACAAGTTTAGGTGTAGTTGTGCTTACACATGGATGTCTATCTTCAAAGCATTGGGTCAAGGATACTCAAGAATAGGATCTGCACCAACAAAGTTCACGAAGTCTTTGGAGTCCTCAATTGTGGTTTACTTAGGTCTTCTTTCCTCCTTCTTATGGTCCCCCAAAACAACTCCCTCTCTATGTGCTACTCACCCTAGTGGGGGGTTAATGCACCAATGGTGTCTTCACAAAGGTATCTCTAATCTTTCTTGCCCTTTATGTATATTTTGGTTTGACTGATTTATAGTCGATGTATCATGTATATAGAGTTTAGACTAGGATGAAGTAGCATATTCTATGTTTATTGCATTATTCTTATTAGTAGCCCTTGTCTTTATCTGCCACTTGGCTTATTCAACCCTAGTATATGCTTGTCTTTTTATTAATTCTTGCAACCCTAGTCTTATATGCTCTTACTTATCATCATTACTCTTACAACCTAGGACCTAGTAAGACTCATTCCCCTATTCTAGATTTAGGCTTTAGAACCCTATGCCTTTGATATAGTGTGGATTAGTGTCTTCTAGATCTATAACTCATATATTACATAGTTACAATCTTGGATTGTGTGTGGACCCTAGAATGGTCTTCTATTTATATCCTAATTTATATTATTGAGAATAGAGAATAATTTATTGACCTTCTTACCCCACATGCATTCTAGAATGTAATGATAGTGATGATGAGGTGAAAGGAAATGTGAATATGATTCACTCAACAATGGAGTAAGATTCAGGCCGGGGTATACTTGAATGTAATGTTGGTGAAGCTGAAGTGAGGAAAAGAATAAAAAGAAATGTGAAGATGACTCAATTCAGCGGCGGAGTAAGATTGACAATGGGTTCACTAGAATATATGTGGGTTAAGAAGGTCAAGAGATTACCCTCTTTTTCTTCTCAATAAGATTGATTCAGAAATAGATAGAAGACCACTCTAGAGCTTACTTAAAACCCAAGATTGTAACTTTATAGTATATGAGTCGTGAATCTAGAAGACAATAGTCCACACACTATCAAAGGCGTAGAGTTCCAAAACCTAAGCCTAGGATATAGTATGGGGTCTTACTAGGTCCTAGGTTGTAAGAGTAATGATGATAAACAAGAGTATATAAGAGATCTAGATTAGGGTTGCAAGAATTAACAAGGCAAGCACATATCAACGATCTAAATTAGGGTTGTATAAGCCTAGTGGCAGATAAAAACAAGGGCTACTAATAAGAGTAATGCAATAAACACAGAATAGGCTTCTCTATCCTAGTCTATATGTGTGATACATCAATTATAAATCAGTTAGACCAAAATATACATATAGGACAAGGAAGGTTAGAGAGGATTACCTTTGTGAAGACACCATTGGTGCATTAAAACCCTTCTAGGGTTAGTAACACCTTATAAGAGAGTTGTTGTGGGGGACCACAAGAAGGATAGAAGAAGACTCAAGTGAACCACAACTAGGGTCTCCAAAGACTTGGTGGATTTTTTTGCTGCAGCTCCTATCCTTGAGTATCCTAGATCCAATGCTCCAAAGATAGACCTCCAAGTGTAAACACAACTAGAACTAAACCTTTTAAAACCTTTAAGAACAACTTGGTGAGTGCAAGAAGACCGATAAACAATGATGTGATGATATATAAATGACTACAATGATGCCCTATTTATAGGGGACATAACATGAGGCCACAAACTATCATAGTTGATGGCATCAACCATGGTGTTTAGAAAAATCTGCTCGACAGTTATCGATCATGGTCAATGTTGTCAACCTGTAACAATTGATCATGTGGGTCCTAAGGGGAATGGATCAGGTAATGGAGCGAACACTTGGGAGTAGATGTGACGGTGATATGTAGGTGTTGTAAGTGTGGAGGAGGTTGCAAGAGGATAGTAAGGAGATGGAAAAGGGGGTTGTTAAGGATATAGGATATCTAAGGCATATGTGATTGCACATTTAATATCTCTCACAGATATCGCTAATTAGCCCAACCTCGCTCCCAGGGATGCTCCTTACGGCATGCACTTAGGTAGATCAATGTGACAATGGCTTACAAAGAGAAATTGTTAGTAAGAGTGACAAATAAGGTGTATACCATAGTTACTTAAGACTTTGGGATGACGGGACGTCAGGTCGTAGGGACGGGGTTTCTGGGACGGCAATTTTTTTTGAAAATTTGGGGACAGCAGGGGGTCGGCTAATAAAAAATATATATGCTTTATTAATTTTACAAATATAACATGAATAATTCAATAAACTAAGACTTAAAATTGAAAGTTTGAAGATTGAAACCATTAATGATTAATCCAATTATTCATCACATAAGCCAAGGCCCAAAATGCTATGTTCAAAACTTCAACATGACAATGAAAGACTAAAGTTGAAAATTAAAAACAAGTCTTACTCTTCAATAATCAACATGAGAAGAGTACACCTACATATGCTATGAAATATTATGTCACGACTCATAACTAAATTGACATTACATAACCAAAATGACAAGTGACAAGTACAACTCAAAAATTGCTATCAGAGCCCTCTGAAGGAACACTTGCGAACTGCTCCTCGTCACTAGAAGTATCTGTATCACCATCATCTGCATCTCCAAAGGAGATATCAACCAATTGTCGGTGCTCCTAATCTTCATCAATCTGCCTTGCATCCGCAGGATCCACATCCCACCTCAATGCTAGGGTCTCCTTGTATGTAGGTGTCTTGCGATCCATGAGACGCAAGGCACTATGTACAACAACAAGTTTCTCTGCTCTCTTAGAGATAAGCCTGTTCCTCTTAAGAGAGTGGATCCACCTATATGTCGACCAATTCCTCTCAGAAGTAGAGGAACTAGAAACTTGAGAAAGAAGATGAATAAAAAATGTACGTAGCAATCCTATAGGTCCTTACAATTGCCACCAACTAACTGGACTCTCTTGTGCCAATGTGGCCTTGTCTATCTTTGATGATTTTTTGTAGCAATCCAGATAAGAAAACTTGAGCCAATCAGTTCTGACTCGTGAAGAATCCTCTGCATTATACATTTTTTTAAGGGCTTGCAAGAAACCCATCCTCACCTCCTCATCATCTACTGGGAGAACTCTGTCAGGCCTTTCAACATGCCACTTTGAATTTAGTGCATATGCAACCATGTGTAAAGGAGTGTTCAACTTCTCCTGTTTCCGCTCTATGATAGGTTGAATATGGTGATGGTAGAACTCCAAGGTGGGGTCCCTTGCCCGAACAACAACCTTCATCTGGCCAAGCATACTATCAATACATTCATATATCTCACCAAGGTTAGGGCTGTCAGAATCCCCATATTTTATCACACTGAAAACCGGAGATACTATGGATGTGATATATCTCACATCTATCCAAAATGTTTCTTTCACCACAATTGCTTTCACCTTTTTCCCCTGCTCTATCTTCGACCCATCCCACCTAGACCACTCTGATGTCTTAACCATACACTATAATGATCCTTGCAACTCAGTCATCCTATCCAACAAAATAAAGTATGATGCAAAACGTGTGTCCACTAGCTTGAGGAATTCCTTTCTCGAAAAGCTACGGAAGCGTGCCAATGACGTATGGTGGTTGTAGATGAACATCTACACATCTCTAGCATCAACCACTACATTTTTGACCCAATCAATTTTTCCAATATCTTTTAGTGCATTGTTCATGGCATGCACACAACATGGGGTCCAAAATATATATTGGTAATGAGCCTCAACAAGTTTACTTGCTGCCTTGCACACGTAAGCTGCATCTGTGACAACCTGCACAACGTTGGTGGGGCCAACCTCCTCAATGGCATCTCGCAAAATGGTGAATTGGAACCCTGCGTCCTTCTTTCCTGAACAATGAACTTCCGTTAAAAAGTAAGGACCCTATTTGCATGAAATAATGATATTTATGAGTGGGTGGTGTCTGATATCTGTCCATCCATCCATGATGATGCTGCAACCGTGAGAGACCCATGTGCACCTCATTTCCTCCATTAGTAAATTAACCTTGAAATAGTTCCTACCGAAGATTGTGGTTCACAACTTCGTGTCTCCTAGGGCAGCATAACTCACAACTGCTTTGGCTTCCTTAGACATAGTCTCCTTGAAAAAAGGAGGACGAGCAACATGAAATGGCATGCCAATAGCAAAAAAGAATTTTCCAATGGCATCATCAGCCTCTTCTCTAGCCTTTGTGTCATACATGCCAACATTTGGATTAGAGGCCACAATCTTCCTCTTCCCCCCACTACTACCAAATGCATCCAATTCAGACACCTCATAAGATGCACTTGCAACACTACTAGTATTAATTGTGATAGAACTAGAAGGGGTGCCAATGCCACTAATATGATGGGCACGAACTTCTGGAACTTTTTCCACCATATCTCCATTATATAGCCTCACCATTTCTGACCTCTCTTCAAGTGATAGCTGTCCACACATGCCTACACCTTTCCTCGGGATGTGCAATAAATGTGCATTCAACCTAGTAATGCTGCCTGACCAAGATAATGAGCATATGTTGCATTTCCATATTTTAGTGCCCCTGAAATGCTTGATCTAGGACCCTGCATAATTTGACCAAATTGTTTCAAAGGTTTTTTCTTATCAAAAGGCCCCCTAGCATACTTTTTCAACATGACAGAGGGGCAACTGAACTTGTCCATACTCCCTTGTGAACTAGCAGTATTAGGTGTTTCTGATTGTGTTCCTTCTCCTTGCACACCCATCTCATCACCCATTTCAACCTCACATTCAGCTTGATAATCACTATCAGGGTTTGCCGAACTCATTTTGAAGTTGCAATAATTAAAATACAAAACAATATAACTATACAATACAATAAAATTCGTAGCCAGTACGGGGGTATTTTAAATGAAAAAACCGGTATGAATTCATAAAAAACAGGCAATAAAAATGCCCTGTTTTGGGGGCTTTAGTAACGGCAGTTCCATCACTTGCTGATGATCGCGAAATAGTTAAAAATATAGACAAGCAAATGCAATGTTTCACTGTGGCCTTATGCATTTGAAATAGAAATACAAAACAAAGAATGGGCATAGTACAATTAGTAATGTCCACTGTAAATAGCCTTGATCGATTGCACTATTAGCTCCTTGCAACTCTTGCTCCTGGCTCATTGCAATTCTCGTCATTTACTCTTGATAGGTGTCATTAGAATGAATTGTGAAATCTTTGAACAATTATTGTTCCAAGCTCGCAATATTTAAAATACAATGTCCAATATAACTATTACAATACAATAATAACATTATGAATCACATATTTTAAATAAAGAATTCTGGCTATTATTCTTTTCAAATCTAAAGCAATAAAATATGCCGTCCCTTTATGAGTTTATCTTATTCGATTACTTGCTAATTTTAGTCTTACAAACATTAATATTTGATTAAGCAATTTATGGAGATGTTTCACTGTGCAACTATGCATTTGGATATGATTAGTATTAATAAAAAACAAATCTGAACTGGTAGTAAAGTTTAGTCATTAATGTATTAGGTACTTTTGTCTTGCTAAATTTACCACAGTTGAATCTATTTCACGTATATTGCATCTTAGATTGACCTTTATTAGATTTTTAGTGTGAAATGCTTCATTTAGTATAAGTTTTTGTTTCAGATTTACAAAATAGTAACATGAATTAGCTTTAAAATTAGAAAGTATTTAAAAAGTTAATCTTAAATTGGTAAAAATGATAATACGGCTAACGCCCTGGGTTACCTTAAGTTACGTCTTGGCGTGAAACTTGGGGATTGACGTCCCCATCGACGTACCCTAAACCTTGTTACTGCACCTGGAATGTACCCTTGCCGAATTCCTTATTTTTAGCCGGACATGAACCGAACCTTATTTTTTAGAAAATCGGGTACTACTGAAACGTCCTGTACCCCCGTCCTGCAAGGATCGAGACGTACAAAACAATATAACTATACAATACAATAAAACAATGAATACACTTAAAAAAAAAACAGTGATGAATACATTTAAAAATAAAAATAAACAAGCAATAAAAATGCCCTCCCTTTATGCTTTATCTCATTCCCTCACTTGCTAATCCAAATAGGAAAAAAAATACAAGCAAATGCAATGCCTTCACTTTCAACTTTGCATTTGGAAATTTATTATAAAAAAACAAAGAATGGTTGTAATGTATGTACATAGCTCTTGCTCTTGTGTCACTCTTTCTCCTTGCTCTTGCTCCTTGCTTCAAAACTTGCTCCTTGCTCTTATCTTCTCTTTTTTAATTCTTGCTCTTTCCTTATCTTGTTTTTTGCTCTTGCTTGGTGTGATGAGAATGAGTGTGAAATGCTCTTTTTATCAAGTTTTTTTGTTGCTTTTAGGGTTAGGCATGTTGTTTTTTATTAGAATGTATTAAAAGTTTAAAAAAATATTAAAAAAATATTAAAAATCCGAAAATTGATGTGTTTTGATCGTTGGAAATGTGACACCCACTTCGTTTGGATCCCGCGACGTGCCAAGAGAAGGATTATGATTGTTGTGTTGATGTGACGACGTCCCCAAGGACGTCCCCAATGGCCCTTTGCACCCGGGACGTAGATTTGGGTGCGTTCCTTGTTTGTAGGGGATGTCCCCCTTTTTTTTGGAAATTAGGGACGGCAGGGGAAACGTCTCGTCCCCGTCCCCAAGTCCCGGGACGTCCTGGATGTCCGGGACGGATGAAAAGTGGGGGGGAGGTGTGAGGAAAAGGGGGGGACGCAATGTTATAACTTGCAATCTATTAAGTGATATACACACTATGGTTATTGTTAAGATGCAAAGACAAGAATTGATAATGGACCTTATAGGTTTCCTTATTGGCCCTAGTATAGAGAACACCTGAATAATAGCAACCACCATAATTAATAAATGTATACAATTAATAATTAGTATGTTAAATATAGTTTGTTAGCATTTACTCGCTCTTGGCTTCTAACATACTAAGCCCCTGCCGCTATGTATATAAACAAGGAATTTGACAAAGAATATACAATGGTGCTCCTTGCAAAAAATCACTAAGTTCTACCATTGTCAATGCTTTCATAGATCATTCCTTTTGAAGTTTGAAAAGCCTTTAGACTCATTTTTACCGAGCCTCGATGTGATCTTTGTGCATATCAAGATTTTTGAAAATGCTTGTTACAATCATGTTGAAATTAACTATCATGAATTTGTGACCTATATAAGGGCAAAGACATGCAATTCATGCTGATGACCCCTCAACATAGATTGGGCTCAAGGGTGTCTTTCGCAGTACTTAATCGCTGCTTCACTATTTTATTATGTGGTAGAAAAGATAGATATTTATAGTATGCACTTTGTGAATCACAGTCAATATGGATTTGTATGAGGTCTTCACTTAAAGGGGGAAAGTATGTATGCATCTTTGAGATGCAGCATAACAAAATCTAACCTTGATCCCACTTATTTCACATAAATTGTGAGGCCTTTGCATAGGTAATTCCTGATATTTTTAACCTATCTCGATCCCGACAAAGAGACTTTTCTGCAACTATACATAACATCTCACATTTGGTGAGCACATACTGAAAACAGTTGATTGCTTACATAGTACAAAACAGGAAATAAGATGCAGTAAATAGTTAAAATACGTACTAATATGCAATGCACAATCAGTGGAGTGCGGGCTTCTGAGAAACCAAGCTTGGCACAACTCAGCCTCGTTCAATATTTTGAGAGGGTATATGTGGACCTTGGGGATTGGCATGTCAGGTGGTTTCGCAAGGCCATGGAATTGTGAAGATGGCAGAGGGAGCACTTGATCTGCCAAATTTCTTCCATTGAAAGGTGAGCACTTGGAGGATGTTGATAGCATGCTTAAGAGCCTTTGGATCACAATGGCACTGCATAAAATCAATTCCACCACACACAGTAAAATAAATGATCAGAAATAAAACAAATGCTACCAAGATGTTTTTGCTATTGAAAGACTAATGGCCAAAATTGCAGGCTCTCAAGATTCTCACAAATTACGATAATAAAGGCCTATGTTCATCAGGTCAGGGAGTTAGGATCAACCTATCAACATTTCTTAGTGTGATCTATCAATGGACGGTGTATTAAGATAATAGCTCTCCATTTAGTTACCAGAGAGGTTGCACGCAAGTTGACGAAAACCCTGGAGTTCTTTTCTCTAAATTGCATTCAAAACTGATAATAACTATGCTCAATTTAGGGCTTCAATTCTGTCAGGCAAAAAACAAACTTCAGTGACTTGGAATTGCCAAAACAGAGAATAGCAACTTGTTGGCCTTCACTTTGCAAAGTACACTGAAGTCACATACAAAATCTTGAAACAAAGAACCAGGACAAGTCCTAATTACCTAACAAGTTATCCTAAAGCTTTAAAAAACACAAGCAAAATTTGACAAGTTAGTCATCACCTGATGGACTTAACTTGCAGTGGCTTAAAATATATAGGATTTAAACAAATAAGAAGAAGAATGAAAGCAGGTCCATATTACAATATTAACAGATACAATTAATTTGAAAAATCAAGACATAAATCATCCAACTTATTTAAAATTGGTTACCATAGTTTCAGACAATTTCGGACCATAAATACCAAATTGTAAATCCTGAGTTACTTTTGTAGTCTCCATTTGTTTCAATTCTAAAGATGATTTACAATTCTGTACAAGCATTTGTTTAATCTACGTTACCAAAATACGGGTACGAGTAGTCTCGTTTGGTATGGGTACGATACGCGGATACGTCAATTTTTAAAAACCCTTGGATACGATACGTCTTGGATACGTCCGTACATTATATATATATATATATATATATATATATATATATATATATTTTATGTATATATATAAGTTTATAATATATATATAAATATTTATGTACATCTACTCATTTTTTAGTCCATAAAAAACTGAAATAATAATACAAAACTTGAATCAATGTTCAAAACATTCAATATACTTAAGACTTTGCATTTTTATTGATCATGTGGCTGCCATACATATGATATACGACATATCATGTTAACATGAATATGGAACAAAACTTGAAATTTTAAAAATATACTAGTAACTAGATCCATGTTACAAATTTTCAAAACAAACAATATACTTCAGATTTTACATTTAACATTTCATTGTTCATGTGGCTGCCATGACATATGATATAGGAATACAAACAAATCTAGAATATATCATCTAGATTTTCCTCAAAATCAAGTTCATGTGTGCCACTTGCGCTAGCTCCACTCTCATTAATGTCAAACATTTAAAAAAAATGAAATAGAACTTAAAAAAAACGTTTTTGAAGGCGGATACAGCCCGGATCCGCGCAGGATACTCCAGGATACGTGGCTGATACGTCTGTACGTATCCGCCACGTATCCTGGAGTATCCTGCGCGGATCCATGCCGTATCCATATCGTATCCTTCGCGTATCCGTATCCGAGACGTCTCAGGCAGGATTCGGTAGGGGTTTTTGAGGTATCCGTGCAACATAGTTTAAGAATTGAGAAGTGAATCTTCTTAGGATTTCCATACAGGTCAAAATTTCTGTATGTAAGTCTTAGTGATTTTTTAGTTCATCCTCAGTCGTGTGCACTGGTATGTATGTACTGTGAAGTGCGTTGACTGCATTGTTAACTACTACTACCAAGCTAATAGAAAAATCTTTTGAAATTTCTTTCCATTTCCATTTTTTAATATTAAGCAGCTGCAAAAAATATCACAACCTGTCCGTGTTCAGCCTTTTCCTATGTAAACTTCAAGCACTTTGCAACAACATGCTAATACTTTGCTTTGTTTGCAGCCAAAAGAAGCCAGGCTTCAGTCTGTATTGAAGACTAATCAGTGATTGATGCCTTTGTATATTTTAGTTCTGATACAGATGCTCATAGTCTTGCAGATGAAGATTGATGCTGATTTTTACACTCTCTTTATTGTTGTCTAGCTTCGACATGGGTGCTGTTGCGTTTACCAATCTTTGGTAAATTTGTCTTACTTGGGGGAATGCTTTAGTTATACCATCTTTATCTGGAATTTTGAACAAGTCTGTAACTTTCTGTCCCATTGACCTATTTGGCTGATCTTGGACGTTGATGTATTTTCTTTCCTTCTAGCTATCTAGTTTTGAATATCTGGGGAGGCGTAAAGATAATTAAGAGCCATGTAGGAGCCAAACAAATGTGCATTTCACCAATAGTTGTCAGCTAGTATAGGACACAGTTCCATGTTTTGCTATTTGAATTGAATACAGTCTAACACGCATTAACAGACTAGGTATAGGCGGGAAGTCTTGAGGAGATAGTTCTATAATCCTCAAATGTGCCCTGTATAACTCCATAGGTTGCTGACTAGTAAAGCTGTAAAACCATTTACAGTTCAAGGGTATGGTGTCTAGAGTCATAGACAAGTAATAGCTAGATGCTGATGAATGTATTCTATGTCACAAGGTATTCTGAACTTTAGTATTGCACACACACACACACACATACACGCACACATGCACACACACGCGCACGCACATGTACACACGCATGCGCACGCGTGCCACGCCCACGTCCAGGGCACATGCATGCATGCACACACACACACACGCACACACGCACACACCCAGAAAACAGAGGTTTGAAAGTTCGCTCGCTGCACTCTGTCCCTCTGACATATCTATGTATTTATTTAAAAAAAATGAAAATTCTATTGCTCGATCCTAAATGACGTTTTTTTGAACTTTATCCATTGACAAACTTGAATTGAACTTCATCCTTGTTGAACTTGAACTTGAACCTTGTGACTTAGGTTGTATTGAGCTGCAGCTGTAAGCTTGCTTGTCAATAACATTTTGAAGCATTATACAAGCTTTTTTCAATGAACTCTGTATTATAATTACGTTATGCGGTGTATTAGGCCCAATTACGGTATTTGTTGTATTTGTTTTAGTTAGCTTCAGCTGATATGCAACAGTCTGCTACATCTGTGGAAGGCTTTTTCATATTTTAGTGTGCTTTTACTTCTTCTGAATCTGCTAGAATGTCTTTAAAATTGAGTCTCCTATCCCATTTCACTTGAGGACAAAAGCCAGGATTACGCTCATGGTAATTGCAGGACACTAAAAAGGGAGACGATTTTTTTTTAGAGGTTTGAAGAGAATGCCAAAAAAGATGTATAGATATTACAGTATTGTGTTTTTATTTTCAGTGACCTCTGATATTTATGTTCCATTTGAACTGCATACACATGTTTTAAGTGCTTCCAATCTTTAACTTTTGTATTCCATTTGGAGACTTCTGTAAGGTTAAGCTTTTAGCTATATGACATGGTATAAAAATAGAAACAAATGACACATGAACAGCATAATAGGAATAAACTGACTTCAAATTGCAAGGATGAATGTGGATGGTTGGTTTGTAAATTTGCATTTATATTTAAGTGCATGCAAAAATTTATTCTTTGTCCTCTTGGATTATATTATATTATTTTGAGTCATAACTTTTTCAATTCGTAAAGCTTTGAACTTGTTCTTGATGTCTGCAGGCTATAAGCACCGGAGTTGATTCCATGGATATTGCTTTATGGAAAACACTCTGCACCGCTCGGGATCTTCTTCTTAGTGAATTGCGCAACCTGGGTAGGGCAATTGGTCAAAAAATTGAAGAATTGGATGACACAGAAAACATAACCATACAATTGGTTACAACAAAACTTGATGGACAAAGAACAGAAGCTATTGGTCTTATAAATGATAAGACAATGGAAATGAAGTCGAGGTTTGAAGAATCGACAATTGTGTCAACAACGATCTCAGAGGTAGAGATGCCATTTTTTGACATATAGCGAGAGCACCTTTGTGCATGCTTAAATGAATTAATGTTCAAAGATTAAATTTTCAGCAATCACTATAATTGTAATCAGTGTGGTAAATGGTATCATTATGGGGTGTGAAGTAAGTACTATTGATTTTATTCCAATTTCCTTACTTTTTATCGGCAGCCAGAAATATGGCCAGTTAAGACCAAAGGCGGGCAATTATCAGCAGTGTCCAGGACAGAAATGCTAGAAGGGTTCCAATCATTGGGGAGCCAGATTTCATCCATTTGGAATGTATTTTTGAGATTTCATAGGTAATGACAGCTAACCAAAGTAGTACAATTTTAATCTCGTTAGAAATAAATGTTTGTTGTATTAATGTTGCCAATATTTACTAAAACTAGAAGGTATTTTTCTTTCCATTTAGATGTCCTCATTCTTTACGTCTCTTGAAATTCACTGTTTTATAAATATTCCTTGTATTGAATAAATAAATAGCATTAAATTCTATAGCCAGCAATTTTTGGAAGTAACTTTGTAAGAATTATTGAAATTGATGTTTCAGATCACACCGTGTGATCCATCATCAATGTTAAGATTGCAGACTAGAGCTTGTAATATAGGTAACTCCAGTAAAGTACAAAATGCCCATAGGGCCCGCCATAGGAGTTAATATGAAATGCAAAATTATCTGATACAATCACTTAAGTTTGTAACCCACTAACTTGAAATCAATAATTGCAACACTACCCGTTATTAATTTGCCAATGATGGGTTTTCTTGAGCGACTCATACCCAAGCCCTCATCCCTATTCAAATTTTGACATTGCCTTCCCATCTATATTGCCTCTCTCAAGAGATTTTTGAAATAATGATTTTCCAAAACAATAACCTTGACACCCTCAATGCAAATATCATGTTTAGTTTTGAAGGACTGCTCAGCTAATGTCAATTTCTCCATCCTTTCATGCCAATTGTTTGCCATATGCTCTTTTACTCTAGTTTGAATCAAATTATCTGTTTCACTAATGTAAGAATCCCTACAAGAGCATTCGGTGCTCTTTTATTCTAGCTTGAATGAACTTGCTTGTTACACCAATGTAAGGAAACTCACAAGAGCGTTCAATGCAATACACACTTGTGGAGTAGGTAGAGAAATTGGCTCTAGGTGAACATTCTGTCTAAAGTAGACATGTTATTTGTATTCAGGGCGCTCAGGTTGTAGCTGTGTAGTTCATTATTTCAAATGTCACTCGAGGGAGGCTATAGAGATTGGAATCACTCTCAAATTTTGAATAGGGATGAGGGCTTGGGTTCGAGCCACTCATGGACCCAGTATTAATAAATTAAAGAAGTGATCACACTCATTAGGCATTTTGCATTCATTGTTTTTGAATTAGTGGGTTGCCAAGTTAAATGATTGTAATGACTGATTTCTGCATTTACTATTTTCTCGTACGGTGGGTCCAATGGGCATCTTGTACTTTACTAAAGTTATCTATATTAAAAACTCTAAAACACAATCTTAAAACATGATTCACTTTGATGATGGATCACGTGTTGTGATCTGAAATGTTGATTTCAATAATTCATATGCAGTTATTTCCAGAAATGATTGCCTTATTGTTATGTATCGTGGAAGCATAAAATCTTTAATATCATTAATTTTTATTGTGCATTGCATTTTCAAATTCGAACAGAAAGTAAAGTTTTGCAGCATGCTGCTTATGAAATGAAGCAAATTCTCACAGCTATGCCATTTTATTGTACACTTCTAATGTCCTTGAAATGAATTGATGGTTCCACATGACAACTTACATGAATTCCTTGGTTTTATACATTTTGCAGGAAATATAGGACAGTAATAATGGAATATCTGCATAGGGTATGGGCAGAAGATCGAATTTCTGAGTGGTCTTTGTTTCTGGTACACTCTAAGATGGAGCTCACACATCATAATTCAATTAATGGAGACGTTGAGGACAATGGTTGGGTTACACAAGCTGCAAGAAAATCCTTTATGAGAAAATCCAATGAAGATGTAAGTCATATATCAAAGACATATTTGCAGGTGACTATAGTTTCTGCCATAAAGTTGTATGGTTATTTGCAATGGTTTGGTATTGCTCATTTTCACTTGAAATTGATTCGGCATGTTTATTACTTTGTTTTTTAATTCATCCAGCCTGCAATAGCTGCAGCCTCTCGTGCTGACCTACATCGGAAGAGCATTGAACAAATGAAGGTATGTATCCATTTTCCCTAGTTTGTTCAAAACTATAAATTAAAAAAATTATTGATAAGTAATCTTCTGGAATTTGTCATAGGCTCCCAAGACTTAAAAACGGTAGTTCATTGCAGATAAACAGTCGGTACCTTCAGGATTTGCAAATATTTGGTAAAATAGCTTTGGTTCCAATCATCTATGTTGAACGCCATAAAGTTCAATGCCAGAAATCGAGTAAAGTTAAAGAGGCCATTACTTTGGGCTTTAGTGGTTTTCTTGAGAAAGCAGAGGCTTCCATCATACCAATGGCATCAAGAGATAAATTGCCTCCAAAGATAACTGATCATGTATCAGGAAGAAATGGACGTGCATTGAGGGTGGTAGTCTTTGTACATGGTTTTCAGGTTAGCTCCTTTTGAGAATTTTGTTTGATTGTTACAAATCATGTTCCTGCCAGTCTGGATGAACAGTTAAATTGTTTTGTTTTAGATGTCGGTTTCAGTTGCTTTAAGATATAATTGCTGTTGGAAATAGGTAAAGATGAAACTGATTCCCGATCATGTTTGTTAGCTATGTGCGAGTTCCTTTTATCCAGTGGAAAAGATGTATATCATTTTTGCTTGTGCGAAAGAATGTAATCACCAATGACATGCACAATAACTAATAAGTTGTCATAATTTAGCTCTAATAGTAGCAAGATGGTTGTCGCCTTTAAGATGCAATTCGATGATAAAAATGTAACAGGAAAATGTCACTGATATGGTAAGCCGGTTTTCAGTACACACATAACAGTTACAAAATGACACTGTCATCGGTCATCCATCACACAAGATGTAAGATACATTTGATGTTAGCTGTTCTTTTTAAAATGATTGAAGCATATCAGCTTGAGTTACGAGGACTGGCTTGCATTCCTCTTTAAATGGAAGATAAATGAAGTCGAGGTTTTAATAGTAGTGGGGTTGTGAGTGTGACTTAATAGAAGGAAAGATCCATGAGCTTCTGGGGAGTTCAGCCTTATATTGAACATAAGGCCTTTTAAGAAGAAAATATTTTCATGTAGGTGGTATTATGGAGATAAGAAAGAATCTTGAGTTGCCAGGGATTCTACCTTATATTAAGCACACTGCCTTTAAGAGAAAATTGGTCTAATCTATATTTTGTATCCTAACTATACTAGAACTGTAAATTGCACTGTATCCATAAAATACTTTCCAAACTCTTAACTTGTACACACTAGAAAAATATAAAATTTGCAGGTGAAAAATATTCCTGAGCTGACAGGGAATTCTACCATCAAATCAGGTGTGGCTCGAGTCAAGAAAAATAAAGCTGGAGGAAATTTCCTTCCGAATCTCACCTTCAAAATTGTAGAAGCTGAGATTGCGATATCTCCATTCTTTCTGGGCAAAATGATCTGCATGTCAAACAGCAAGAAAAATGCACTTGACCAGTGGAAGCTTGAATTCAATATCAGAAAATGGTTCATGTTGAAAGTATCAATTAGTATAGTACCACTTAAGTGTAGCTAAAATCCAAATGCTGCAAGTTCCTTAATCGTCACAAATTTGGAGTGAATATGCCACTTTAGTGCAAATATAAAAAATGAGAATTGGAAAGATGTAGTGTGATGGCTTGTTGTGCATTTGCCACACTAAACCCCTTCCACACTTGCAACTCAGCTGCAGGGTGTAATTGATTCTTAAAAACAAGGAAACCATATCTTTCAGCGGGTTAACATGTCCTATTGAAGCACATGGATGAGTACTTATTAATTTGAAGATTTTAATTTTCATTGGCATAAACGTTGAGTGAGAGGCTTATAATAAAACAAACCCAATAAGAAAATGTAAATACAAATAATACCAAATCATCTATCTCAGCTACCAAAAATGGTTTCGCACCAATTATTGAATAATGGGCATCGCAGAAAGAAGTATTGGCTTATTTAAGCAGCCAGTATCCCCACCAAGATACAAATTGGCATTCTGTTTAGACACATCCTTCAACCAATCCAAATCCTGCAAACAATTGACAACTGCAAATTCAGGAACACTTAAGAAAACCCAAGTCTTATTGTGCATGGACTAATGCAAACTTGGTGGAATAACAATTCAGGAACACAATATTGGCAATACAATTTTTAATGGAGCAAACATCGAATAACAGAATGCACCATAAATATCAGAAAATGCACACACAAAATTTTATGTACTTAGGTCCATAGTACAAAACTTGTTGAGTACTTGGCCAAGACTAGAAAACTTGTGAGTTAGAAAGGCAGGTGGGTAAACTAACCCAAAAATCATCTGCCAAATTTTGGCTGAGTACTCACTCAAAAATTGCCGAGTAACAGTGAGCCTTAGCCAAAAACTAGCCAAAAAGACTGAAAACATGATTGACAGGAATAATTAGAATTTTTTGGATCATTTTCTGCTTTGTTCTGCCCTGCTTTGTTTTTTAATGAGAAAGTGATGAGTAAAATAGGTGGTGGCCAAGGGTCACATTTATAATACAAACATTTAAGTTTACATGTAAAATGTAAACTTATATGTTAAGTTTGTCATAAATATAATATTCAAGATGTTTTAGAGTGGTTTCAGATCTCTAGGATTCTAATGAAGAAGATGGTTTTTAGAGGAGCCCTCCAGATTGAACTTGAAGCAAATTTCAGGATTTTGAAGCATCTTTTGATGATTGGAGTTTCAATATGAGAGGTCAAATTCTCAATGAACGTTTAAATGAGCATAAGTCGACTTAAAGACTTATATGCATTTGTTCTTGAGGATGATGCTGTATCTTCTAGTTTGATGGCGATAAAGAAGGGGAATAAGTTATAATTTTTTTGAGGGATTTGTAAGTTTCTATCATGACGATCAACCATCATATGATATTAACTTTGGAATTATCCATAGAAACACAAAATAAACGTTGTTGTTCTACTTTCTATTAGAAAATGACAGAGATAGCTAGTGAATGAATTATGCTTATGCTTAGAATCCACAATTGCAGGAAAGGAAAGAATTTAAGCTCATAAACACCAACAAATTTTATCCTGGAAACCTCCAGAGGAGGAAAAACCAGTCGGGAAGGGCAATTGCTCTTTCTTCCCACTTTTATTGGCCAATTCAAAATAACAAGTACAGAATTTACAATAAGTATGAAAGAGAAGTAGATAATATCTCACACTTCCTCCCAAATACTTGCTTGCTCTGTCTCAACACTCCTTTCTTCTACAAAACACAATTCCAGCACTAAGAACTTCTTGCTCACTTGCTTTCATGCTTCGATGATCCTATTCTCTTCTACAAACATGTATTTATAGCCTTTCCCATGTCCTCCCGTGCACTGGAGAATGGGAAAGGTCATGGAGGAGAAGAGACACGAACAACCTTCCAAATTCTGGGTTGTTCGTTTCATATTTTTGTTTTCTGTCTGAAAGAGCCAGGACCGCCGCCCAATGCAGACCGGTGGTCCCAGGACCGCTGCCCTAGTTGGGCGGTGGTTCTGTAACCGCCGCTCTGCACAGAGCGGCGGTCCTGTTACTAAAAAGATAGAACCTCCGTGTATCATTTTTCCTTCTTCGTGCTGACTGTTTTGATGAAGTAGATTCATTTTGGATCCCTATGGATCACACCTCCCCTGCTTAGGAGGATTTTGGTCCCACAAAAGCTTAGTGGGGGAGTAGATGAGGAAATAATTCCCTCACTTGCTCCTTTGAGTACCACCGGGCCTGCCTTGGTGTCTTTCCTTTCAGTCCAATTTGCCAAGACTCCTGCGGACCTCTCCTAGTCTCTCTGACCTTCTGCTGCAGCACTACATCCTCCTCCAATTCGCCTCGTGAGTCCAAGACGCAATCCTCAATGGAAGGTAGCAACTGTAGACCTTCATCTTCATCTAGCATGGATGGCTCATATAGGTGCAAGTTCTCACAGTTTACTACAGAGTACATCCTCATAAATGGTGGCAAGTCAAGTCGAAAAGCATTTTCTCCAACCTACTCCAATATGGTGAAGGGCCCATATCGTAGTGGCTTGAGTTTCCGTGCTTGACCTTGTAATCTCTCCTTGCTCAAGTAAAGCCAAACTCTATCTCCAACATGTAGCTTATGTTCTCTCCTATGCTGATTGTGCCTAGCTTTGTACTTGGCTTGAGATTTCTCTAGCTGTTCTTTGACTTTGAGATGGATTTTCTGGATCCTCTCAATGAATTTGTTTGCTCTAGTCACCTCTGTGTCTCGTGTCTCCTCCTCATCCTGCTGCCCAACTGCTATGTCCAGTGGATTTGTAGGTAGATATCCCAAGCATGCTTCAAATGGTGACTTCATAGTGGATGTGTGTACTGCCCGGTTATAGGAATGTTGAATGTAGGCTAAGGACTCATCCCAAGTCCTTGGATATTTTCTGTTATACCCTCTGATCAACTGTACCAAAGTCCTGTTTACCACCTCTGTCTGTCCATCTGTCTGTGGATGGAAAGTTGTGCTCCTCTGTAACCTGGTATCCATCTTGTCCCACAAAGTAGTCCAAAACTTCCCCAAGAACCTGGAATCCCTGTCAGAAACAATAGACTTTGGCAAACCAAAATGCACCCATACATTAGCAAAGAAAAGATCTGCTGCCTCATGTGCTTTTACTGTCTTTTTACATGCCATAAGAATACACATCTTACTGAATCTATCAACAACATATAGATAGTCATGGCCATGTTTAGACATAGGTAATCCTCCTACAAAATCCATAGAAATGTCCTCCCACAGACGAGTAGGTACTGGCAAAGGCATATACAAACCCTCCTTCCTAGTCTTAGGCTTGCTAGTACAACAAAGTTTACATCCACGTATAAATTTTGATACTTCTTCTTGCATATTGGGCCAATACACGTACCTTTGCAAGTGGGCTAGGGTCTTACCAACACCGAAATGTCCCGCTACTTTTGAGGTATGTGCTTCCCTCATCAATAGAATTCTTTCTTCTTTTGGCACACAAAGCTTCCCCCATTGGTAGAGCAGCCCATCCTTGAGATAACAATCTTCAATCCCTGTCCTTTCAGCCCCTTGGGACTGCAACTGCTGAAATGTCACCCCAAAGTCTTTGTCCTGGGCATATGCCTCTCCGTAAGCTTCCTTCGTGAAGGGCTCGATCTGAGAGATAGTGGCCAAATAGGAAAACTTCTCCTGTGTGGGTGGCCTAGACAACATGTCTGCCACCAAGTTTGTACTACCCTTCTTGTATTTGATCACCAGATGGAACTGTTGAAGGAACCCCATCCATTTGTAGTGCCTTGCCTGCTGCAATTTAGACTGTGCTTGCAAATACTGGAGAGGTTTGTGGTCAGTGTGCACAATAGTTTCTTTACCCAACAAATAATGCTTCCATTTTTTAATTTCCTGAACTAGTGCATACATTTCCTTATCATATACTGAATATCCTTTAACTGCTGAAGTGAAAGTTTCATAATGATAACATACGGGTTTACCTCCTTGAAGCAACACTGTGCCCATGGCGTAATCACTGGCATCTGTCTCTACTTCAAAAGGCTGCTGCAAATTAGGAAGAGCAAGTATTGGAGCATGACTAATCTTGTATTTCAATAACTCAAAGGATTTTTCTTGTTCCTTACCCCAGTCAAAACCCTTACTCTTTGCGGCCACTGTGTGTAGAGGTGTTGCAATCGTGGAGAAGCCCAGAATGAACTTCCGCATGTACTGTACTGCTCCCACAAAACTCCTAGTCTTTGTGGCTCCTGTTGGTGTTGGCCAGTTGGTGATGGCTTCCACCTTCTTTGGATCCACTCGTAGCTCTCCTCCTCCAACCACGTGCCCAAGATAGACAAGTGATTATTTGGAAAATTCACATTTCTTCATATTACAAAGCAGTTGTTTCTCCCTGAGAACTTGCAAGACTTGTTGTAAATGGGTTAGATGTTCTTCCCATGTGGCACTAAAAATCATAATATCGTCTAGATATACAATGACACATGAATCTATGAAATCCCACAATACATCATTCATCAATCTCATAAATGTAGCGGGTGCATTGCATAACCCAAAAGGAAGTACTAACCATTCATACAAACCCTGTTTTGTTTTGAAGGCAGTCTTCCATATATCCTCCTCCTTCATTCTAACTTGGTGATAACCAGACTTGAGATCCAACTTCGTGAAGAATTTGGCATGCTGAAGCTGGTCCAAGAGATCATCTATGCGGGGAAGTGGATATATGTTCTTTATGGTGATCTTGTTCAAAGCGCGGTAGTCGATGCACATTCTCCAAGAACCATCCTTCTTTGGCACCATCACAATAGGTGAACCACATGGTGAGGTGCTCGGACGTATCACCCCTTGGTCTAGTAGTTCCTGGAGTTGTTTCTTTACTTCAGTACTCTCAAGCAAGGATTGCCTATACAACCCGATGTTCGGTAGAGGGGACTCTGGCAATAGCTGAATCTCATGCTCTACTTCCCGTTTTGGTGGTAACCCACTGGGAGCCTGAAAAACTTCCTGAAAGGACTGAATAATACTATCCAAATCATGCTTTCCCTGGTTAGAAATCTCTGAAACTTCTACCCCATCTTGTTTATCCTTTAACAAAAGTAAACAAAACTGATTATGATTTGCCTGAATAAGTCATTTTGCTTGGTTAGCACTCACCATAGTAACCTGTGTCTTACGTTGGTGTGCCCGGATGTTGTAGCTGATCCCATCCTTGACCCATCTGTACCGGTTTTCCCTTCTCATAAATATAGCATCCCTGATATACAAGTAAGGACTCCCGAATACAACATCAAAAGCATCAAGTGGAATAACGTCAGCTTCCAAAACATCAATATACTGGGAATTTATCCCAAACTTGACCTTACATCTTCTTGTTACCTGAATTTCAACACCCTTCTTCACCCAACCCAAAGGATAAGGGTGTGGATGCTCGTAAGTCTCAAGACCAAGCTTCTTTACAACTGCTTCAGAAATCAAGTTAGACTGAGAACCGGTATCAACCAAAGCATTTACCTTAGTTCTCTTGATCTGGATTTTGATCTGGAATAGTCTACTCATCTCCTCTTCCTGGCTGTCCATGTTGGTGGCCGTGCATCCAAGCCTTTCGTCTACATCAGAGTCATCTTCGATTTCCACCTCCCCTTCTATTCTTACAGCTGTCATGGACTTCTTCGAGTCCTTGGTTTGGTTCTTCGGATGTAACTCCGGATGCAACTTCCAACATGTAGCGTCAGTATGACCATTAATATCACAGTTCTTGCAAAAATTCTTGGGATCTTTACAAGTATTTAAAGTAGTGGCAGCTTGTTTACCTTTCCCTTTC
The DNA here is from genome assembly GCA_019776745.2 of Taxus chinensis. Lineage (NCBI taxonomy): Eukaryota > Viridiplantae > Streptophyta > Pinopsida > Cupressales > Taxaceae > Taxus > Taxus chinensis. The sequence goes on from CM034147.1 coordinate 590,626,365, forward strand.
CACTTACCCTTGTTACTTGTTTGCCCATACTCTTTTTTCTGCTGATTTGTCGACTGCTTTGCCCTTGGCTCTGCTTCCCCTTGCTTCTTTTCATCATCTATGTAGTATGCTTGCACACACGCCTCATTGAGATCTTTGGGCTTGGTGGAGATGACTTTTCTTCGAAGGTGAGTGTGAAGTCCTCCCAAGTACTTAGTCAGAATATCCTCATCCTCCAAGTCCATGTTTAGCAACATGGCCTACCTCCGAAACTCTGTAGTATAGTCCTGCACACTTTGACCACTGCCTTGTCTAAAATACTGCCATTTAATCATTTGGTCAGTCTTGTGGCCAATAGGATAGAAGTTAGCTCTAAGTAATTCTTTAAATTCTTGCCAAGATTTCACAATAGGATGCTTCTTCTTTTCACAAGTGGTTAGATGGGTTTCCCACCAAACCAGAGCATGTCCCTCCATTTTGAGATGTGCAAAGGTGATCCTTTGTGCCTCAGTGACATTATGGATGCTAAAGTAGACTTCTAACTGTTTTAACCATTTATCAAGCAACTCCGCATCTACTTGTCCTTCAAAGCTTTTAATATCAACTTTCGTCTCAACTTTAAAAGGAGTATGATCGGATTTTACCTTTTCTCTTGTGTTTGAAGTCTCTTCTTCATGCTCTTCCCCATAACTTTCCTCATGGTGGCTCCTTCCTATGCCAAAATTTTCAGCTAAGCCCCGAACCACTGAGTCCATGGAGTCTTGTTTGACAGAAGTTGTCTTCTGTAAATCAGCAAGCTCTTCTTGCCTTCTAAACATCCTATCCATCATGGTCTCTAGCATCTTGATTCTACGGACCAAGTTCTCTTCCTCCATTTGTCCCCGAATTCTCTGTTTCCACTTCTTTGTAGAAATTTCTGGATCGCAAGGTAAAGCCTCTTCGCCTTTAGATCTCGTCACTATCATACAAATCCAAGAATGAATACCACAGTCCTGGATAATTGTTAGCTCTGATACCAAAATGATTTGTAAACTCTTCAACTTTGGAATTATCCACAGAAACACAAATAAACACTGTTGTTCTACTTTCTATTAGAAAATGACAGAGATAGCTAGTGAATGAATTATGCTTATGCTTAGAATCCACAATTGCAGGAAAGGAAAGAATTTAAGCTCATAAACACCAACAAATTTTATCCTGGAAACCTCCAGAGGAGGAAAAACCAGTCGGGAAGGGAAATTGCTCTTTCTTCCCACTTTTATTGGCCAATTCAAAATAACAAGTACAAAATTTACAATAAGTATGAAAGAGAAGTAGATAATATCTCACACTTCCTCCCAAATACTTGCTTGCTCTGTCTCAACACTCCTTTCTTCTACAAAACACAATTCCAGCACTAAGAACTTCTTGCTCACTTGCTTTCATGCTTCGATGATCCTATTCTCTTCTACAAACATGTATTTATAGCCTTTCTCATGTCCTCCCATGCACTGGAGGATGGGAAAGGTCATGGAGGAGAAGAGACACGAACAACCTTCCAAATTATGGGTTGTTCGTTTCATATTTTTGTTTTCTATCTGAAAGAGCCAGGACCGCCACCCAATGCAGACCGGCGGTCCCAGGACCTCTGCCCTGGTTGGGCGGCGGTTCTGTAACCACCGCTCTGCATAGAGCGGCGGTCCTATTACTAAAAAGGTAGAACCTCCGTGTATCATTTTTCCTTCTTCGTGCTGACTGTTTTGATGAAGTAGATTCATTTTGGATCCCTTTTCATTGACACTATGTAAGTTTTTTTTAGTAATTGAAGGCATGCATGGGCATTTTAAATTAGTTTTAACATTTTGTACGATTTTATCGGTCTGTTTAAGTCATCTCAAGACAACCTCCATGAGTAGTCATTACACTAATACATTTTTTTCTTCACGTATTTTTGGTCATGACTACTCATGGGGGTCATTGTGAGATGACTTAATACACATGTAAATCCCACAAAAAATTAAAAGCAGGTATGCAAGATTTTGAAATGTTATAACTGGGTTTAACGCTCATATGGGGAGATATTCTAGAGCATATCACTCTAGAATTTTTGCATGGTAAAGTCCCACGTTAATGGTATTCTCAACCACAGTGCTTCGACTATGTAATTTTTTCAAAGGCTCTACAAGCTGGGCGTAAAATTCCAGAAAAGTAGTTGATTGGGATTGACTCGCAAGTGCAACCAAGTTGATGGGGAAGTAAGTTTTTGCTGAATTTGGCAAGTTTTTGCAAAAGTCTCCCTAACGTCAACAAAATGGAATTTTGGAATAGCCCTTTTCAAATTACTCGAGTTTTTTCTCATGATAGAGTTGTAGCCCAATAGAGGTTGTGGAGTGTGAATCATGTATGAGTCTCAACAAAATGTTCTTAACATATTTTTGTTGAGACTCATGTCGTTCAAAAGCAATGCTTTGAGCGAAATTTTTTCTACATATCAAAATTCATTTTAATTAATTTATTAGGAGTAATGCTTCAACTTGTGACACAATTTTCTCTCAGCTTAAGTGTAAGTTTAATCATTAGTGTCATCAGAAAGAAATTTTCAGGTCATTCTTAGAAATTGGTCATAACAAAAAATATGAGTAGTATTGAGGGAGACACGACCTATGGAAGTTGACCTTTCAAAACTTCCATTTGCAGTTATACCCTAGCAAGAAAGCAGACAATAATTGTAATTATCATTGTGAGAAAGAATTTTGAATGTCTTTTTTGCATATTGAAGAAAAAATAAAGTTATTCATTCATACAAGATTTCAAATTTAAATTATCATTATAAATAAATATAGATTGAATGCAATTTCTCTCTTGGCTTGAAATCCTAGCTGTTAATTGAAGTGTTTTGGTGGGTCATTCAAGAATAGATATTTGAGAAATATTTTTTGGAGAACTGATTCAACTGAAATGCTTAATCCTTTAAGGGGGTAGTAACCAATGGTATATTATCCTAATCAACTAGTTTCCAAAGCTAATTGAAGTAATATCATAATAATACATGAAAAAAGATAGATAATGATAGATAAATGAAATTAATTACTAGTGTTGAGAAGGTGGAAGAAGGACTTAGCCGATATTCTAGTTCATCTGTGTTGATTCTAGGACTAACATGACAACTAGAAATGAGTTGGAAATGATCCGATAGAGACTTACTCTTTGAAAGCTATGTCCTTGAAGAATATTCTTGTACTAAAGCATCAAACTCAGACTATAGCGAGGTTATGGTATGCCCTTTATGTTACAGTCCATTGTCCCTATGTGACTTTTAGCTATTCTACAATTTTTTGTGTATGCTGCACTACTTCCTATTATCTTTTCTATCTATGCAATGTGGGCCTCTAATACCGTGTGATATTTTTTGTGCAATTGATCTAAGTGAATCTTCAAAATCATAGATGATGAGAGGAGTCCTACAAAAAAAATGTTATTAGTCGTGTTGTAATAACCCCTGTGCACTCGATAATGTCACCACTACTTTGAAGAGGTCTCAAACCACATGTCATTCTCACCTAGCATGTGATATTTAGAATGTATGCAACCATATTGATAATCTTGACCTTGCAACAATGTGATTGTACTTGAACCTTTTTCCCTAACTTGACTTGACTTTTATAATGTGCCTTTTTGTGTTTGCAGATCTTAGTGGATGACTTCCCTAGAATGAATATGCAAAATATATGAGGCTTAAGGGAGTCTTGGAGTAGCTTTGGTTGTGATTGCTCTTAGTGTTTGCTCACTGGAATACCAAGAGTCAAGTAGATAGAACGCCCTCCTCAATATGAGATAAATAACCTGCTTATAAATGCATTTTGGGTCTAGAAAACTAGGAAAAGGTAGACTAGAAGTGTACCAAAGAGATAGAAATCAAAAAATTACTGTTGGAGGGGAAAGGGGACCAAAGCGACTAGGTGGGTCCATAGCATACAGACGCTATTGCCCTTTCTAGGCACTTTGGTCCTAGATGCATGTGTCAATGATTTGAGAATTGGAATTGAATGTGCGAGGGTATAGCCTGATTTGATGGAGTAATACGACCGTTATACGAACTAGGTTGGTTGTGTAAGGATGAGTAAGATATAACAAGGGATAACATTATTGGCCAAATTGAACAAGTGTGGGCTAATGCAAGAGTGTTGTACAATTTGTGTTGTTGTAAGACATGAATTATCAAAATGAGTGCTTACATTTGCCCCCCCTTTAAGTATGGAATCGAAAATTGTGTGCTTAAAGGAAAAGTCACCTAAGTGTGTAGACACACTTTGCCTTTTGCTCAGAACACCTTGTGCTTGTGCTAGGACATTTTCTTTTCTCTAGTTGTGTTTGTTTCACCAAGATGAGTGCTTGTTGAGAAAAAGTGTAGTCAATGTCCATAGTATAGAAAATCAAACTTTAATATGAAAATCTTGAACTTAGTGTGAAACTAGCAATATGTAAGTAGAAAAGCAAAACAAAGGAAAGAGTACTCCTGATTGTTTTGTGAGAGAGGGGGAGAGAGTACTCATGCTATCGTTGCCATGGAGATTTGTTGAACTTTGTGTTCAAGCTAGTTGGAAGGACTTGGGGGTGATCAGTCCCCAAGTGGAATGTGCCAAGGAGAATAGAAAGAAGTGCAAATGCACCCCACATGGTGAAGAGAACTGTTTAGGGAGCGTTCCGTTTACTCCACATCCCTCCACAAAAATATGGGCAGTAGGAAGTCAAGCCTACGAGGATAAAAATCACCTCAACACTTCCCAAGAACCACATATAAGTGCGTTATATCCCCTGCAGACTTTGGTCCCAGATGCATGTGTGAATGATTTGAGAATTGGAATTGAATGTGCGAGGGTATAGCCTGATTTGATGGAGTAATACGACCGTTATACGAAACTAGGTTGGTTGTGTAAGGATGAGTAAGATATAGCAAGGGATAACATTATTGGCCAAATTGAGCAAGTGTGGGCTAATGCAAGAGTGTTGTACAATTTGTGTTGTTGTAAGACATGAATTATCAAAATGAGTGCCTACATTTGCCCCCCCATTTAAGTATGGAATTGAAAATTGTGTGCTTAAAGGAAAAGTCACCTAAGTGTGTAGACACACTTTGCCTTTTGCTCAGAACACCTTGTGCTTGTGACAGGACATTTTCTTTTCTCTAGTTGTGTTTGTTTCACCAAGATGAGTGCTTGCTGAGAAAAGTGTAGTCAATGTCCATAGTATAGAAAATCAAACTTTAATATGAAAATCTTGAACTTAGTGTGAAACTAGCAATATGTAAGTAGAAAAGCAAAACAAAGGAAAGAGTACTCCTGATTGTTTTTTGTGAGAGAGGGGGAGAGAGTACTCTTGCTATACCTTGCCATGGAGATTTGTTGAACTTTGTGTTCGAGCTAGGTGGAAGGACTTGGGGGTGATCAGTCCCCAAGTGGAATGTGCCAAGGAGAATAGAAAGAAGTGCAAATGCACTCCACATGGTGAAGAGAACTGTATAGGGAGCGTTCCGTTTGCTCCACATCCCTCCACAAAAATATGGGCAATGGGAAGTCAAGCCTACGAGGATAAAAATCACCTCAACACTTCCCAAGAACCACATATAAGTGCCCCTGCAGACTTTGGTCCCCATATGCATGTGTGAATGATTTGAGAATTGGAATTGAATGTGCGAGGGTATAGCCTGATTTGATGGAGTAATACGACCGTTATACAAACTAGGTTGGTTGTGTAAGGATGAGTAAGATATAGCAAGGGATAACATTATTGGCCAAATTGAGCAAGTGTGGGCTAATGCAAGAGTGTTGTACAATTTGTGTTGTTGTAAGACATGAATTATCAAAATGAGTGCCTACATTTGCCCCCCCCCCTTTAAGTATGGAATTGAAAATTGTGTGCTTAAAGGAAAAGTCACCTAAGTGTGTAGACACACTTTGCCTTTTGCTTAGAACACCTTGTGCTTGTGCTAGGACATTTTCTTTTCTCTAGTTGTGTTTGTTTCACCAAGATGAGTGCTTGTTGAGAAAAGTGCAGTCAATGTCCATAGTATAGAAAATCAAACTTTAATATGAAAATCTTGAACTTAGTGTGAAACTAGCAATATGTAAGTAGAAAAGCAAAACAAAGGAAAGAGTACTCCTGATTGTTTTTGTGAGAGAGGGGGAGAGAGTACTCCTGCTATCGTCGCCATGGAGATTTGTTGAACTTTGTGTTCGAGCTAGTTGGAAGGACTTGGGGGTGATCAGTTCCCAAGTGGAATGTGCCAAGGAGAATAGAAAGAAGTGCAAATGCACCCCACATGGTGAAGAGAACTGTATAGGGAGCGTTCCGTTTGTTCCACATCCCTCCACAAAAATATGGGCAATGGGAAGTCAAGCCTACGAGGATAAAAATCACCTCAACACTTCCCAAGAACCACATATAAGTGCCACTGCAGATGAACACAAATCCAATTGATTTGCAAATGATGACACAATGTACCGGGGCAATGTTAACTTGCATGTACCCTTGGTGCCACTATAATCTGAACTGTACCTTGTATCCTTCCATTGAAATTAAGTAAAGAATTTGTAAATGTCCTTGAGAAATTGTACCAATTGAGAAAATTATTGAATTCTGCCCCCAGGCAAAAGCGTATGGAATGGGCCATAGTTAGCATACTCGGCGACTACTCGCCAATTTTTTTTTCAAACGAATAATTGCTCAAATAACTCGCCACTCGGGCTCATATTTGCCAATACTCGGTGAGTCTGAGCTAAATACTAGCCTAACACGGACAGTACATGCAACATGTCAAAAACACTAAAAAAACGCGTGTTTTTTTTCTTTATAAGGCACTAAAAAACTTCATTCTCATTCACACAACCATTTGAGTTTGCATTGCATGTGTTGAACGAATTTTTGAGTGAATTTGAAAAGGAAATTTGGAGAATTGCATTTGGAGGTAAGTTTTTTTTTAAAATTTCTTTCAAGTTTGTGTAAATTTAGTCTATATTATTTAAGTTTTATATATTCATATTGTAATTCTAAATACATCTAATGTAAAAGCGAATGCTTTTAAATTTTTAATAGTCATTTGTAGACGGAGATATGTTTTTGTATACAAATTCATTCTAAATCATTTAAATTTTATATATTCGTATTATAATCGATTCATCAAATATGTTTTGTAATTTTAAATATGTTCAATGTGATTGTGAATCATTTTAAATTTTTAATAATCATTTGGAATCGGAAGTATGTTATTTTTACTAAATTATGGTGAAATATGGTTATTCAAGCACATTTTAAATTTTTTTTAATTAAGCTTACGTTTTTTTTTAATTTTTTAAATGTGCATTGTGTTGCAGATTAGAGATTAGCAATGGCATTAGGCTCGGCATCAGGTTTGACGTTTGGGTCAGCATCACTACCAGGAACCGTTCCTGCAAACGCCTTTACCCTTGCTTGGAAGTATGGTGTATGTGAAGTAATTTCAGGAACAATGGTTTGCAATATTTTCGGCAAAACAGTTTCTGGAGACATCAATCGTCTGAAGTATCACCTTGCATGTATTGTTTGCCAGAACGTTGTGGTTCCCCCCAATGTTACGGAAGAGGCAAAGCGAGAGATGAGAGCAGAGCTGACAGAGCTAGAGGAGAAGAAACTGGAGAGGGAAAGGGTGCATGCAGCCATAGCAGAAGCTCTTAGACCTGGGGCTGGAATGACAGAGGATTCAGAGGATGATGCGGTGACAATTGCAGGCTCTACTCGTGGTCCATGCATACGAACTGGAAGAGGCACATCTGTTTTCATTGAGTTTGAGCGAAGACATACATACATTTTTTCTACCAAGGAACATACTTGGAGCACATCCTTCATTGCAAGGTACAATTTGGAATAAGGATATGCACGAGGAAGTGGATAAAGCATACGCGAATTTTTGGTACTACAACAACCTTCCATTCAATATGGCAAAGAGCCCGTACTGGGAGTACTTGCTGACAACATTGACAGTTGTAGGGAAAGGGTACAAGGCACCCTCTCTAAAAGACTTGAGTGGGAAATTGCTCAAGGGTGCAGTTGCAGATACAACCACAATTCTAGAAGATCAAAAGAAACAATGACACAAATACAGATGCACCATTCTTTCAGATGGGTGGACAGATGGAAGGAACCGCACCCTCATTCATTTTTTAGCAGCTTCAAAGGGTGAGATGATGTTTTTGAAGTCTATTGATGCCTCTAACATAGTAAAAATGCAGAGAATTTGAGTGTTATGTTGGAGAAGATTGTATTAGAGGTAGGTATACAAAATGTTGTGCAAGTTGTCACAGACAATGCAACATCATATGTGGCGGCTGGGAGACTAGTGCAAGAGAGACATCCATCACTCTTTTGGATTCCTTGTGTGGCTCATTACATTCACCTTCTTTTGGAGGACATAAGCAAAATTGATTGGGTAAGACTGGTTGTAGAAGATGCAAGAAACATAATAAAGTACATATATAATTACCCTTGGGTTCTGAGCTTGACGAGAGAACACACAAAGGGGAAAGAGCTTGTGCGAGCTGATGTCACAAGGTTTGCAACTAACTTTTTGATGTTGCAAAGTATTTCTAGTTTGTTGACATCATTGAAGCAAATGTTTGTGAGTCAAGCATGGCTAGACTCACAATATTCAAAGAAAGCTGATGGAGAGAGGACTCCAAAGATAGTTTTTGATGATATCTTTGCAAAGAGAGCTATAGAGATCATCAAGGTAATTTCAAAATTCGATTTATATTTCAAGTTGATTCCTTTATTTTAACTTGTTAAATTATAAATATATTGTTATTTACTTTTTTACTTTATTTGTAAATTTGTAACCTTACATTTTAATTTGTGTGTAAGTGTCAGAGCCGTTGGTGAGGGTTTTGCATTTGGTTGATGGGGAGCAAAATCCTATGGGGGACATTTATGAGGCCATGGATAGGGCCAAAGAGTATCCGAAACTATTATAGGGGGGATATCGCCACATATGGTCCTTTTTGGGAGCTTATTGATCAAAGGTGGAACAATCAATTCCACAAACCTATTCATGCAGCGGGGTACTACCTCAACTCCAAGTTTTTCTTCTCCGATGGGTTCACAGATGTGAACGTAGAGGCTATGGAGGGCCTTTCAACATGTATTGAGAGGATGATACCAGAGGTTGAGACGAGGGACCTCATTGTTTTAGAGCTGCAAAATTACAAACATGCTAGAGGGAGACTCTTTTCTTTAGGGTTAGCTATCCGAGGGAGAACCACACAGTTACCAGGTAATAAAATTAGAATGTTTACTAAGTTACTTATTAGTTACAAATTTGATTTTATTCATTACTTATAAACTTTTGATTATCTTGTTTGTAGGTTCTTGGTGGGAATATTGGGGAGGAAATGCCTCGTAACTAAAAAAGCTAGCTCTCAGAGCTCTATCTCAACCTTGTAGCGCTTCTGGATGTGAACGCAACTGGAGTTAATTTGAAACCATTCACACGAAGAAGCACAACAAGTTGACGAAAAAACGGCTCGACAACTTGGTTTTTGAGCAATACAATCTCCGGATTCGCACAAGATAAGTGGAGGCCACATCAGAAGAGCTTATTGATTTGGATGAGATAGATCCATGCAACGAGTGGAATGGGCAAGAAGAGGAAATATCTGTGTTCACAAAAGATAAGATAGCTTCTTTCGAGAGGGAAGCTATGGAGGGAGAAGCACTAACATGAGATATTGGATTGGATGACATCTTTGGAGGTGATCTCAAACATTCAACAAAGGAGCCACCACCATTTACTTCCAGGTTGGAGTTAGAGTCGTAACCTTCTAGGAGGAGCGAGGAGATGCGACTGAGTGTGGGGACTAGTAGAGGCAATGAACCCTCTCCCCAATATTTCTCTAGAGTGGGGAAGAGGAAAATGTAACTTATTGTATATTGTAACGTGCATAGATATGAAATTTATGATGATAATTTTCAATGAGAATGATCATGAACTCATAACACTTATCAACCGACTGTTGTATTCGCATGATGATGCGATTTCGTATTGTATTTGTATTCAAATCTAATAGAAAACACTTCTCCAACATTTTATGGACTCATTTGATACATTTTGTAGCTATATTTTGCATAAAATTTATGTTTTTTAAAGAAATTTGTGCATTTTTTAAGTTGCTGAATATTCCTGAATATTTGCCGAGTCAATTATTTTTTGGTTTGCTGAATATTTACCGAATACGAGTAGGCAAACTATTGAATGGGCCATAGTGTCTGGACGCTATGGTCTTTGTTGTATGTTTTTGTCCCTGTATGTTTTCTGACGCAAGTTTGTTTTTGAGCCATTTTATGAACCTCTGAAATGTGTGATTTTGTAAATGTTATTTTGTTTCCTGATTCTAAACTGCCTTAAGGGTGAGATATCATCCGATAATTGCCCCTATGTTTGGGGCGCACGAGATAGAGTAATGTGAGTGCGGCATAAACAAGAGGACCTATAGCTGAGGTGCACATGTGTTGTAGGATTCTTGTAGGGGAAGGAGGGGAGTGCACATGGTGTATACCATGGCATATGCATAATAATATAGTAGAAAAACTAGCAAAGTGTTAGTAGCAAACAATAGAGAAACAACATTGTAGATGTAAGAAAAAACATGGAAGGACACACAAATAGAACATGGCAAACAAAATGTTGCATACATGGGACACCACTAAGAATGTTGCAAGACAATTGAGGCATTGAAGGCTAACAAGAAACAAAAAAGTAACATAGGGCATTGTCCGCAAACAAGTGAAATCACAAATCATGCATGTAAAACAAGAAACAAACCACAATATAAAAATGATCTCGGTTTGGAAGTAACTTGCAAAACATATACTACACATGAAGCACCCAATAACATGTTAGAGTAATGAATAGTATGACACGATTTATGTACTGAGTAAATGAGGTAAGAGAAAGTAAAACAACAAAGATTGGAATAATAGCCCTTGTATGTGAGAAGTGTAAAGTGGATGCCCCTCATTGCTGTAGAGGAACTGGTGGAGTGTAGTGTCAAACATCTTGCATCGTGTAACAATTTGTGTGTAGGATGCATTCAACTCAATGTACCATGTGAATGCACATGTGTATAGAAAAAGGATATAACATACTATGTACCAAGCTGACATGATAACTAATGTGCAACATGAATAATACAAGCGTGCAATAGAAACAACTAGGCAAAAGCAATGCAAATAATTTTGGATGTTTGTATATATGCGAATGTTTTTGGATTTTAAGCATATTTGAATATTTTTGTATTTTTAGCTCCCCCTAAGGGCATAGATGAAAACCTTTTCTTTGAAGAGAAGGGTGGGTGATCCAAGAATGCCCTGAGGGGGGAAATATTTAGATTTTTAATGCTTGTTATGAATAGAAACTATGTAACTAGAGATGGAAAACAAGATTTCCCTCTAGTGTGTGTGTGTGTAAAGTGAGTTTCGGGTGTGTAGCCGCTCCCTCAACATTCAAGTTGAACCTATAAACAATGTGTGCCATCAAGAAACGAGGGGGAAGTTGGCTGCCCCCCATAGGTGAGTAGTATATGAAGCATCCAATTAGAACCTCCTAAGGAGGAGGAGAAGCTGTCGGGGGAGATGGAAGTTTGGGCCTCAGTTGTGCCAAATAATGTGACTCAAGTGTATATGCCATAGAAATTTTGGGAGGAGAGCAAGGTGGACTAAATCCACAAGATGCCATGTGTGACTTAGATGATTGACGAATGTGACGCTTGAATGTGACGCTTCAGGATCAGGATTGGGAGTAGCCAAAATTGGGGTGCTGCACATGGCTTCCTTCAGCTGCTCTAAGGATTTAGTGGCTACGTTTGTCTGATGGAAGGCATCCTTCTTTAGCAAATGCAATGAGTGGGGTTGCTATTCTACCATATCCCCGCACAAATCTTCTGTAGTACCCTGTTAGTCCTAGGAACCCACGAAGATTTTTGAGATTTTTGGGCCTTGGCCATTCCACCATAGCTTTGATCTTCTGAGGTTCAACTTTGATGCCTTCATGGGATACAATATGACCCAAGTACTTTACCTCTTGTACAACAAAAGAACATTTGAATGGCTTTGCATAGAGAGTATGTTTCTCCAAAACTTCCAACACTTTATTTACATGTTGTAAGTGTTCTTCCCATGTCTTACTGTAAATCAATATGTCATCAAAGAAAACTAATACAAATTTCCTTAAAAACGGCCTAAAAATAGTGTTCATCAAACTTTGAAAGGTTGAGGGCACATTTGTAAGATCAAAAGGCATTACCAAAAACTCATAATGGCCCTCATGAGTCATGAAAGCCGTTTTATGAACATCTTCCTCTTTTATCCTAATTTGATGGTACCCCGAACGAAGATCTAATTTTGTGAAATAAATAGCATCGTGCAATTCATCAAGTAAATCATCAATTACTGGAATAGGAAACTTATCTTTGATGGTGTACTTGTTGAGTTCTTGGTAATTTGGACACATCCTCCATGTTTCATCCTTCTTACGTACCATGACCACTGGTGAAGAATATGCACTCTGGCTATGCCTGATGATACCTGCCTTCAACATTTCCTCCACCATTTTCTCGATCTCACTTTTCTGGGAATATGGGTATCTGTATGGTCTGATGTTAGGTGTTTGGCTCCCTGGAATCAACTGAATGGCATGATCATGATCCCTAACTGGGGGTAGTCCCTTTGGAATTGCATCAAAAACAGATGAGTGAGCATCCACAACCTTCTAAAGATCGGGTGGCATTGAAGACTCTGTATTTTGTACTTCTATGGAAAATAACTTTGCTATAAATCCATCTACTCCTTTTCTGAGAACCTTCTGCATCTGATGAGAGCTAATAATCTGTGGAGACTTAGCTACCATCCCATTCAATTGTATTGTCCTCCATCTGAATGAAATCGCATGAACAATTCTTGGAAATTCATCTCTATAGTACCTAAGGTTGTGAGCCATTGGACACCCAAAACAATATCTGCCCCTCCCATAAAAATAGCAAACATAGGTGAGTCTAACATGTAGTGTCCCATGGAAAGCTTGATACTATGGCACTTTCCTGTGCACTTGACTGTCCCACCATCCGCAATCATAACTTGCATTTCTGAAGCTGGGTAAATAAAACAATTGAGGTGGGCAGCTAATTTACTATTTATGAAGTTATGAGTACTCCCCGTGTCAATCAACACCGTCACCTTCTGTTTTTTGAGATAGCCAATAACCTGGAGTGTTTGAGGAGTACTAATACTTGACAATGCATGGCAAGAAATTGTAGGTTCATGATCCTCTACTTCATCTTCTACTAGTTCCTCAGCCTCTCTTATAATTTCAACTTCCTCATCATCCTCATTACCTCCATCAATATAGAACAACTTCTTCTCAGCACATTTATGTCCCTGTCCATATTTGCTATCACAATTAAAACATAATCCTTTTGCTCTCTTTTCTTCCATTTGTTGAGGAGTCAGTCTAATTGGCCTAGCAAATGAAGGGGAAGAGATACTACGGTCTCTGGTGTTAATGAAAGGTGGCCTCCTACTACAAAGAACTTTTTCCTCTGCACGACGTGCCATGATAATAGAATCAAAAAGCTTGAGTGGATTAAACATACGTACCTCATGCTCGATGTGATCCTTAAGACGCCCAAGAAACAGGTCATTCAGATTCTCTTCTGGAATATTCTCCACCCTTAAGGATAGGTTTTGGAATTGATGCAAATAATCTTTGACTGATCCTGTTTACCGTAACTTTGCTAATTGACTAAAGTAGTTCTCTGAAACACTGGAACTATAGTGCAATTGCAACTCCTCGGTAAAAACTGTCCAAGTGACACCTAGACCATTCTTCTGCCTCTGGGCACATAACCATCGATACCAAACAAATTGGCCGGGTTCAAGATACAGGGATGCCAATGTCACCTTTTGTCCTGATGGTGTTTGATGTAAATCAAAGAAGTTCTTGTTAGTGCAAAATCACAGATCACCCATGGATGTTGATCAGATTTCTAGGTTGATCATACTAGCATCCAGTGTGATTGCATAACATTGAATCCTTTCTCCAAGTGTGGGACTTGCAAAATGAGAAAGGAATCTCCAGAGAAGGCTGGTTCCTATTCCTCTGTTCAGATGCACACGAAAAACGCAGAGGGTTTATTTCAAAACCTAATCTAATCTTGCCAAGGAGATAGGGTAAGAAGATGCGTAAAAATAAACCTAAGTTAACAGAGGTGATGCACCGAGGAATGAAGAACATCTATCTTTGCAATTAAACACAGACCATTAATATGTGATGCAAGATCATGCACAGATAACAAAATTTGCAGTGAAAGACCAGGAGGATGCAAATGAACACAGAGAGGGTTGACTCCATCATCCACAGACATGCATTACTTGCTCAAAGATTGATGCAATACACTACAAAATGCCAAGAGGCAGAGTCGCATTACAGTTTCAAATGGGAGGTTCGAACTCCACAAACTCGCCTGATAAAGAGAAGAAGGGAGGATACTAAAACATTTTTTTGAATGTTCGACCTTTTTAAAGAAGCCCCTCCTTACAATATATAGGAAAAATGAGAGAGGGAAGAGAGAGGAAATCCAGATCTACCCCAACCACTTCTAGGTTGCATTTAAAAAAGTCTCATTATGGCAGATAGCGGCGAATCCTGGCGAAATTGGACTGTCTAGCAGAAACGGCGAACTATCTATTGTATTAAAGCTGGTTGTTGAAACGTCGCTAGGGTTTGTCTATTATTACGTGCCAGAGGCGTTTCTCAATTTTCTCACTCCAAACTGAACCAAAATGCAATATTGACCCCGGAATCGTGCAAAGAATTTCGCCAGCTTTCCATTGATATAAAGAACGTGCAAATCCGAGCTCTGGATCAAAAGATATGATCGTTTGAAGATTTAAGGGCAAAAAAACGGCCCAAAACGGATCGGCGGGAAAACATTTGAATTTTTCCCGCGCTCTGCTACTTGGATGACACGTGTCGGGCGCTGATTGGATGAGCAATTCTCTCTCCTCCACCTTTCCGTGGGCTTTCCTTTGAAATTTCAACCTTTTTCATACTTTGGAAAAATTCTCATTTTCCCCCCGTAAGCCTCGCCACTTGGGACACGTGGCATGCATTGGTTCGTTGGACAAGGGCGCGGGGAGAACCTTTAGGCTTTTAGATTTTTTGGCCAAAACTTGTGCTAAATTTTCTAAGTGAGCTCCCTGAGCTCCGCACTGCCTGCTCCATAGGACACGTGTCCTGAGGTCTATTTGCTCGGGCCGTACCCTTCAAACCTCGCCCTTTGAACTTTTTGAAAGGCCCAACGTTAAGGAACACTTCTGTGTCGAAATGCTTTTATGTGCGCCTATACCCTTGTGAAACGTCGTACACACTCTGATTCGTTGGCGGCTTTTCCGGGTCAGGTTCGCGTCTCGCATATTTTTGGCCCGGATGTCCCAAACCATCTAGGGGAAGAAATTTGCTCCGATCCGCCCGATTCGGACTTCCCTGTTTCCCTCTAAAAGAGTGTCGAAGACTTGTGGCACATTTCCTATTCGCTTCCGGCTCTTTCGGGTCTCCGCGTATGCGCGTACTTTTGGCCTAGATGTCCCAAGATATTGTGCGAAACAGACTGAGGCATTTTTCGATCCCAGTTCATTGCACTTTCGGCCATTAAAACCGGCTTTTCGTGTCCCGACTGGTTGCGTCCCAGCCGTCCCAATTGCTTGCGAACCTGCATCTTTTGGCAGCTTTTCGGCCGATTCGTGCCCCGACGTCCCAATGTCTCGCAGACCACCTGGACTAGGACTTAGCCCATTTTTTCCATTTCTCTGGTCTCCCAAGCTTTGTATTTGCATGTTGTCAAATTTACCCTAGGGGAAAATGTGAATTTTGGATAACAGTTCTCCATGCCACTTGATTTAGGTCCAATTCAGGGGATTTTTACCATTAAATTTGCGCATATCCACTTTCGGCATCATGTTCCATGGTTGCGAATAAATTGGATTTTGAGAAACTGGGCTGGAAAAGTGATCCAAATTTATGTTTTATCTTTGACCTATGATTTTGAACTGAAGATCCTCCTTGGTTGATATGGGCCGGATTTGGGCCATACTGGTTACCCTTTACAATGTTGCATGATATCATATCAACCGATGATTCATGTGGGCTATGTCTCCTTTATATGAGGCCATCTCAGCTATTGTAACTATTTTGCAGTCTCATATTCAAGTTTGGCTCACCTTATTTGATCAACTGAGGTAAACCCTAGTACTGAGGAATCTGAATTTACTTTCCTTCTGACTCACATCTCATCAATCACTACCCCATCTTTATCTGGCTAGTTTTACCCGGAGTAAACCGGATTATTTCTTGATCTTGTGGGAAGGCCCTGCCATGATGTCTGAACCTTAGGGTTTAGGTTTTTGATACAATTTCGGGCCGAACAGGAAAAAACACAGAGAAGATACTAATACTATTTTCTTGAGAGCTTTCCGAAAATGTGAAGAACTTGAAAATATTCCACATGTTTGCGCAACTAGGGAGCGATCTTTATGAAAAACCCTAAATTTGTAATAACTTTTGCAAAATAAATCAAAAAATTCTTACATTTTTTAGGGAACTTACTTGAAATGTTTCGCAACTCTAGTAAAAATATCTCCCACCAATTCACCGGCTCTGGTTCGCAATATATGGCGGAAACAGAAAATTAGGGTTTTTACCCTAATTTTGGCTCAGATCGCAGCTCTGATACCACTTGTAATGAAATTACTTGTATAATTCAGATTAATATAAACAATAGAACACCAAATAACACAATATTTCAGAATAATGTTCTCAATATGCAAGGGTAGAATAGCTTCGCCACTTCGAGGGGGCAACCTCCAAACCATATAATAAGACTCAAATGCTCAAATGATAATGAAATACTGCCTATAATCCCCTATATATACTATTCATATGCTATGGCCATCACCAAGGCCGACCTATTAAGCATGAGAAAGTATAAATGATATAATAAAATGATATGGTAAAGCCACAAGTTGGCTATTCATATCCTAATACAAGCAATAGGTTAAGGGTGTAACAACTTGTATTCAGGAAATGGCTAAAAGATCACAAACCAGATTTATAGGACTCCTGTTATAACCCTGAAAAATTGAAATTCAAACTCTTCCTAGGGCAAGCAAATTCCCTAGGTGAGCTTTAATAAGCCCTTCAAAAAAGGGGTTAAACCTTGCAAATATCCTTTCAAACTTATGCCAAAATTAGTAGAAAACCTTTATCAATCAATTGCAGCTGTTAAAAATTAGAATTGGATGTGGAATTAATTAATTATGAAACCCTAACCAGCGAACATTCATCGAGCTTGAAAGAAATAGTATATCATCTCCAAAATTCATCAAAGTCGGGATCTTGACCTTAATAAAATATAGGGAACAAGAGAGTAATTTCAGATTTGCCAAAATGTGTATCACACATACCAAAATTCCACTCTAAGGTAGGTGGCTTCCACTCTAAACAAATATAATATTGCACCAAAGATACCACACATGCAAGAGAAAGATACTTTATTTCTTTTCAAATCACCTTGCACACCAAAAACCTCATGAATGGTTTTTCGTCTTTCACAAGTTTACCAACCAAGAGTTTTTGTCCTTGGATGAGGTCCTCAACCCAAGGGTTTTCATCCATGAGAGAGTAAAAGGGCTACACTAGCCAACTTTCAACAGGATATGAATAATCACCAAAAACATAAGATCATTAATGCCCAAGCGACCTCCTTAAATAGCCTCAATGATGCAGAGAAAATTAAATTCTCCATACGTTCATTCAATAAAGAAGGTTCAAACAACAACTTCGCCTCCAACTCTGCATATAAGGATCATTCACAAGCCTAAAATGGATCTAATATACAAAAATTGATCAAATTCTCCAAAAATGGCTCAACACATCACTCTTCTCTGTTTCAACCCTGCATTCAATGTCTGTTCACCTATCACAATGATTCTTGATCAAGGAAACAATCAATTCTTCATTTTCTCCAAAACTACACTATCACTTTTCTCAATTAGTTCTTCAGTCAAACAAGCAACTTCTTGCTTTTTAGCCTCCAATGTCCTCTGCAACCTTCATACCCTGCCTCACACTCATCCAACAATGTTATTCCAACCATCAATAGAATACAAAAAGATCAAGACCTTACTTTGACCTATCTTTCACAAAAGGCTGCTTATTTGTGTTCTTAAGAACAAGTAGCTTGCATGGTTCATACTTAGAAAGATCTAAGACTACCCATCACAAAGTAGAAACATCTTTAAATACCCTTTAGGGCCAATATGGTGCAGGGTAAATTTGATAGCCCAAGTCCTTTGTCTTTTTCCTCAATCCCACTTTCACTTTCCTATTGCCTTTGACTCCTACCTCGCCTTCGTTTCATGTCTTTTCAATCATAACTTTCTTCTCAAATGGATTCCAATCTAAAATTACGTTATATCCAATCACCCATTTGGTCTTACCCAACAGTGTATAAAGTTTCATTAGCATTTCCTTTACAAAATATGCTTCAAACTTCCAAAACAAGTTTCCAAGTAGGTCTTGGAGGGTAGTAACAGGTTTCCTATTTAGGACTATCACTAATAACTCAAAATACATCCAATGGAATCCTAAAATTCCTTCAAAAATAGTTAAAAGGAGAGTACCATCATCATTTCTTTTAGGTCTTAAGTCAATGTATGTTAATTTGATGCTTCAAATCTCTTATTTAACCTTCATTAAAACCCTAACTGTGAATTTCATACTAGCCCGAGAAGAGGAAAAATCCTATAACTTTTACAAGGTCTTGCATTCAAAACTTGAAACTTGCCCATGAAGCCTGTTCCAACCTCTCTTTCAGATCTAAACTACCAGTGGTGACATTATTGCAAATCGCATCGATTTTAAGTGAACAAGGATATTGTGCAGGCTCGTTAGGAAAAGGTATACTAAACCCTTCTCAAACTTGAATAAATAGAGGTTCTTTGGAACAAACACTTGAATCTCGTTCCCAACCTATCTTTTGCAACCTCTTCCTTTATATTTCATGCCTTTATCTCACTCCTCTCCATGACAAGCACGTGAAGACTCAACCCACTCCGGGAATACAGTCACAGTACAATTTCTTTGAGGTTTTCTTAGGCATGCAGGGAGAACGTCTGATGATTCAAACTCATATAGATGCAACTGACACCTTAAGGCTTTTTACCATGAAATTATCAATTAAACAGGCTCATCAATGCACCTTGCAAAGCTATTACAGTCAGTCTCACAATCGTGACAGTTAAAGGATTCTTGAAATGTGTAAAACAGAGTAAGAGTTCTTCATAACCACTAAATCACCCACATGCAGGGATCATATCCCTTAGCAAGCATCTAGTTTCAATCTGTGATTCATTGAAGTCATACAAATAATTGGAGTGCATCATGCAATGTAGAATCTTTCACACCTCCACATATCATATTCATAATCTCATCTTGTTAGACTTTATTATGGATTTAGGAGATAATCATTTTCCAAGTATGAGACTCAGTTAAACCTCAAGAGTTACGCTCAACTCCATGCCCAATAGATGCTTCAAGGTAGTTTTTTGTATCTCCCCTCTCTTACCTTCCTTAGACAGGTCAGATGTCCCATGGAGGTCTACCAAACTTTGTCTAATTCGAATTACATCTCCTTGCAATTTAAGGTAACAAATCATCTTGGAATCATAACTTAACCATTTCAAAGTTCTCGAGGAAAATTCATATGCCGATTAACACTAATTTAGTCATTCATACAAAATGTAGGAACATTTCATAACTGTTATCGCAGGTTCTCCTAAGACCCATTGGACTCATTCATACAGGAATGAGCAGTCCCATCAAGGACTCTAGGTAGATTTATCTCTTACAAGATTAACCTTCACTTGTACATGTGTGGAAGCTATTGAATTGCAATCTGTAGGGAAACTAAACAAAATTAAGATCCCTTGTGAACACTAAACCTCACCAAGACTCTCTTCGTTGACTCCAACAAGATCTGTGATCTTGTGAACATGATTAGGTTGAAAAAATCAACAATTTTGATGCCTTTTGAAGATGCCCCTGGCATCATACTCCCAAGGTGGAGAAAAAATTACCTTTTGTACTTAGCTTGTTTATCTCCATCTTCTTTGAAATATTTATCATCCCCTTGCATGCTTTTGTCCTTCCTTATTCACTTTCACTATGCCTTGTGTGTTTCATAACCATCCTGGGTTCCATATCTTGCCTTTCTGTCCTTTTCATTTTCTTTGAAATTGCTTCCTTCTCTCTTGAATTGCATCTCCACCTTCATCATTCTCAAAATTTCATCCTCTGTTCTTGCACACACAAATATAATAACAATAAATACATGTTCTTCTTCATCTTTTATCACCTCCTTCATCTCTATGTAGCTTTCCCTCATCATGTATTCATCACTTCTCTTGCTATAATCCTCATTTCCTTGCCTATTTGCTTTCCCATTCATGCTTTTCATCATACCAAGCTGCTCCATGGTTGTACCTACTTCTTCTTTATTCTCATTTTGATCAATATTTGACCAAGAAATTCTTCCTCTCTCAGCCATTAGACTTCACTCTTCTCTTCCTTTTTCATTACATCAATCAAATCTTGTAATAGTTCATTCTAATTCACCTTTGCAAAATTGATCATCATACCTGTTTTCTTCACTATGCTCATCCATCCATTTACCTTTTCTTGTACCATGCTTCTCAAATGCACTAGTAGAGTCATTTGGTACAATTTCAAGGAATTCACTCACACAATCATCATTATCAAGTAACAAACCATCAAATTTACTCACCTTTTCTTCATTCCTTGCATGTATCTCTTCTGAAGAGTTAAAGAATTCTTCAATCATGTATATTTCCTCTCTCAACATGAGAGTGTCTTCTTCTTCAATTTCCTCATCAAACTTGGGTTGTCTTGGCCATTCCTTCCTTGCATAATATTTCACCTTCTCTCCATGTTCCTTCTTGACTTGTGTAGGAGACATTCACCAATATTCCATTTAACTTCTCTATACATCTCTTTGTAAGATTTGTATTCCCCTTTTCTTGCTTCATTTAATGATCTCAAGTCACCATGATCTAATATATCATCAAATTTTTCATAAACCACTTGTTCACCTTGAAATTTATCATTGCCTTCTTCATGAGTTTGTTTGCTCTTCCTTAAGCTTCTTGGCTACCAACCTTGGACTGATTCATTCATGCTAGTATATTCCTCAAAACTAGAATTTTCCTCTTTCGTCATGCATTCTTGGGGTATACTCACCTTGTTCTTGTTCTTGACTATCCATTTCTTACTTACCATATGTAATTGGGCTGAGTTCTTGACTTCATATCAGCTTTCCTGATTGCATTTGTAGCTTGAAATTTGTTCTATATCAGCTCCTTCTTTTCCTCTTGGTTTGTAGACTTGACTTAAAGCCTTGGTAGACCTTTCCTTTGCTTGCATCCTCCACTTTCATCACATTCCTATTCATATTTGTTTTCCCAAGCCACTTAGGAACAATGTAACCATGGTTTATGCTCTCTTTTGAATGAGAAACTTGATGCTTGTTCTTAGTATACTCCCTTTCTCTTTTTGCTTCATTAGGAGTAATTTCCAAACCTCTATCCTCTTCTTCTCCAACCTGTATAATTTGATTCATCTTCAATGCTCCATTGTTAGTAGTATTCCTTTTCTCACTATCTCTTTTATCTTATTCCAAGAAACTTTCCCATGCCTCATAGAATGACATTTGATCTCCATATTCCTCTTGATCAGGTTCAAAGTCTTCTACTTTATCATTTTGTTTTCTTGTACCAGATGTAATTGTTCTCTTTTAGCTTCATCTTCATTCAAGGGTGCTTCATTTTACCCTTTTTCATCCACCTTGAGGTCTTTGATCTTTCACCTTCATCAAACTTGTCTTTATACCTACAAGAACACACTCAAACATGGAGTTAGATAACAAAACAAGATCCCATAAGGCCCCCATGAGACGTCTTTCATAGACACTTCTTCTCTTCTCTCTCCACCTTATTATCTTCCTTGTTCTCTTCAATGAGAACTCTCTTCTCAAAACTCTTCTTCACATGGTATCTCATTTTTCTTCACCCTTCCATGAGTATCTTTCACCATTTATTTTTCCAAAGAAATCATCTTTTGCCTTCTTCTTCTTCTCCATAAGTAGCTTGATAGGCCACTTTATCTTCTTTTTCAACTTCCATCCAAACTCTTGGACCTCCTCTTTCATCATGGTATTTATCATGGATTCCAACTTCTCAATCCTTTATTTTTACTCCTTTATATCTTCTTCAAAGAGTAACTCTTTCCTTCTTGTGCTTTCCTTCACTTTGCTATGGAATTTTCCTTCTTCTAAGCCCTTGAATTTGTTGCCCATGTCTTTTCTCAATATCTCCATAAGATCTTCACCCAAGTCTCTTCTCACCTTGGTCTATTTATCTTCTTAAGTCCTCACCTAGGTATTTTGCACCCTAGTCTCTTGGTCTTGTCTAATAGCTTCAATGTTATATGCTTACTCTTTTGTAGTCTTCCACCTCTCCTTAGGTGCCTCACTAAGATTACCAACACCTCAGCTTGTCTCTTTTGGACAACTTGTTTTCTTAGCTTCTCAACCTTGTTAACCATTCATCACTTCACCACTTGTTAGGTACACACATGTATCAAGGATCATCAAAACTGATTTAGTTCAATGATAAACTAGAATGATTCAAGCATCAAAGCTCCCAAATTATCAAGAAGATTCAAACATCTAGGCTTAGTAGTACTTATGCATGCAAAGATCAAGAAAGATCCATTCTTCAAAGCTTAACATTCTTCAATGAAATTTCAAGAAAGATGCAATCTTCAAGGCTTCACAATAAAACAATTATTCTTCACCAAAGGTCTATTCACATGTAATTATATCCCTGAGACAAGTATTAGTTTCTTAAGAACTTTACACCCAATTTCAACAAATTCCTTTTCACCATCTTCCTTTACAAACATGATTCCTTCAACCCTGCAACTTAATCATTTCAATATTAGTACAAAATATGAATTTAAAGAGGTTCAACCTCACGGTCTGATACCAAATGATGCAGAGCAAATTAAATTCTCCATACATTCATTTAATAAACAAGGTTCAAACAACAACTTTACCTCCAACTCTCTATATAAGGATCGTTCACAAGCCTAAAATGGGTCTAATATGCAAAAATTGATCAAATTCTCCAAAAAATGGCTCAACTCATCACTCTACTTTGTTTCAACCCCGCATTCAATGTCTATTCACCTGTCACAATGATTCTTGATCAAGGAAACAATCAATTCTTCATTTTCTTCAAAACCGTCCTTTCACTTTTCTCAACTAGTTCTTCAGTCAAACAAGCAACTTCTTTCTTTTTAGCCTCCAATGTCCTTTACAACCTTCATACCCTGCCTCACACTCATCAAACAATGTTATTCCAACCATCAACTGAATAGAAAAAGATCAATACCTTACTTTGACCTATCTTGCACAAAAATTGCTTATTTATGTTCTTAAGAACAAGTAGCTTGCATGGTTCATAGTTAGAAAGATCTAAGACTACCCATCATAAAGTAGAAACATCTTCAAAGACCCTGTGAAGCCAGGGAATGCCTAAGGGGCCCCACGTTTTTAGCCTGGAAACATGTTAGAAATAGGAAACGTGCACAAAATGTGCACAAAACTCTGCGGAAACGTTTGAGACGTTTCCGCTGGTATTTGGATTTTTAAAATCATCATAACTTAAAAAAAAAAAAAAGAACTTCATTTAATGCACCTAAACCTAATCTACCTACCTAAACTTGCTAAAGACACTTCCTAAAAGCTATATAATGACATCTTGGGTCCATTCTAAATCACACTCTCATTTTTTTCTTGCTAAATTCAATTTTCATTAAACTAACATTTAGCAATGTGAAGATCAAAAAGACATCAAGGAGCAACTTGAAGGAAGAGTTTAGGAGGTGCTACTAAGAGCTAAGAGCATCAAGGAGGAATTTCAAAGCTGATTTGGAAGGAGGGATCAACTTCAAGGAGGAAAAACCAGGTATTTTCAAGTTTTTTTTTAAAGAAAATGTTAATGTGATCAATGATCACGAATGATGTGTGGCACACGTCATTCATGATCATTGATCATCGGTATCAATATGTAGTTTAAATTTAGTAATTTTAAAATTCAATGCTAAAAAAAATTGTAACATTTCCTTTGAGTTTTTTAAATAAAAAGTATATGTTGTTTTTTTTAAAATTAAAAATATCATCCAAACTCCGTGTATGCTCTTACCTCGCGCCTTATATGGTGAACTTGGTGATCAAAAGCAGAATAGGATGTGTAGGGTTTTTTTTTTTTTTTTTTTGCTATTTTAAGAGTTTTTTTGTATTTTTTAAATTAAAAAATATGAACTCTGTCTATGCTCTCACCTTGCGCCTATACGGTGAACTTGGTGATCAAAAGCAGAATAGGATGCATTATTGCATAGGGTTTAATAATTTAATTCTTTCTGCTATTTTTTAAAAGTTTATTTTGCTCTTTTTAATTAAAATAAAAAATCCTAACTCTATGTATGCTCTCACCTCGCACCTATACGGTGAAACTTGGGGATAAAAAACAGAATAGGATGTGTAGGGTTGAAAACTTTAATTCTTTTTGTTTTTTTTTTTTATGTTTATTTTGTTTTTTTAAATTAAAAAATCCGAACACTGTGCATGCTCTCACCTCGTGCCTAAACGGTGAACTCGGTGATCAAAAGCAGAATATGATATGTGGGGGTGTAGTTATATTTATTGTTATCTAAGTTTATGTTTTTATTTTTCAATGTAGGTTTGATTCTTTTAGATATAAAATTTTAAAAACATAAATGATATCTAGTTCAGCTTCAGTGGGAGGGCATGGGGAAGCAAGCCAAGGTGGGGGTATGGAATATGTGGATCCTAAAGCTCCTTCTTGGAGACGTGTAAGTGTTAGAGAACCTTGTTGGTGGTTGCTCTCGAGTTTGGATATACCATCATTGCAATATACAATTCAAATCCTCATATACCCGGCTCAAAGCTCATTTAATGGGGCAAAATAGGAACAGGGATTAGAAAATGTTCCAATGTTGAAAGGAAACATATTTTGGCATATATGAAAGAGCAAGAGGCAGCTGATTTGCAAGCTTCAAGAGTTAGATTTAAAACCCACTCCTTTGCAAGATAGGGGTTCACAGAAACCACCCACCCCATCAAACCATCCTTTTATTCAAGTTGAAGTTGAAACTCCATTAGAGGAAGAGAGCTTGTCACGAAAGAGAAGTTCCAAAGGTCTATTAGAGCAAACATTTGCAAATGAGAAAAGGGAAATTGTTGATGAGTTGGGTTGTTCGATGGCGTTTATGCATGTGGGCTACCTTTCAATGTGTTGTTGTCACCATCTTGGAAACAAATGGTAAGAGGAATTAATAATGCACCACAAGGGTATAAAAGCCCTAGTTATGAGAAGGTGAGAACATCATTGTTGGCAAAAGAAGTGGCCCATGTACATACTTTTTTGCAGCCAATTAGGGATTCATGGAAGGACTCAGGGGTATTTATCATTTCAGATGGATGGAAAGACGCCCGAAATAGACCCCTAATCAACATTGTTGTAGTGTATCCCTAAAGGGGCAATCTTCTTAAGGGTTGTTGATTGCGAGGGGTGTAGTGAAAGATGCTCAATTTATTGCTCATATTTTGATTGAGGCTATTGAGTTAATGGGTCCCTCAAAACGTTGTCCAAGTCATCACGGACAATGCCAAAAATTGTATAGTAGGGATGATTGTTGAGGGGAGATATGAGCATATTTTTTGGACACCCTTGTGTAATACACTCCTTGAATTTGATGTTGTAGAAGATTGGCAAAATACCATGGATAGAGAAAATTTATACAGAGGCAAATGAGATTCAAATGTTTGTCACAAATCATAATATGTCCCAGGCTATCTTTAGGAGGTTCTCAAAGTTGGAGTTGCCGAAGGTAACAAAACAATTTACTAGTTTCTAATTTTTATTTGCTAACTTTCTATGAAATATCAAATTATCAATTGAATTTCTTTTAAATTTAATTTTTTTAAAAATATTTTATTAACTTGTTTTAATTTATTTTAATAGGTTGTTGAAACAAGATTTGCCTCTCACACACTTGTCTTGAGACGACTTGTGAAGGTAAAACAAACCTTATGCAGTATGATGATTGATGATATTTGGTCCGATGTGGAGGCAAGCAAACACAGAACGAGCCATCAAAATAAAAATGTTGATACTTGATGATGATTGGAGGGAAAAGGTTGCATACTTTCTCAGTTTTACCGAGCCTATTTTATCTATGATTAAATATGCAGACACAGATAACACTTGGATAGGGGAGATCTATGATGGCATTGACTCTATACTTGAAAAAAATTAGAGACACCATACAAAAAAGAAGAGCAGGATCCTGAAGAAAAATTCTACAATGAAGTTAAGAGTGTGATCATGAAAAGGTGGAATAAAATGACCACCCCATTGCATCTCCCTGCCTATGCCCTGAATCTCAAATATTATAACAGTGAAATACTTGGGCTACCTGGTAGGCAAGCACCATATAATGATTATGAAGTTGCAAGTGGAACTAAGGCAATATTCCAGAGGTTTTTTTCCTGATCTAGCTGTACGCTACTGCGGTTCGCTATGAAATGGGGGTCTTTGTCTCTTCATCTAATGGTAACATGGGTGAAATAAACGCATTAGGTGACAAGTACAACCTGACCCCATTGATTTGGTGGTATGTACATGGCCATCGATGCCAAGTACCTACGACCTGTTGCCATTAAAGTCCTCTCACAGGTATAAAATATTAAAATGAAATCAAAAGTTTGTTTATTAATTATAAATGTATGTTCTTACTTCTTAATAAATTAATTTCATTACTAACTTCCTTTTTGTAATAAGTGGCTAGCAATTCTTTACCAGAGTGGAATTGGAGTACATATACCTTCATCCACTCAGCCAAACGGAACAAGTTAGCATCCAAGAAGGTTGAGGATTTAGTGTATGTACATTTCAATTTGCACATCCTATCACAACAAGACTGAAGGCTGTATTAGAGGTCCCAACAAACTTTAGGATATTGATCGTAAGAGTAGTGACTTTGATGCTTCTGCTGCTACTTCTTAGCCAACTTTCACTGCTTGGTATTGATGAAGAAGAATTGGGATCTTCCTGCACAAGGGATGGAGAGTGGAGCTATTGGTGTCAGTGGTGTTCATGGAGATGATTATGAGGAAAATCTAGATGATATATTCTAGAATCTAGATTATTATCATGTATATGTGAATCATTGAAATTGTAACCATGTTGAATGATGACTCTTTAGAACTTCAAATTTCAATGAATACAAAATATTTTGAGTGCTTTATCAATTATCTCTTATGGTCCATGGAGTACAATTATAAAATGAGTACTATGCATATATATATATATATATATATATATATATTGTACGGATGTTTCTGCTGGGTTTCGTATCCAAGGTTTTTTGAAAATTGCCGTTTTTGCATTTCGTACCCGCACCCGTTTCCGTTTCCTGGCAACATAACAAATACCCTCTAGTGCCAATATGGTGCAGGGTAAATTTGGTAGCCCCAACTCCTTTGTCTTCTCCCTCAATCCCACTTTCACTTTCCTATTGCCTTTGACTCCAACTCGCCCTGGTTTCATGTCTTTTCCATCATAACTTTCTTCTTAAATGGATTCCAATCAAAATTACGTTATATCCAACAGTGTATAAAGTTTCATTAGCATTTCCCTTTACAAAATATGCTTCAAACTTGCTAAACAAGTTTCCAAGTAGGTCTTGGAGGGCTTGTAACAGGTTTCCTATTTAGGACTATCACTAATAACTCAAAATACATCCAAATGGAATCCTAAAATTCCTTTAAAAATAGTTAAAGGACAGTACCATCATCATTTCTTCTAGGTCTTAAGTCAATGTACGTTAATTTGATGCTTCAAATCTCTTATTTAACCTTAAAAACCCTAATTGTGCTTCATACTAGCCCGAGAAGAGGAAAAATCCTATAACTTTACAAGGTCTTGCATTCAAAACTTGAAACTTGCCCACGAAGCCTGTTCCAACCTCTCTTTCAGATCTAAACTACTAGTGGTGACATTATTGCAAATCGCATCGATTTTAAGTGAACAAGGATATGTGCAAGCTCGTTAGGAAAAGGTATACTAAACCCTTCTCAAACTTGAAGAAATAGAGGTTCTTTGGAACAAACACTTGAATCTCGTTCCCAACCTATCTTTTGCAACCTCTTCCTTTATATTTCATGCCTTTATCTCACTCCTCTCTATGACAAGCACGTGAAGACTCAACCCACTCGGGGGAATACAATCACAATACAATTTCTTTGAGGTTTTCTTAGGCATGCAAGGAGAATGTTTGATGATTCAAACTCATATAGATGCAACTTACACCTTAAGGCTTTTTACCATGAAATTATCAATTAATAGGCTTATCAATGCACCTTGCAAAGCTATTACAGTTAGTCTCACAATTGTGACAAGGATTCTTGAAATGTGTAAAACAGAGTAAGAGTTCTTCATAACCAATAAATCACTCATATGTAGTGGTCTTCCCTTAGTAATCAACTAGTTTCTGTAATGTCCCCATTTCCGAGCAGGTGGCCCTAGGAGGCTTTTCATCCGTCTTAGCCTTGGTCATGCCCAAGGGGCTAGTGACGTTGATGGTTATTGGGTATGGTTTGCACCTTCATTTCACTTATAGGTTATGTTTTGACGTTGGACACGTACTTGGAGGTGACTTAAGTGAAATAAGGTTGTGAGATGCTCCCCTAAGGTACTTTATGTTATATTTAGTCGATGACTTAAGTAATGGGTGAATATATGGTACTTTATGTTCTAATTCTTCGTTGGGGTGACTTAAGTGCACTTTTTGGCATGTGGGGAATAAAGTGACTCAAGTTATTTTAATTAATTAAAGAAAAGATCCAAGGGGGTGATTAGGGTTCTTTTGGGTCTTTTGTTGCAATGAGAAGTTATAAAAGGAAGTGCCTTGGGGGAAAATAGTCATTCATTCATACTCACCTATTTTGATATTGAAGAAACTGTTGTTTGTGCTTTCCTTTCTTGTGGAGGTGAAATTCTGTAGGAACCCTAGGTTTGGTAGTGAAAGATCTACCCTTAGCTAGTAGAGCACTCTTCGGTGGTTAAAGATACAACCCTAGTTTGCTATTGTGGAATTTATTCAGATCGGGTTGTTAGATTCAGAGTTTTAGAGGCTTGCTGATCCAGTTTCAAGTTCAGAAAGAGAAGACAACCATATTCAGTAAGAGAGATCTTCTATTTTATCAGTGGAAACTTATTGTTATTGCATGTTATTGCATGTTGATGCATGTTACTTGCATGTCATTGCATGTTGATGCATGTTACTTGCATGTTGTTGCATGTTAGTTTAACTGCATTAAAAGTTAAGATATTGGTTATTTTCTGATTTTATACCTTGCTGCCATAACTGTACTTTGCTGTCATATTTTTCTATATACTGCTGTCATAAAAATCAGATTGTTATTTGTGAAAATTTGGTTGGAAATCTTGAATATAAAATAAATCTGGAAAAGGGATATTTCAGTGTCAACCTCTCTCATTGAAGTCATACAAAGGATTTAAGTTATCATGCATGTACAATCATTGAACTTCACATTCAAAAACATAATCTCACCTTATTAGACGGTATTTTCATTCAAAATATCATTTTTCATACAAACTCATGCTCCTCTCAGTTTCCCCTTCTTCAGTCTCGAGGTGTTTTCCTTTCTTTTCCCTTTCTTACCTTCCTCATAAGGTCTTCTTCCCATTCTCCTCTACTAACTCCCTCTAATTCAAATTCCCTCTCTCCTTTTTAAGGTAACTCATCTTCTTGAAATCATAACTATCAAAGTTTATCATATGCCCATTAATAGAATGGGTTTTTTTTACAACATTTGAACATTTCATAACTCTATCACTTCTTTTAAGACCTATTAGACTCATTCATACACATTGAAATCCCATCAAGACTCTCTTTTTCATCTCTTGCAAGCTCAACCTTCACTTTTACATGTTTACAATTTTGAATTGCAAAAAGGAGGGAAACTAAACAAGTTTTGATATTTGTGAACACTAAACCTCCTAAGACTCTCTTCCCCGACTCTAACACCCTCTTGATCTTATGAACATGATTAGATTGAAAAATTAACAATTTTGATGTTTTTTGAAGATGCCCCTGCATCACTCTAGGAGTGCTTATGAACATAAAAAGTGATGCCGGCCCCTTAAAGTAAGTGCTTTTAATATTTAGATGGTATTTGGAGCCTACATGCTCATAATACCTTTATTACCTAACTACTTAAGTTCCTTTATTGGAGTGCTAGGATTCCAATAACATATATGCAAATAAACGAAAACATCTATCTAATCAACAATAAAGACATAATTCAGATCTTCCCCTTGGTTTTCTCCTTAGACCCACGGGTAAAGAATGTGTTAAGGTCCATGGGAATCAGCCTCCAAGAAGGGACATGACTTTCCCCCTCTTCCCAAGATTGCTTGTCGTCAAGCAATGATGAACTCCGCTTATCCAAATTCCTGACTCCTTGTGAGGATCCTTCGTGTGTTCCTTTTTGATTCCTGTGAAGTGGTGGTTTTTTGTGACAACGCATCTGATATTGCATTATTTGTCCCTTTGACACATTCAATGTTAAAATCAAAAGCTTGTATCTTGCTGACTCACTTTTGTTGCATTTCGTTTAGTTTTTTTTGTTGAAGCAAGAACCTCAAACTATTGTGGTCGGTCTTCACTATAAACTGCCCACAAACAAGATATTGCCTAAATTTGACCAAAGTATGCATATTGGCCAGCATTTCCTTATCATAAATGTGAAGATTCAGTTCATGTTTCTCAAGTTTTCTACTTTCAAATGCAATAGGGCGCCTGATTTTGCATTAGGACAGCCCCCTATTCCTTCACCGGATGCATCACATTCCACAACAAATGGGAGAGAAAAATCAGGTACAACAAGTACTTGTCATGTGTATGCATGCTAAACTTTAAACTAAGCTAATTGAAAGAACCTAACGCGAAGTAGATCCTATCTAGTTAAATTCAAGCAAATACATCATGATAAAACAAAAAGGAAAGCTAACTAACTTGCATAAAACACGAATTCAACATTAAATGCAAACACTTCGATATTTGGATGTGTTTTGGATTGTAGGTACTTCCTTAAAGAACCCAAACGTAGACCACGCACGATCAAGGATTTCTCAAGCAAGAGGAATAGATCTCATCAAGTATGGCTTAATTGCCATTTTTTTATTCTTATCTTACTAGGTCTTTGGCAAGTAGAAAAGGGGGACATTTAACAAGCCTTCCAATACCATGAAATGCTCTTCTCAAGTATAATGTCCGTCAAGGACATGGTGTTGACAAGATGTCAAAGGTGTAAGTTTGGATAAGGTGTACTAGGCTTCTTATATAGCTTTCCATTTTGGGAGAAGCTTACATCGTAGTGAATGTGGGATAAAGAGAATGTAGAATTAGAAACGGATAAGTATGATTAGAAGAGATTAATTAGTGATTGACAATTGATGAGACTTTGAGAGTTTAATTAATCAACTAGGTTTACTTAATAGGCCAAGTTAATCTTATAGAAGCCATTTGGAGATGATTTAGGGAGGATTACTAGAATTTGAAGGGTTTGAGAGGGGGATTTAACCAATAAGAGGGTTTATTGATTAAATACGACATTGAAAGGCTTGACTAACTAATAATGGTTAATTAATTAAAAGAGGATTATAACTAACGAAGCAACGTTAATTGGCATCCAAGATGGGGGACGAGACTAGTTAATTAATGAAGTGTCGTTAATTGATCGTGACGAAAGGGAATGTTAGCTAATTAGCGGGAAATTCAGTAATTATTACAAATTGGCTGTAAAGAAGACAAATAGTGGAATTTTAGTATTATAATTGCGTAGTTGAATTTAGGTGTCTACATTTGTCCCTCTTTGATATGGTATAGTGCAAATGATGCCACTTCAAAGATAGTAGACAATTGTATTTTGTATGGGTAGAGAAAAGATTAGTAGGATGGATGATGCCCCTTCGAGGATTGATGGTGTGGTAGAAGAGGTCGATTGATGCTCAAAAAGAAGAGGACGACCACGATGGCAGAGAGTCGAACTTGGCTCGGTTGGCCATTGTTCAATTTGATTGATTTGGTTGGAGCCCTTGCACTAAGTGGGTTATACAAAGGAGGGAGGGAGGGAAAAGAAACATGTCGTTGTGAGAACTATGTTTCCACAAGTTAGAAGAAGTAGAGAATGTTAGTTAGAACGGGGAAATTAGTGAGCATGAGAAAATGTTAGAGGATATATGGAAAGATTGTAGTGTAGCGTACGCACCATCCTGAATTAGAAGTACCTTCTTTCTATTTGATGTAAGCATACAACAAAAGGGTAAAATGACATAAAAGCCATAATACCGATTTTTGTGCAATGCTAAAGGTACTGACTCAAAACAAAATACATAAGCAATGCAATACGAGAAACTAAACCAAACAAGTAAAAAAAACAAACAAACACAATCAAATAAACTTAAACAAGCAATGCTTAAGACAATTGCGCCAATGTTTTTTTTATTGAGTTTCAATACCGATATGTTTGAGTTATACAAGAGTTAAAAATGGTGCCCCAAGCAAGGATACATGTAAGGAATTGGATGAAGGACATTATGCCGGGAAGAAAAAACATAACAAGCAAACAAGCTTTGTTGGTGAAAGAAGATCATAAGATGATCCGCATGTCATGCGTTAGAACCAATGTTTTAAAAATCGGAACCGGGACTCGGAACCGGCTGAGGTCCGGATCGGAACCGAACCGGAACTGGACCGGTTCAAAACTTAATGAACCGGTTTACTAAAACATACATAAAAATTTTATATTTTTAATGAAAATAATATATTTGAAAGCTTAAAAACCATAATTCCAATAATTACACACAGAATATGCAAAGTTTTCTCTTATATATATGTAAGAAAGGTGTTTATACCAAAATGGCACGATCTCCAAGTCCAATACACAATACATATATCATAGATGAGATTACGAAACAAAATACATAAACAATGAGGCTCTAAATGGCCTCCATAGTTCAAGACACCAAAAAAGCAACATGATATGATCATTGATACATTACAAATACTACAAGTTACAAAACTCTAGAATAAACTAGATGACATCAATGATCAATCATCACACTCTGCACTGCTGCTGGAAATGGGATCTTCAAGGTCATCCTCATCAATATCATCACCGACCTCTGGCTCTGACTTGGACTCATCCAAATCCTCAGGTACATCTGCAACTACTGGAGCTGCGTGGGGTCGGGGAGTAGCACGAGTGCAACTAGTGCCTGCTGTGTCTCATGATGATGGCGGCGGGTACTGCTCATGGCTCCTCAGATTTTTGATCCAAACCCATCCACCTCAAGTCATCGGGATCAAACTCTGCTGGCTCACTCTTCTCTACCCATTCTGAGGTTGGATCTATATCATCCAAGACAATGGGATCAGTATCAGGTCTTCGGTTCAACAACTGGTTGCGCCTTAACTGAAGGTTTTACTGCACAAAGACAAGATCATTCAACCGTTCCAAACGGTTTCTCTTCTTCGTGTGAATCCGCTCAAAGACGGACCAGTTGCGCTCGCACTCAGAAGCACTGCAAGTTTGGCTCAGGATCCTAATTGCAAACTTTTGCAATTGAGGTCACTGACTACCAAACGAATCCCACTAATGTGCTGCGATAAAAATTGTAAATGTTTAATTAGTAAATAATGATGATAAAAAGTTAAAAACACAGTTAAAAATTAAAAGTAAAACATAAACTTATAACTTAAAGGTTAAAGTGTAATTCAACAAATTAGGTAAAGATAGTCTTATGCTAAAAGTTCATGATTATTCATTAAAAATTTTAATCAAATGAACTTCAAAAAACTTAGAATTTCTTACTTGGTTGGTCCACATTCCTTGCAATTTTTGCAAAGTTTTTCTCAAAGGTACCTGTGGCTCTGCTGAAGAAGCTGATCTATCGGTGAATCTCAAGTTGTTGCATCTCATTAGGGACCATGCGCTCTAGGCACTCGTACAAATCATCTTTTACTTCTCCTGTTTGACTTTCTCCAAGCTGAGCTCTGTAATTATATTTTGGGTTCAAGAAATACCCAGATGCATGTATAGGCCGATGGAGTTGATTGTTCCATCCATTATCTATGATCTCCCATATAGGCCCATACTTAGTTACCCTGTCTTTGTATGCTGCCCTTATCTGCTCCTTTGCCTGATCCATAGCCTCATAAATATAGCCCATGGCTATTTTTTTCCCATCCACCAACCGCAACACCTTAACAAGAGGCTCAACAACTTTCACTATCTCTGTTGTTTTTTTTCCAAAATAAATTATCAAAAAGTTTCTTCTGTGTCTTTCCCATCCTGTTTCCGGTTCCACTTTGATGCATTCCATTTATCACTTGAAAACATCTTTTTTAAGTTCTATTGTTGGGAAATAAGAGATTGCAACGTGAGGAAGTTTGTTGTGAATCTTGTGATGGCTGGCCTAACAAGTTCTTTGCCGTTAGTGTTCTTCCTCATTAGGTTCAATACCCATGAGTGATTATAGATGTATTTGGTGATGCACTTGCCATGCTCTATAGTGTTCTTGATCCAATCTTTTTTCTCTATATCCTCAAGCATGAGGTCTATGCAATGTGCAGCACATGGAGTCCAAAATATTGTTTTGTGTTTAGCCTCCAACATCTTACCAGCAAGAACATAGATGCATTATCTGTTATGATTTGTACAACATTTTCCACCCCCACCTCTAAAACAATCTCATCCAAAAGCTCAAACAATAAATTTGCATCTTTCACCCTATCAGATGCATCTACTGATTTCAAAAACATTGTACCTTGTGGACAAGAGGCAAGAAAATTTATTATTGTGCAGTTCTTGCCATCACTCCACCCATCTGACATGATAGTACATCCTGTTTTGGCGCATGAAGCTTTGCAACCTTTCAAATTTTCATCTACGGATGCAACTTCTTTCTTCAAAAGTGATCCTCTCAAGTCATGCATTCTAGGGCCTTTGAAGCCCTTACCAGCAACAACAATGGAATCAAACATTGGTTGGTAATAAGGTGAGCGGGAAACATTGAAAGGGATATCTGCATCATACCACCATCTAGCAATGTACTCAAAAACTGCTTCTTTGTATTGCTTCTTCCAATGGTTATCTAAGGTAGGCTGATTTTGTGTTGGCATGGAGGCACTACCAGTAGCAGGTGTGGAAGATGGAAAAAAGCCTTGAATGGTCTTTCTTTTTTGAGGCCAGTTTTCTTGACTATGAGTGGATGGGGGAGGCATATATCGAAAGGGGTCTCTAACAGTCACAGAAGGGTCAGAGCAAGATCGTTCAACACTCAAGGCATGTTCCCTCCTTCCACCTATTTCAGCTTCCATCTCTTTTTGCCTAGCCTTCTCTTCTCTATGTTTTTCAAGCATGGTTTTCATTTCCAACCTAATGTCATCAATATCAGGTGCCTCACACGGGGTAACTTGGCCTCTTTGACCAGCCAAGTGTTGTTTCAACCTATGAATTCCCCCCCCCCGATGTGTTTCTTACAATATTTACAAAAAATTTGATCATCAATTGTGTCTGCATGGGCCCATGTAGGGTCTTTTGATTTGGGCGCCATTGCAAATGCAAACAAATCTGAAAATGCAAATAAAAACAAAATAAATTTCCTATTTCTTTTTTAATAAAATTTACAAATAAGGGGAAAGTTTAAAATGTAACATGCCTTTCAATGTGCACACAAATGAGGTGAAGAAATGCTCCAAGCTTGTATATGGCACCACAAAGAGCCCACACTCCAAATGTAGATGTAAATGCCACCACAAAGAGCCCACACTCCAAATGTAGATGTAAATGCCACCACAAAGAGCCCACACTTGATGCCAAACAACTCCAAATGAATACTATTCAAGGCTGCCCCAATCCTCCAAATCGTTGCAAATAAGAGAGGTGCTCACAAATAGAGGTGAGGTGCTCACAAATGGATGCCTATATCACCACAAAGAGCCCACAAGCAATGCCAAACAAGCCCTAAGCCTCCAACTTCCAAGCTCACAACAAAAAATAAACTCTTCAATTTTATGCTCACAAATGCATTTGCTCACAAATGCTCACGAATGCTCAATGAGAGAGGTGTGAAGTGAATAGGAGGGGGGTGTATTTATAACACCAAATTAGGGTTTAGAGACAAAAACAAATAAAAGAAAACAATTAAAAAAAAGTTTTTTTAAGCTGGCTGCCGTATAAGGCAAAACAAACCCAAACCAGCCGGTTTAGGACGAAACCAGACCGGTTTGACCGGTTTTAGCCCAAACTGGCTGGTTCCGTATAGAATCGGCCGGTTTGGGCTAAAATCGGTCAACCGATCTGGTGTACAAAACGGTTCATGCTTTTAATTGTTAAACCGGTCAAATCAGCTGGTTCCGGTTCCGGTTTGACCAGTTTTTAAAACACTGGTTAGAACAAACAAGCATTGAAGTAGGATGTTTTGTAGTATAGTTTCCGATATTTAGTGATTTTGAGTTTTTAACTGTTTTTGGGTTTTGATATTTTTGTGAATATTTTTGAGTTTTTCTAGATTTTACCAATGTTTTTTGATTTTCAAAGTTTTCCGAAACTATGTACATGAAGAACCGAGAGTGGAGATGCCCCCAACGATAGATGAGAATATACAAGGGAAAATTCCCACACATGTACAAGAATCGGGTAAGCCAGATCAAGGCCAAGAGGGATAAGTTCAACAAGATGATGAGCTCAAGCCAATGAAGAGCTAGGAAGGAGCGAGCATGCCCCCATTGCAAGTTGGCCAAGAAATAGATGATAGAAAGAAGGACAAGATTGTTTAGTGAAAGGTTTCCCTCACACATGGGAAAAAGGCAATTTATGCACATGGATGTTCTAATTGAGGACGAAGAACAATGTGAATGTTATGGCTAGATATAGAAAATGTAACTAGAAGAGATTGGTGAAGCAAAAGGTGATGAGCCAAAGTTACAAATCATGAGACAAAATATGGACTAAAGTAAGAGTTTGAACAAGGTCCAAATGACACCTGGTAACATACTAATCTTGTTTGCTCATCGAGATCCAGTGTGCATGTGAAAATGAATTGCCTCTTGAAGTGAAGATTTAATAGGAAATAAGTGAAAACATAGTAGCCAATGTGTAGGAATGATCGATTTTGATAGTTTATTGGTGAATGGAGGGTGGAAGGAGAGCCTTACATTGTTCCGTTGCCAACGAGACATCCATGGCTCTGATGGAGATGTATTTGATTCTAGTTGCAACATTGCTCCACTGCCAGCCAGGTGTCGATAGCCCCGATAGAGATACTGGAAATACCTCTAGAGAGAGTTTTGTTTTATTTTTTCGTTTTTGATTTTTTTTGTTTTCTGAAAAGTATTTAAGCTCTCTTGATTGTTTCGATAAGGGGTTAAGAACCACTGATGGCTTGATCGAGGGATGTGGAAGTGATTGTGATAACAACATTAGCTAGTGTCAACAAATACGCCCAAAAGGTCTTCGCAACAAGTTTATTAAATGTATGAAAGTGACAGAATCTTTGAGAGGCCAGTTGTTCTTTAATTTGCCAAGGTAATGAAAGACCAAAGTCAAACAGATACCACAGAGATAAATGCCGCACAATGAGAGCGAATAGACTAACCAAAAGATCATCGAAGGGATGAAAATGGTGGGTGATTTATAGAGGAATGGAAATAAAAGGAAAGAACATCCACGTGTATGCAATACCTCATTACAATGTCTGATGTTTGTACCTTTGTTTTTTTGTAATGTTTTAATGTTTTCTCTTTTATTTTGGGGTTTTGAATTTTTTTAATGCTTATAGATTTTTGACGGTTTTGTGAAGGGAAAACCGCAAAGAGAGAGGACTTTCGCGAGTGTCAAGGGAGACAGTGGAAATGGATGAGATGAGGATAGATAGGAGGAAAAATATCCATGATAGGGTAGGAAGAATAGGATATGATGGATTAGAAGGTTGGGACCAACATTGTCACTCGTGTGATAGGATCTAACAATGTTTATGATTTCTTTGATTGAGGGAGACTAGGAGTTTTTGCTTATCTAGAGTGATATTGTCTCCAATCTCAATGATCTTGGTGAGATCATAATCGATAAGTGATTGCGACTTATCTTGCAATATGGATTTTATAAGTGGGAGCTTGAGTTCGCAATCCATAGATTCTTGCACTTTGCACCATACTTAGCGTTTGCGTTGTGCATTTTTGAATCCTGTTTGAGTTTTGGATTTGTGTTTGTTGGATTTATTCAGAGCTTTGGAGTTCCTTGGATTTTTGATTTTAGCTTGATGAAGAAACTAATTGTGTTTCATACGAGTTAATGTTTGATTTTGTTGGTCTCGAGAACTGGG
Organism: Taxus chinensis; assembly: GCA_019776745.2. NCBI lineage: Eukaryota > Viridiplantae > Streptophyta > Pinopsida > Cupressales > Taxaceae > Taxus > Taxus chinensis. The sequence goes on from CM034147.1 coordinate 590,665,038, forward strand.
GGAAGAAAGTGCATGTTAGGGATTGATGATAGGAGTGTTAGGATTGATGGCGGGCCTGCCAAAGTTGTTTATAGAAGGAGGATATGATTCGGTCCAAGGATGTAATGTCCCCTTTCCTACGCCAAAGGCCTAAGGGCCGAGTCGAGTCCCAAACCGTGGTCATACCCAAGGGGTTGTGGATGTTGGGGGCTATTGAGAAGGGGTCGCATGGTACTAATATTCATGTTTGACATTTGGGGGTCACTTTGGACCATGACGACTTAAACAGGAAAAAGTAACTTTAGTTACTTTTATTTTATTGGCCCCTCCGTGGAAAGAAATGCGTCTAGGGTCTATTGGGGCTCTTTTGCTGTGGGAAGTATATAAGGAGCTGGGGGAGAAAGGAAAGGCGCCTTTTGTCGCATACATTTTAGCCTCCTTCATGTGCAACTGCTGCTGTTGCACATCTACAACTTGTGGAGTCAAATCCCACAGGGACCCTAGGTTCGGTGGTGAGAGACCCATACCTAGCTAACAGGGCATTCTTCGGTAGTGAGAGATCTACCCTAGTTTGTCATTTTGGAGCCGCTTTCAGGGCTGTGCTACAGTGATATTACCAGAGGGTTCAGAGGAAAGAGTTTGAGGATATTTCAGGGGCATTTGGAGAAGATAATTAGAGGGGTTACAAATCAGACTTCATGGCAACCATTTGAGATAGGCGTTAGCATCACGTTGAAGGTGCCTCCATCATTTTCTGACCCCTTTCCAAGTGAGGCGACTTGCAATGCCTTTATTTGGTAGTTTTCCAGTTGGCCACTTTCAGATCCGAAAGTGGAAATATTATTTCCTATATCTGTTAATGTTATTTCCAAAGACCCTTATTTTTGCTCTTGTATTTAGAGAGTTACGAACCTCTGAAGTTTTCCAGCTATCTAAGGCACACTGTGCTTTTTCTGACAGTAGTTTAATTTCGTGTAAAATTCCAAAAATAATTTTATGATGTCCTCTGTAATAATATCAAGCTCTCTATAAATTTTCAAGTAAATTCGAATGGACATTTTGGGAGATATTGATTTTATTTAGTTCGCTATCTTTACTGTAAAAATTTGCATAAATCAGTATTTTACTTTGCTGTAATTTTCATATATTTTGTGCATTTTTAAGTGGTATCCCATTAGGGTTATTTTAGTGGTATCAGATTTGTTGTTCCTCCATCCTATGTGGGTTAAATATGGTAGTTTGGAAAGATCTCGGTGTGGGTTTTATGAAGGAAATTTTCACCAACATGGTGAAACAACAGGAAGCCACTAACCTTTAGTTGAGCCAGCTCACTCAGAATGTGAATCAAAGCAGATCTAGGGACAATAAGGAACATGGTGAGAACAGTGATAAAGGGTGGCCAATAGAGGTGATTGATGAGGATTCTTGTTGGAGGAAATACCAATCTTTGAGTAGGAGTTTCAGACATAATATGTCATTTCCATATTATTGCATGATGAAGATTGGTAGCAAGCCCAAGTGAGATCATCATATGTCGGTACCTGAATTACAAAAGAACTCATTTGAAGAAGAAGCTTCTAGAGAAAATGGTATGATTTCCATTGAGCAAAATAATTACATTAGTGACATTTTGCTTGTTAGAGAAATTATTCCAGCTCAAGAGAATAAATTTGTATATGCAAGCAAGGAGGATGTAAGGGAAACTCTTGAAAAGTGTGAGGAATGGAATAGCAGAGCTGGAGCTGCTAGGTTGATAGTGACTCAAGCAAGACAACACTTACAAGAGTTCAAGGAAACAATGAGAGTAATGGATGCAAGGAAGTCTACACCCACGAAAGAAGACTCGATGGAGCAGATGGCACATGAGGAGGAGCCTCACATGGACACTTGTGGAATTGCACGCTGTTGCAATTTCTAAACTAACTCCTAATAAGCTGATTTATGAAGAATTTCAGCCCATTGTTAGACTAGAATGCTTAGGATTTGTGGCAGAAAATTCGAGTCATTTTGGAGACCAAGCTTGACGAGGATACTCCAAGGGATGGTGTTTTGGAGGTTTCTAAATCAGCAATATAAGAGATAAAAGAGAAGCATTGAAAGGTATGAACAAGGGTTCATGGGCATTGTAAGGTATGGGATCCTGGGCAATATGTTGCACTGATCCAAAACTATCAATTCTGATTTCCAAAACTTTGTGACCTATCATTTCCTAAACCAAAGAAGGAAGTCAAATGTAGCCATATGGGGATTACAAGTGTTACCAAGCATGATTTCTTCAATGAGCATAACGATTGCAAGAAGGGAGAGTAACTCTCAAGATTCTAGTGTTCCACTTATTCTCCATTGGTAAAAAGGGTCAGAGAATCACATTTGGGATCATCTTCAGCCTGCTGTATCAGAGCTATGACAACAGTCATTTCAGAGAGTGTTGACTCAGTGTTGTGACAAATCGAGTCCCCTGACTGATCAGCATATCAGCTAGATTTTCAGAGACCCTTGGAAGGGTTAGTGGGGGCATTTGGTACCTCAAAGTGCTCACAGAGATCAAGGTTGCACTTTCACTATTAAAAAAGTTGAGTTTGAATTCGAAGTGCTTTCGATGGGTTTAGCATCCTAAGGCATGAGAATTGTTACCTTCTTCCTAGCTTGCTCAAGGTTATCCTATGTTGTTGCCATGTTTCGATTACTTGGGGACAACATTATCCATGCTCCAAAGATCGAGGAAGACTATTTCATAATCACGTTTTCAAGTGTACAGCAAAGTGGAATAAACACATCTTCCATTCACATGGATCTTGATTCGAACTTCAGTATGCAGGAAGCCTCGCACCGAGGCAGGTAGTGGCTAAGAAGCCAATCATTTCTCGAGAGGACAGAGATGAGTATGAGGTGAAAGAAACTATGTGGTTCAATTTGCCACAGGTAAGACTTGGATTCCAGGATGCAATGATTGCATGAGGTCAGAGGGAAGGCGATAATTCATGGGTTGAAAGATCTTTGAGGAGAATGAAGATGTTGATTCTATATCAGAAATTTTGAGTTGCAAAGTTATGACGAACAGCGCGAGATGGATGCTATTGGAGATGTGTTGTCTGCTCTCATGATGATAATGCTTATGCGGTAGAAGGAGGAGGTATGAATTTTCCTTATGAGAGAGTTATATGCCATGCATGAGTTCTAGTACTTTGATTTCCCTTACTCTTGCATTCACGGATTAAATGAAGTTATGCAGGGAAAGAGAATAAAGTATGATGAGGGTACAGCCATGTGATAGTGGGGCAACCCACAAGGACTGGATGAGTTGATGTCTCATTGGAAAGAGATGTCTTGCACAAAGAAGGTAACTCATTACTTTATTGTCATTAAGAGATATGAAGTACTTGAATGGGCCTCAACATTTGGGTTACTAGCCAAGTTGGAGAGCCTATGAGGGGCACACAACGGGTTCCATCTTTTGGGAAATTTGCATTCATCCATGATGTGGATAAACTAAATTTTTACAAGGTTACCGATGAGCTCCATATCATTAGGGGATACATGGGCAGATTGACCAACATATGTGATTAGTGAAGAAAGCAGCATGGCGTTGCAGCGGTCTGAATTGGTGAAGGAACGCAGACTAACTTGTCAGACGATGGAGACATCACAAGGTATTAGACATCTGAGGGTATTTGATGACTCCTGATTTTGACGGAGATGTATGCTGCAGACACAAAGCACACTAGGGTGACTTACAGCTGGAGAGGGAGTCGGAGAGGATGTTCCGACATTGGGTGAGTGAGTCTAGATATGATGGAGACTTGGACTCTAGATGGGGTGAGTAGAATGATGGATGTGGGTGTGACCAAAAATGTTACACATGAGACAGTTACAGAGATTGGGGACTACATGTTCAGATCATTTGAGTTTATCATTATGTTGGTCATCTAAAGTTTTGGTAGACTGGAGATCTCATTTGCTTGTTTAGTACTCCAAGAACTAACACACTTGTGAGATTCTTGATGGCCACATACAAGATGACAAGCTACAGATTGGAGGATGAGATGATCTTCTCTCAGGGAAGATTGGAGCCTTGTGTCAGGTTCATGGTTGAGGATGGAGATATTGCGACATGTGCATTGTTCTTCCATGACTGGGCACTTGAGCTTCGATGAGACCTACAGGTTCATGTCAGAGAGGTTCATACGACATAGGTTGAGGGATGATATCCTCAACTTTATACAGGCATGTACAGTTTGTCACTATGACAAGTCAGAGCTTATGGGTTCATCATTTTTTGAGTCGACATGTATTTTACTGCTTCTATGCCCGGTGAGCATTTTGCCCACGCGTTAGTCAGTGGAGAGACGAGTTTGACTCATGGTTATTCAGTAGGTCCACATTTAGCACAGGAGGTGGACTATGTGGAGCTGATATTACCGGTTGACTGTCTACTGGATTCTTGGGACTTTTCCCCCACGGGACACATTGAGATACATTATGAGGAGCTTTTCTCTCACAGGAGTGCAGGTCATGTGGGAGCGTTAGCACCATTTGTGCGTATACAGGTTGATTCAGGGGATTCCACAGGATTCAGAGTGGACTTTCATACCCAGGAGTTGATTGGAGAGGCAGTGAGTGATCACATGATGACAACCTTGCATTGGCAGGTATTGGACAGATTAGAAATTTCAGTGTGGGTACCAGTGGAGAGTTGGTGTGGGCATCATACTACTTTAGGAGCAACATTGTTCTCTACACGGCATGGAGAGCATGACGACTACATGAGGTGTCTTGGTTACTTCGCATCATACCGATCATTAGTTGATTGCAGGGTGAGGTGGAGAAACTTACTCGGTGGAATTCAACTTCTGCAACATGACAGGTTAATGCTTGGGGTCAAGCATTTCTCGGGAAGGGAGGATTTGTAATGTCCCCTTTCCTATGCCAAAGGCCTAAGGGCCGAGTCGAGTCCTAAACCGTGGTCATACCCAAGGGGCTGTGGACGTTGGGGGCTATTGAGAAGGGGCCACATGGTACTAATATTCATGTTTGGCATTTGGGGGTCACTTTGGACCATGGCGACTTAAACAGGAAAAAGTAACTTTAGTTACTTTTATTTTATTGGCCCCTCCGTGGAAAGAAATGCGTCTAGGGTCTATTTGGGCTCTTTTGCCGTGGGAAGTATATAAGGAGCTAGGTGAGAAAGGAAAATGACCTTTTGTCATATACATTTTTAGCCTCCTTCACGTGCAATTGCTATTGTTGCGCATCTACAGCTTGTGGAGTCAAATCCCACAGGGACCCTAGCTTCGGTGGTGAGAGACCCGTCCCTAGCTAGTAGGGCATTCTTCAGTAGTGAGAGATCTACCCTAGTCTGTTATTTTGGAGCCGCTTTCAAGGTTGTGTAGCAGAGACATTATCAAAGGTTTAAGAGGAAGGATTTCGAGGGTTTTGGGGGCAATTGGGGAAGATAATCAGAGGGGCTCCAGATCAGATTCACGGTAGCCATTTGGGCTGGGCGTGGTAGCACGTTGAAGGTGCCTCCATCATTTTCCGACCCCATTTCAAGCGAGGCGACTTGCAGCCTTTATTTGGGGGTTTTCCAGTCGGCCGTTGTCAGATTTGAAGGTGGAAATATTATTTCCTATATCTGTCAATGTTATTTCTAGAGACCCTTATTTTTGCTCTTGTATTTGGAGAGTTATGAACCTCTGAAGTTTTCCTGTTTGGGGCACGCTGTGCTTTTTCTAGCAGCATTTTAATTTTTATAAAACTCTAAAAACAGTTTTCTAATGTCCTTTATAATAATATCGAGTTCTCTTTAAATCCTCAAGTAATCCGAGTGGATATTTTGGGAGATATTGATTTTATTAGTTCGCTGTCCTTACTGTAAAAATCTGCATAAATCAGTATTTTACTTTCCTGCAATTTTCATACATTTTGTGCATTTTTTAAGTGGTTCCGAGAAGTGGGGGAAGAAAGTGCATGTTAGGGATTGATGATAGGAGTGTTAGGATTGATGGCGGGCCTGCCAAAGTTGTTAATAGGAGGAGGATATGATACAGTCCAAGGATTGATGGTAAAGGGCTACTAGGAGGTGGCCCACGAATAGAAGATGAAGGGCTACTAGGAGGTGGTCCAATGATAGAAAATGATGGCCTACTAGGAGGTAGCCCATGGATTGATTGCAATTGAGGAGATGTGATAGGTAAGGAATGATTGGGCGATGAGAAGATAGAAGGGGCATCAAGGATAAACCCCGTTGTTTTGCCATGTAATGGGAAACGAGAAGATGGGAGGATTAGAGGAGGTCCTTGTTGGTTGATGATAGAGGGTTGATTTGAGGGAAGAAGTCCAACAAGTGTTTGGGATTTAGAAGTTGTGTTATGATGTAGATGATGGGATTGGGTGGTTTTGACCTTATTGTTTCCACCAAGAAACTTGCTAGTGCATTGAAAATATATCTTGGCACATAATTGTTTGTTAATTGTTTGATGTGGATGCAAATATCGGTTTTTAGAAGATTGGTGAGGATAGAATTAGGCATGGTTGAAATGACCCGAGGGTTGAAGAGAGATTGGACTTGGATTGGAAGAAGAAGATGACTTGAGAAACGAAGGAGATTCAGATTCGGAAGCCTCGAGAGTTGAATTAGATGTGGATTTAGGATAGGGTTGTATTGGTTTGCTTAGAATATTGCATAGTGCATATAGAAGAAGGGGATATTGTGGAAAGAGAATGGATTGCGACGTGGGGGTCGAATTGGGTGTTTGATTAGAGGAGTTTGGATCGACATGGATCTTTAATGGAGGAAGATGTCGGTTAGGTGACTAATTATTCCATAGAAGAAATTCGGGTGAACGAGACTCAATAGTCTGAGGAGAATTGGTTCGTAGATAGAATTGATTAGGAGATGAAGGTTGAGAAGTGAAAGGTAGAATGGGGTTCCCTATTGTCAACAACATGGGGAACCATTAAATATCTAGTCATGGTCGGCATCGTTTGATTTGAATGCCTAGATCTAGATTGTTTGATTGAACTCGTTCATATTGAAGGAAGTTCCATGTCGATTCAAGCATCATAAAAACTGCAAACTAGACATGTTGCAAAGATGTGGATGTTTATGTGATTTTCCAAAGCGGATTTAAGGAAAATAGAAAACATAACACAGTTTTGACAATGAAGCAAACTTGGAAAACAAGTGCCAATTGTGAGTGTCAAATGGATGATGAAATTTTGGCAGTCTTAGATTGTTCTCTTTTGATAAATGAAGCCAAAATTAAGAGAGAAGTATGATTCGCGAAGAAAAGGTACGTGATGCAACTTGGATAGAGGTTCGCCTTGTTCTATCACTGAAACAAGGTTTTAACTCTGACAAAGATTTTTTTTTGTAGAGTTTTCGTGTACACAAACAAGATAAGGGAAGGTTGGCCCCAATGCCAAATTGTTTCCTAGGGATTTTTAGACTATTCACTCACCAATATTTGTTTGAACTAGTACGCATACCAGAATAAATCTTGAATATGGACTTTGCCCTGTAATTTATATGAATGGAGTGGTCACCACGAACAATATTTGGCATTCCTCACGGGTTTTACTAATCAAGTGGGAGATGGGGGCACTTCCTGTTTTGTTGGCTGGTTCCCTCAATGTGCCAACTACTCTGGGGTTCCTGTGCTACTCCTCAAAAATGAGTTTTAGGGCTTAAGCTCAAGCACTTCCCACAGTTGAAGTGGACGGTTTTACCCTTATCCGAACCTACAATGACAATGTAGTTTATTTATTTACTTGATTTAGCAAAGTTTGATTTTGATCTTCGACCAAGGAAACTGTATGCAAACTTTGTTTGTAATTTTGTTTGTTTGACTATGTGTGGTAAATGTTTTCCAATTTTGGTAAAAGTCCTACGCACAAATGATTAGTAATTTTCCATGCACCCACAATGTTAGAAAAATACTAAGGATCACAGCCAATTCTGATTCTCAAAGTCGCTTGAGGGCGCAAGAGAAGAGCATACGTGGTGTTGATCAAATCAAACGAATGGATCATTAAACAAAGGTGTTAAGTGTTAGCACTATTCTAAGTAAGTAGCCTGCATATTAGGGTCATAATTACAGATAAAACAATAGGAAATTTGAAGATTAAAAACTGAAAATTTCGGGAAATTTCAGTGTAAGTTAGCAAAATTTTACAGAATACACTAGCGCGTGAAGTTGAACATAGGCACACGAACTAGGACGCTAGCGCGTGCAATAGGAAAATAGTGCAACACATGCGTGTGCACAGGTACGCTAGCGTGTGTAACCAAAAACAAGAAAACAAAGAGCAACGTTAGTGTGTCGACAAACACGTAAGCGTGGTCAACTAATACGCAGGCGCGTACAAGTAGAAAGGCAGTTTAACGTAGGTGCATGAAGAGCTACGTAAGCGCGTCGATTGCTATGCTAGTGCGTTGACTGCTACGCTAGCGCATGAAGACCTGTACTTGCACAAAAAAGTTATAAAAAACGACCAAAAGATAGTAAAAAAGCTCGGATTTTTCCCATCAAGGTTCAATTTTGATAGTACTTTGCCCCCTTTATACCTGTAAAGAAGACTCAACACTACCAAACACTAACATACATGCTCAAAAACAAAGAAATTTCAACAATTTGAAAGAACTTGCATGTAAAATGGAAATATGAAGCTTTAAACTAAAAATAAATGAATACGCATGAGACAAAGGAGTGTCCCACTGGGCGTGCCATATATATGCATGTTAAACTTTAAACTAAGTTAATTGAAAGAATGTAACACCAAACATGTCTTGAATTAGTTAAATTCAAGCTAATACATCATGATAAAGCAAAAAGGAAAGCTAATTAACTTGCATAAAACATGAACTCAACATTAAATGCAAACCTCCCTTTGATATTTGGATGTACTTTGGATTGTAGATGCTTCATTTAATGAGCCGAATGTAGAGCACGCACGATCAAGGATTTCTCAAGAAAGAGGAAGAGATCTCATCAAGTATGGCTTAGTTGCCATTTTTTGATTCTTCTCTCACTATTCTTTCGCAAGTAGAAAGGGGGAGATTTAAGAAGCCTTCCAATAACATGAAATGCTCTTCTCAAGTATAATGTCTGTCAAGGACATGGTGTTGACAAGATTTCAAAGGTGTAAGTTTGGACAAGGTGTTAGTAGGCTTCTTATATAGCTTTGCATTTTGGGAGAAGCTTGCATCATAATGAATGTGGGATAAAGGGAACGTAGATTTAAAAAGGGATAAGTATGATTAGAAGAGATAATTAGTGATTAGCAACTCATGGGAGTTTAGGAGGGCTTAATTTATCAACTAGGATTAATTAATAGGCCAAGTTAACCTTTATAGAAGCCATTTGGAGATGATTTAAGGGGAGATTAGTAGAATTTGAGAGGGGGATTTAACCAATAAGAGGGTTTATTGATTAAATACAAGATTGAAAGGCTCAATTAACTAGTAATGGTTAATTAATTAATTAAAAGAGTATTATAACTAACAAAGCAATGTTAATTGGCATCCAGGATAGGGGACGAGACTAGTTAATTAACGAAGTGTCATTAATTGACCGAGACGAAGGGGAATGTTAGTTAATTAGTGGTAAATTCACTAATTATAACAAAATGACGGTAAAGAAGAATAATAGTGCAATTTTAGTATTAAAATTGCATTGTTGATTTTAGATGTCTATAGCATGAGCACATGACCTCCTTGAGTTTATCAAAATGTTCTTTGAGCTAAGGGTGACTAGTTGAATGTTCTATGGTAGCTGCATAACCCAAGGAACCCTTTGAGATGTGAAATGGAGATGGGGGGGAGGCCAATCAAGTATGGCTTGTATCTTCCGTTGATTCACGTTCACCCCTTGAGAGTTTATGATATACCCTCGGTACAAAAATTTCGCTCAAACCAAACTCAGATTTGGATCTCTTTGCAAACAAGGACTTCTATTCCAAAACTTCCATTAGTATGTCAAGATGTTGAAGATGTTACTCCCATGTTTTGCTATATATCAATATATCATCAAAGAAAAACAAGCACAAATTTCCTTAACTACTCACCAAATATGTGATTCATGCATGATTGGAAGGTGGCTGGTGCATTGCTCAAGCCAAATGGCATGAAAAGGAACTCAAAGTGTTCGTAGTGGCATCTAAAAGTTGTCTTGCAAACATCTCTTCCTCTCTTATTTGGATTTGGTGGTATCTAGACCTCAAATCAATCTTTGAAAAGAAGACTGCTCCATGTAGCTCATCAATCAATTCATTTATCCTTGGAATAGAGTACCAGTTCTTGATGGTCTTCTTATTTAGCATCCTATAATCAATGCACATTCTTAGAGTCCCACCCTTCTTCTTAACAGGAACCATGAAAGAAGCAAAGGGATTGGAACTTGGTCGAATAAATCCCATATCCAACAACTCTCATATGGTTTTCTCAATTACCTCCTTTTATGCTCTTGGGTGTCGTTAAGGGGTAGAAATTACCGGCTTGGCATCCTCTTCCAGCTCTATCACATGTTGGAATCCTCTATGTGACGGTAGTCCATGTGGCAAATCATCAAATATCCTAGCATGCTTATCCCATATGAGCAGAAGATGATCATAAATAATTTTGCTTACCTTCCATAGATGAAGTGGACCTTATTAGGAAATGCACAACCCAAGAAACCTGCCCTCTTCTGATAGCTCGCTGCATGCTCTTTGCTGTTACAACTTGAGGAGATGTCCCCTTTCAACCCTTGTAGAACAACCTCTCTATCATTGGCCTTGAATTTTAGTTCCATGCTTTGATAATTTTTGAGAGAATTCTCCCAATGAGTGGAGCCATTGTACCCCAAGCACCAAATTGGTCTCTCCAATGCCAATCGCATAGAAATCATCTTGGATCTTATGCCCTCCTAGTGTGATGTTGAGCTGAGATCCTTTCTTAGTGCAAGGAATAGAAAACCCATCGGCAACTATGACATGGAAACCCTTGAATTCCTCTACCTTTAGCTTCATTTTTAACACCAATCTTTCATCAATGAAATTGTCGGTATCCTCACTATCAATTAAAACCATTACCTTTTTCCCTTAGAGGAGACCTTTTACCTTGAAGGGGGTGGTACCTAGGAGCTCCGGAAAGTGTAGTAAGGGTGTTGTTTACTTCCGGATCAGATTTTGATGCATCCTCTTTGATTGGTTCAGAATTGGCCGCTACTTCTTCTCCTTCATTGCCCTCTCCTTCATCTTCGGACACACCACTTTTATGTAATGTATTTGCCCCTTTCCAAGGCACCTATGTCCGGGTGACCATGGATCTTTACATGTGAAGCAAAGCTTCTTCCTTCTCAGCTCGCTTTTGGACTCTTGATTCTTTCCTTCTTGCTTCCGTCCTTGGCTATTAGCTCCTTGAAAAGGTTTCATAGGCTGCCCCGAATTCGGTACTTTCGGCTGGGATAGAAGACCTTATGGCTGTCTTCCTATTGCTGGCCTGATCTGCCCCTTTTCTCCCATAACTTTTGATGAAAAAACCAGTCGTAGGGATTGCTCCCTCTTGGTCCAAGGACTTCCTTATGGTTTCTTGCAAGGAAGATGTGTCAAAAGCCCTTACTCAGCTCTTTAGGGATTTGGCTAGCCCTTCTATAAACAGTATCACGAGCCTCCCTTCGGAAATATCATCTACCATGACTGAAATCTTTTGAAAATCAGCAACATAATCTTCAACCATACCTTTTTGTTTGAGTTGGGCAAGATTACGGAAATATGTTTCCGGATCTATTTGTTCAAACCTCTCCGCGGGCCTTGTTCAAAATTCTTCATAGGAATGAATGCGGTGATGCCCTTGTGTCAACATGCCGTGATGCCACCAATCATGGGCAACTCCTTCAAGGTGAAGGGTTGCAAATTTTATTACTTTTGCTTCCGCCATAGGTCTCAAGGACAATTATGTATCAAGTTTTTGGATCCATGCCCTAGCTGATCCCTCTGTGGAGCCATCAAAAGTAGGAAGAATCATCTTCCCCAAGACATGCTGCACTTCTCCCTTTGGCACTAGGGTTATTTGCCGGTAATGTTTATCTTTTGTCCTCAATTTGATGAAATCCGCAAGAGACATTGCCTCCCGAAATTCATCCGCCATTGCTTGATATTCTTCAAGCCATATGGTGTAATCATGGGCTTGTCTAGGGCTTCCATATGGAACAACTGCCTCCTTGTCCACACACTGGGGTTTGTAGGGCCTTGCAAAAATAATTTTCACCTTTGATTTACGGGGACTATAGGAATCTTCTTCCCCCTTGGCCGAACCACTGCCTTGCATGTTTTGGATGGCTAGGGAAAGCCTATCCGATACATCCATTGTTCCTCCTTGTGTCTTCATAATCATCTCCAACTTTTCTTCCCCGGTCTCTGTTGTTTTCTTTTCCGTTCTCTAGTAATACTGCATACCTTTGTTATCTGCCATACTTCACAAGCTGTGAGGATGGAGCTCAGATTCCACTGTAATGCCCCTTTTTTAGGGGGACTCAAGAAATGGCTAAAAGCTCACAAATCAGATTTATAGGACTGCTGTTATAACCCTGCAAAACTGAATTTCAAACCTTTCCTAGGGCAGTGACTTCCCTAGCTGAGATAAGCTCTTCAAAGAGGGGTTAAACCTTGCAAAAATCCTTCCAAACTTATGCCAAAATTAGTAGAAAACCTTTAGCAATTAATTGCAGCTGTTAAAAATCAGAATTAGAAGTGGAATTAGTTAATTATGAAACCGTAATCAATGAACATCATCAAGCTTGAAAGAAATTGTAGATCACCTCCAAAATTCATCAAAGTTGGGATCTTGGCCTTAAACAATATAGGGAACAAGAGAGTAATTTCAGATTTGCCAAAATTGCATCACACATACCAAAATTCCACTCCAAGGTAGGTCGCTCCACTCTAAACAGATATAATATTGCACCAAAGATACCACACATGCAAGAGAAATATACTTTATTACTTTTCAAATCACCTTGCACACCAAAAACCTCATGAAGGGTTTTCGTCCTTCACAAGTTTCCCAACCAAGGGTTTTCGTGTATGTATGAGGTCCTCCACCCAAAGGGTTTCGTCCTTGAGAGAGAGTAAAAAGGCTTACACTAGCCAACTTTCACCAAGATATGAATAATCACCAAAAAACATAAATCATTAATGCCCAAACGACCTCCTTAAATAGCCACAAGGAGTTCTTATGAACATAAAAAATGATGGGGCCGACCCCTTAAAGTAAGTGCTTTTAATATATAGATGGTATTTGGAGCCTACATGCTCATAATACTTTTATTACCTAACTACTCAAATTGCCTCTATTAGAGCGCTAGGCTTCCAATAGGATATATGAAAATAAATGAAAAACAACCATCTAATCAACAATATAGACACAATTCAGATCTTCTCCTTGCTTTTCTCCTTAGACCCATTGGGAGGGAATGGGGTTAAGGTCTTTGGAAATCAGCCTCCAAAAAGGGACATGATAGTGTTGTTGCAAGACCATGAATTACCAAAATGAGTGTCTACAAGAACAAAGCTATTCATGAGCCTTAGAGGTGAGACTTGTAATTGGTGATGTAAGGTAGACATAAACTGACATGAACTTACTTGGGAACATGTTGAAGTGACCTGGTTAGATTGGAAGGAAACTACATCGTGAGAATCTTCTGAAGCAAAGAGAACCTAAGCACAATAAAAAGATTTGAAGGAAAAGGCTTATTGTGAGAAGGTTCAAGTGTTGAAAATTTGAAGCTCACTATGGACGCATATGTCTTGCATTCTTATTTTTATGCTATGCATATGGATCGTTTGGATATTGTTCGTAGATATCCTCAATTAAGAAATTTCACGAAGCTTTGGTACAAAAAAAGAAGATAACCTTGTAGGGTATCATGCAACACAAGAAACTAATCAAGATCAAGGAAGATATTGTTATGTGTGATTTACATAAGGAATAATCCCACATCACGCCAATGAAATGATATGAACACGCTATATCAAATTTTTAATCTAATAACATTGTGGGAGGTTAAACCCTTCACCCAAAAGTGTTATGTTTGACCCAATATAAAATAATATATTACCCAATTGACCAGATATAAGTAACCAATACTTATGTGTGCCACATGTATTCTAGTGCATAACCACAAATTACATTATAATATCATTGGCCTAAGTATGTAACACAACTATTGTCACATATTAATGCTAGATATAAACAAACGGGTTCGACAAAGTGAAGTCTGGAACCCTTGCAGATTAAAATGAGAAGTATAGGTGTTTTTTATGAAATATTACCTCACTAACAAGTTGATAATTTAGTAATTATCCATGTTTCCTCCATATGGTGGCAAATTTGCTCTTTTAACGGTGAAACATGGATATGAATATGAAAATGAATATTCAATGTAATGTTAATGGAGAAGAACAAGGTGAAGATGATCGTAGTTTTGTTCACATATTTGAATACTAAAAAAAACTCAATCTCACGAGTTGATAAAAGAAAGTCCGAAATTTGTTAATCTATCTATAAAATATTAACTTCATGTGTAGTTTTACATATTTGCATACATAACTCACGAGTAGATAAAAATATATTGCATGAGGATACATGTTTGCTTTCATGTGCAAGGTGTAGTAAATTTCTCATATATTGTCTATAAGTTATTCTCAATCCAGCGATTAGTGCACTTAGAAGCGGTTGAAATTTTACGTGCTATAATTTGTTAGTGCATATTTGCACATTATTGTAATCATACCTCTTCCAAGCTGTATTTTAGTGGATCCATTTAGGTACAAGCTTTGTGTATTTTTGGATAGATAATTTATAGAGCCTACCTAATGGTATGGTACATTGAATTAGGCCTACCTTAAATTACCCAGGGTTAAGGCATTCACATGTACAAATAGACAGGATGTTGTCTTTGTCTATCATTCATTATTTAAGTGTGAAAATGTTATTTGGTACTCCTTGTACCAACAATATCTGGATTACCTCTCTCCATAGTTGGATGTTGATATGTATGAAGACTGAAGTGAATACTATGGAATGATAATGGAGTAGTGTAGCTGTCACATCTTAGTCTAACTCTCTTCTGGTTTGAATGCCCACTTCTAATTCTTCACAGTTTGTGAATAATTGAGAATTTAGGGTTTCTCACAAAACCTTAATTTTGGGAGTTATATGGAAAATCTTATAAATGCATAATCGTTAGGGGGTGTACTTTTGCTCTTTTTATCGTTCATTTGTTTCGAACCCCAAATTCTCTCTTAAAAGTTTTCTCATTCTTCACCAAAACTCCATATTCAATGCATCATTCCTAGAGAATGGAAACCAATACAATATCTTGGAAGTAAAATGCTAAGATATAAGAAATAGGGGCATGTGCACATCCGATATGGATATCTACCCTCAAATCAAATCGAAAACACTTAGAGAGATTACAAAAGATGACTCTTTGCATTAAATTTGTATCAAATGGCAAAGGATATATAGGTTAGGGTTGTCCTGTAATTTATACTCAAGTGGGAAGAAAATCTTAGTAACATTATGACATACTCCCCTAACAATCTAAACATAACATAATATGTCCCCACTAAACTAGTACATAGACTGTGGGTCTAAATACAAAATTGGCCATAACATACTCCTAATACTATGTTGTGCCTAGGTACACAACATTGAAATTCAAAAAAGGAATATTATGTAGAATATTCCTTGAGTGGTAGCAAAGCAAGAAGAACCATTGAGTTATGGAGGAACATCATTAATATACTTGGTCCTACCATCACTTGTGTGTATTGACAACACCTTTGTGCTCAACTTCTTGTGTGTTGTCACCAAGCACTACCTTGTTTGCATGATTAGTTTTACTATTCAAGACACTAAAGAATATCATGTGCGTGGAGAAATCCCAAGTCAATATTTCATCCATCCCCTCCATTGTAAGCCATCAAACACAAGAACAAGTTTTCATTCTTGGATATCTCTATTGCTGCATGTGCTTCACCTTTTTCTTCGAGGTGACTATCCATATGATAGTGTCCATAATTGTAAACATTGGACAGAGCTTCCTCTACCTTAGCCTCCTATATTTTTGCTTTTAATTCTATAATATGTGGTGTTGAGATTTGTTGTAGGCCTTGGGAACCCTCCTGAACTCACATGTGTGGTTGGCAGTTGAGGCCATTGCTAGATCACCACCATCACCAAGTTAAACCATGGTAGACTTACTCCCCTTCAGCCGTGTTTGTACCCTATGTGTTATATATTGCGAATATTACAATAAAATGTAGAGGAATATACCGAGCCCAATGAAAAACCAAACAATCTAGTTATAGTGCCCGAACGGTCTATCATAAGTACTCAAGAGCACTAAATTTCCATACACTATGGGGCACCATTGATGTATCCAATACTACGCCAAAATTATTTGTGTCATATTTGAAAAATGGATCGCATATGGCAATGTTGTATCCAAATACATATGGTTGTATCTAGGTCACATCCGTATCCAATCGCTAGTCTAGAATGTTAAGCAAAATATAGCAATTATTTTGTCACTAATCTCATTTTTCACATTAATCTAGTTTGACGTTTTTTAAAGGCAACAATGGGAAAGTTATTCATTCTATTTAATGCACTAAGAACATCAATACTAAAATACATTTGATGCTGAAACAGAAATTGTAAATCTGAGAAATAGTAGCCAGCAGGGACGGGAATGGTTCGTTCGAGGGTATGATCGTTCGTGAGAATCAGTTTGTGAACAAAATTGTGGTTTTAGGTTGAGGAATGGATGCTAGAGTTTGAGATACATGTTTTCAATTTCTGATTTTTCCTTAATCAAGGGGTTTTTGAAATCTCTTTCACTCACAAATCCTTTTGAAGCTGTCAAGGCATGGAATTTATAGACGCGAGTGCATACACATGTTTGTTTATGTTTTTTCCCCATTCGGGAGCTTGTGGCCTTCCATTTCAGTTTCTGTTGTTGAAGACAAAGCTACGGAGAAGTACAAAACAAAGTCAGGACAAGGAATATAGACTGCAATCAGTTTAGGGGGAGAAGAAACTCCATTCCAGACAGATTGAGGGGAAAAAAATATCACGAATTTTGAAGGCATCTGGGTCTGTTATTTCGCGACTGCCCTTTCGGGAAGACATGTAAGACTGGGTGTAGTTTGGACTTCAGACGAAAGATATGGTAGGGTAGGGAGAGTCTTCCAAACCTTCCTTTAAGACAATGTTGCGTGGAGAATCAGGCATGCGAGGCACAACTGCTCAATTCCAAAAAAGACCTCTTAGAATCCCTAAAGAAGATCTGTGGAAAAATGCGAATAGATGTATGAAGGCTGCAGATGGATCACTGGTTGTGAAATTGCAGAAATCAGCTATTCAAAGTGGTGTTGATGAATTGGAACAACGAGGTCTGATTGTTCAATTTTTGGGTTTCCGTCCTCTTTTGGTCTTTAAAGATTGGACAAGGAAAACTTGGCACACTAAAGGTGATTTTTCCATTTCTATGTATTCTAATGGATACTTTTTGGTTTTCTTTGCGAATGTGGAAGATCGAGAACAAATCTTCCAAGGAGGGCCATGGTTTTATGGTAGAGCGGGATTATTCATGAAACCATGGCACCCTATGTTCAAGGGTGATGAAGAATTGCCCTTAGTTGCTCCGGTGTGGGTGAGATTATTCGGTTTACTTGCAGAATATTGGAATAATACAGTATTTACAGCAATAGGCAATACTCTTGGCACATATATGATGAGAGCAGGTAGTTTGATCCACTTGGAACAGATGATTTATGTCCGCATTTGTGTTTTGTTGGATTTGAATGATCTGTTACCAAGCAAAATATTCCTGGATGTGGACGAAGAGAAATGGGAACAAGTAGTGGAGTATGAAAATATTCCGTTCTGATGCAAAATATGTCATGAGTACGGCCATATGGTGAAGGATTTCCCTTAGAGAGCTCCTAATCCTCTTGCCGAGGAGCGCAAGCAAGAGGAATTTATCATTCCGAAGAAAAAGAAAACAACGAAGACTCAGTTAACATCCAATATGGTTAGTTCCAATAGATTTGCTAGTCTTCAATAGGACAATGCTGATGCAGATAATGAGGATGCTATAGAATCCCAAGTACCAAAAACTCAAATGCTTGTATCGGATTCACAAGAGCGGAAGAAATGTACAATAGAGAACCATTAACTTGATATGATCCTTGAATCAACAATGATGGCAGGGGCTCGTAAGACATTAAAAATCTGTCAAAGGAAAACCAAATATCAGGAGCAACTCAAGTCTAACAATATTCAAGAGGGAGGTTGTTGGCTAGATTTTCTGCACAACTGAAAACCTAGGCAGTCATGAGATAAATCTCCCTCATTTACTGGTGAGGCTCCCGTGTGAAATTTTGTCAGTTTATATTTCCTAGTATCTATTTGTTGGTATTACTTTAATTGTGTAGCTCAGGAACCATAGCTATACAGTTCTGCAGCAAGTAAGTTGCTATAAAAGAAAGGAAAAATTTGCAGAAGAGGAAAATAATAGGAAACGGGGGAAAGGAGAGAGGATGTGCAACCCAAGCAATAGTTTACAGAGTTGATTGCATGCGCAGATTAAAACAAATAGATCATTAAACAAAAACTTTAAAGCCAAGGAAACTTTTAGATCTAGATCTATAATAACACAAAATTTATGAATAGATCTAGAAAGAAATAAGAAGAAAAAATGCACCGTTGACACAAAGTTCTCTGGAAATCTCTTCTCTATTCCTCTGCTTGCAGAAATCAGGGGTTTCAGCTCAAAGTCTGGAACACAAGAATGCTGATTATAAATTCTGATTCTTTAACACGTAGGTTCTTCCTTTACTTATAATGTGTAGAGGGGAAATTACAATTGGGAAACTGCAACTGAACTAAAACATGAAGTAGTAAAGGCAACATCTGGCAGTTATCTTCCTAGAATTCCTCTCTTAGTGACATGCATCAAGAGTTTGAGCAAAAATTGTGCACATCTGCCACCTATCTTAAATAATCTTTCCAAATAACTTAAAGTAATGGTTTTTAAACTAATAACTTTAATTTTACATTTTCATCCAGGAACATAAGAAATAAGAGAGAGGAAGAAGAGAAGAAAGATCTGCTAGCTGTAACACTTATACTTTCTTTTGCTCTGATATTGAATATATTTGTCAAACCTGTAACTCAACATCTTCCCATCTGTTTTAACAATAACATCTCTCTCGGTTCTGAACTGTAACAACCCTCTAGACAAAGCAACAGTGTTAGCCTTCACTCTCTCTAAACCAGGCCCATATCCCTCCACATCTGCCTGAAGCTTTATGAGTCTACCAATTGAATCCATCGTGAAAGGTATGGTGGTGTCATCAACTTTTTTCCGCACAACCAACATAAATTCCTCATGGGAAGTAGGTAATTCATCTGGGATGCTCACCGACACTTCTCCCATCTTACTCTCCAGCAACTGCATCCTCTTCAACATGAGTTTGAGGATCTCTACGCGGAAGGAAACTGAAATCTCTAACTGCTTCACCTTTTCTACCAATCGGCCAGGCACAGTCTGCTCTGCAATCAACACATCCTTCGCCAGTGAGTGTATCCTTCGCCAGTGACTTTCAACAACTATGTTCTCATCTTCTATATGTGTCATCAGTTCCTTCAGCTGAGATGTTGCCCTGTGCATGTTCTCCAATTCAGCCGGTATTGGTTCAAATTGTTCTGAAGCATGGTGAATGATTTGTTCATTCTAGTGGGCAATAACTTTGACTTGGTCCCCCTGCATCTTCTACCTCTGGCATCAGATGATCACTCACCTACTCATGTGCTAGAATGGGCTGAGAGGAAGGTTTAGCAACCTTAGCAATGATCTCGCATAGCTGGAACACCTGATTTTGAAGCTTGGATCTCTCAGCCTTCTCTTTGTCAAGCTTAAGAAATAAAGCATTCATTAGTGTCTGCGTATCCGGCTTTAATCCTTCTGTGGTAGTTCGACCTATTGGCACTTTGGTCACTGCTATATTAGCTGCCATGAGCTCTCCCTTGTGCTTTCCTTCTACTGGAACAGATAACTCAACGAACTTCTGCCCCAATTCCTCAATAATCAACCTATAAGTCGTTTTGGCAACTTTAAGTCTTCTATCTCTTCCTCCCAAACTCAAGAGCAGCTGAAAGTCGTGTTCTTCTAGGTTGATCTCCTCTCTGGCTTTTGGGATCGTCTGCAAAGCTAACCATGATGAAAAGTTGCTTCTTGGGGAATGAGAAGTTGATCTCCTCTCTGGCTTCATGCTCTGACTCTAGTCTATTAGAATTTGCCACCGTGTTATGACTGCCACCCTCTGAATTGTCCAAAGATATTGCTTTTTCAGACTCCTCCATCTGTGCTTTCAACTTCTTCGCATGGATAGGTGAAGACCTGAGTGGTCGAGGAGAAAATACAAATGACGTTGGATTCAAAGGAGGAACAACAAGATCTCTCTAAGATTCCGGGCTGTTGAAGTGCTATGAGTTGATGTTGGAGAAGCTGGAATTGGCACGGTAGCTGTAGATTTGGCCTTCTCCTGTATGTGAGACTTCTTGTGAACTTTAAGCTTTTCTGGCCTTCTGTTGCTTTCACCTTCGTGCTTCCTCTTGCTGGAGTCTCTTGTGGTAAAGTTACCTATGATCTGATTCATCAATACTTCATTTAGGGAATACCCCTTTGTCAGCAACTAGTTCAAAGTGTTAACCAGAACTGCGGAAGATCTTTCTTCAATCATCTGGCAACCACCAATGTTTTCCTGAAGAATAGCTCTATCTCCTCCCATCCAATGATACAAGTCAAGTATCACATGCCCATCATCTGCGAGATTTGCAAGTATCCGTGCCAAACCATAATCAGACACCTGCTGCGCTAATAACCTGCTGAAGTCTTTCTTTCTGACTTCATACTTGTTCCTGCACTTCATCCAGAATTCCTCCAACGAAGGCACATGTGAGTATTCTTGGGAGATTGTCTTCCTCGCTATTCCATATGGTTCAAAGTTCAGCGGGTGCTGGGAAGAACTCAGGCTCATACTCATAAAACATTTCAGCTTTGACTCCTCTAGCTTTGTGGATGCTCTGGGCAGCTGTAGTAACCCATTATGATTGGAAAGAAACCTGTAGACTTGTAGACTTGTGCTGCTTTGATTGTAAGTCATTGCATCTCCACAAGTTGTTTGCACAACTCCATGATGACCCACTTGTCATTTGGATACCTCGGCAACTTCACTAGATCTCCCGAAAAGCCGGTTACCCAGAGATAGGTGAAGTTTGCAAACTGAATGAAAATGCAGCCATGCTGAGATACAGCTTCCCAAGCTTCTTTGCTCACCCCGTTGGTCTTCAGATCACCATTTAATTTGCAGATGAATTCATAAAAGAACCCATCGTTGACTGCTTTGTAATCTTTGTGGCACTCAGGAACTGTCAACTGTGGATAGGAATCAAAGATAGGATCTTTTGCTAGTACGCCTCGTCTATCTAGCTTGGAAAATATGCCCTGTGAGGTTGTTTGCATATACCAGGTATGAAGTCATTTTGAAGTTGTAAGTCCGCCTCACTCCGAAGTTGCTCACCGATGCTGTCACTGATGATCTCTGCCCAATTGATTATCGAATCAGCTCTGTTGAACTCGATAGTCCTCATGAAAGCATACATCCATGAGTGAAAGTTGTGAGTATTGGCTTCTCCACTTATCCTGCAAAGCAATTTAGTGATATCATCCACCTCCTGCACCAAGTTGGATCGCGGAAGAGTTCTCGGGAACTTTGATGGAGACCTGGGCTTCTTCATATATTGGTTGTTCATTATGCTCACACAATCTGCTTTGTGTTTCTCCCATCTGTTACCTGCATCCAACATGCTAATTGCAATCACCGCCGTTCGTGTCGGAATCTTCAGACAATAATTGTTAAACTATGCATCCAGCCTAATAATTGTCTTTCCCGCAGCATCCCGGATTGTTCTGGAAAGAGGATGATATGAACTCGCACAGTCCATGACAAATTCGGGCAACTGAGCTGTGACTGGGAATGCTGATGCTGGAATAATTTCACTGCTTTTCATTGCCCACATTAGAAATGTCTTTCCAGCCCTGGATCTGTTAATTATTTCGGAGATGGGTTCTGGGCCCATATTCTGTGTCATTGATATCAGCAAATCTGGAAGCTATGCATGATTCGGCTGATCCCTCTCTATCGCCACGCTTCATCATGGATGGAGCAATCTTTGTCTATGTTCTTTTTCTTTTAATCCTGCTAGAATTCTTTATAACTGGATCAATTCGTGCAGATCTATCAATTTCTTCAGATTCAGAAGATATATTCAATGTACCTAACATTGATTTGAACTTCCTTTCACCTGTAATGAATACCGGCAATTATTTAAGACAAAGATGAAGTCCAAAGGATGAATACTTGATTTCTGTCACCAAAAATCTGCATATGAAGTCCGCTGCCCTAAAATTTGAGGTTTTGCTTGCATGTAAAGCAAATATAAATATTTTTAAATTCACCTGGGCACTTATAAAAACATGCAGATAATTATCATAGCATAAATTCAAGCTATTCCAACCCTAGGTGCCAAACCTTGAAGCTTCCTGGCAATGAAAAACACCTCCAGATGCAAAAATCCTCCTTTCTTTGGCGCCAAAACTATCCGGGCTGCAATCCTTAGCAAAAAGAATTAATTGCCTCTTCATTATGGTAGTGCATGCTTATATAACCCTCAACATTCAATTTCTAATAATTGTCCGTCCTATTCCTAGCAATTAATTAATAAACAAACATGTTTATTCACCCAAATTGAGCGCCTATCTTTGGATGCTGCTGGCTGCCATTAAATAAATTTTATTTATTTATTTTTAGCATGCTTCTTTCAGTTCTCTTTGGCTTATTTTTATGCATTGACTTTTCCTCCATCCTGGGCGCCAAAATTAGGCAAAGTAGCTATTAATAAATATCATTAAAAGCTTTATTTAATGCCCAAATGGGTCGCACTTTTTGGCATGAGTGAATTCTAAAATTAAGAAGTCAACTTTTGGTGGGAATTTTCACCTTGCACCGCAGCTCTAAAAAATCCCTTCTTCCACTTAAGTTATTTGACTTTTATAATGGGATTTTTTACCTTGCAAGGCAGGTAATAAATTCCTGCTTGCCTGCCACCTCCAATTTTCCCACTGTAGCTTAAGTGACTTTCTAAAAAGTGTGACTTGTATTAAAAATAACTTCTTTTGGAAAAGTGCGATTTGTATGGGTGAATAAAAACCTTCTGATGGGAAAAGTTAGTGTGCTAGGCAGGCAAAATATTCCCATTGGTGCTTTTAAGTGATTTTTCTTTATTTTATAATGGGAATTTTCACCTTGCAAGGCAGGGTAAGAAATTCCCGCCTGCCTGCCGCCTCTAATTTTCCCATCGTAGCTTAAGTGACTTTGACTTCATGGGAAAAAGTACCCTGTAAGGCAGATAAGAAATTCCCGCCTGTCTGCAGCTACCAAAAATCCGATTGTAGCTTACACTCATTAATTCTAAAAAATACGACTTCCCTGGGAGAGGCTTTTTGTGCATGACTTCATCTTTTTTGGTCAGAAGCTTGCATTTTGAGGCTGATTCCTTCTAGTGTTGTGTCAGTAGATGACCTCCAGATGTTTTAGGCAATTAAATAAACTATACTGACAAAGGAATTGACCTAGGAGAATTTCACAGAGAAACAAATGGAGAAAACCAGAGAAAAAAATAAAATAAATAAAAGCGAAAAACGTTGCCAGAAGTTTCAGATAATGCCCTGAATTCATTCCTGGTGAAAACCCTAATGAGATGAATGAATACTGGCATGCAAAATTTTAACAGGATTCAACCGGAGCACAATTTACTTTAAACGAGGCATTATTTATTCAATAAATAATTAAATAAAAATCTCCTGCAGACAAAACTTGGCGGAGGGATAATGAGTTTGGGTATTTGGGTATTTGTCAAACATGGCTCATATGATTCACTGGGAATATCCTAACATAATACAAACATCTTCTGACAATAAAAACACAAAAAGACCCGTTATTTTAAAAGAACGATTTTTTTTTGCAAATGGGTAGTCCCAGATTTCAGGGTGAAATTTGGGGACGCCAGAGGCCAAGTAAGTGTAGCTATGCTATAAGTACTCGTGCCTAAATGTGGTGAAGGATAGAAAGCAAATTTATCATTAGGAATCCACCAGGAAAAGAGTAAGAAAATGAAGATGGTTACAAATGTGAAAGTACGTAGAAAAACCTACTTAAGTCGATTTCCAAAAGGAAGGTCAATTGTTGACTTCTACAGGCAAACTTACGGATTTATCCCACATTTTTAATCAACCTTCCCAATGAAGATCATCAGATGGAATGTCAAAGGGCTCAAAGGCAGTCCATCCAAGAATAATGAAATCAGAAGAATGATTCAGATTAACAAGCCTCAAATGCTTTTTATCTAGGAAACCAGAGCCTCCATTGACTTAATGATTGTAATGGCAAATAGGATATGGCCTCATGCAGAGGCAATCTCTCTTAGTTCTGTGGGTGCCTTTGGGGGCTTGTTTATGGGATCCGAAGAACGTTGCAGTGGTTAATTCTTGTGGAAGTAAGGGTGTTATGCTCTTGCTAGCGTATTCCTTGCCAGGATGCTCAGCAAAATATTTTCCTCAATGGTTATGCTCCTCTTTCCATGGATGAAAAACTAACACAATGGCAGCATATTGTATCTATGATTCATTCCTTTCCTCATGTTGCAATGCTGATAGGCAGAGATTTTAATACTATCCTTAACCAGGAGGAAAAAACAAGGTGGATCAATGGTCCTAGATGCTAGCTCGCATAGTATAGAAAGGTTTGTACAGTCTTTTCAGTTAGTGGATATTAAAAGTAATAATGGGATAATGACGTGGTCCAGTAAACAATAAGGATAAAATTGTATTCTTGAACGTTTCGATAGATTTTTATTTTTTTAAGTTTGGCTGGAACAAAAGTATATTCCTAAGGCTCATATCCTTAATAACATTGGGTCTAATCATTGGCTTGTAAGTCTGGACATTAGAAGAACTTATCCTAGTTATTCCCCGTTTAGATTTCAGTTAATGTGGCTGTGTATGAGAATATTACTAATCTGATTCGTCAATGGTGGATCAAGGGCATGCCGAGGTATGGTATGCATATGTATTCCTTTGTCATAAGATTGCAGTACATTGAAGCTAAGTTGAAGGTGTGGAACTGGTTAGAGCTTGGTGACATCAAGGAGAAAAAGCGACAACTTCTTAAACAGTTGGAAGAGCTCAATGCCACAATTCATACTTCAGGTACTACCCTTGATTTAGCTAAAAAAGAAATCTCTCTAAAGGACGATTTGCAATGAATGGGAGAAAAAGGGAAGAGATTCTCTGGCAACAAAAGTACAAAGTTCAGTGATTTAAAGTAGGGGATAAAAATATTGCTTTCTTTCACAAATCTCTACTAGCTAGAGTAGCTAATAACCATATTAATTCTCTCAAAACAGTTGAAGGAAAGTTAGAATATTCATGGACAGGTTTGTAGCAGACTACACAAGATTATTTCTCTACGTTATTTTCAGCCCAGTCTCTTGATGATTTAGCTCAAATGCCAGTGCTTGCCCATATCCCTAAGGTTCTATTTGATCAAGATAATGAGCAGCTCACATCGTCAGTTTCGGAAAGTGAATTAAAAAAGGTGGTGTTTAGCATGAAAAAAGGAAAAACACCAAGTCCTGATGGGTTCTATATTGAATTTTATCAAACTTTTTGGAATATTCTAAAAGTGGAGCTTTTGCAAGTCATAGAAGAGGTGCGCTATTCTAAAACCATGTTAAAAGAAATCAATAAAACCTTTATAGCTTTGATCCCTAAAGCTACAAAGGTGGAAGATATTGCGGGATTTCGACCCATTGCCTTATGTAATGTCTAGTATAAAATCATAACAAAAATTATGGCAGATCGATTGAAACCCCTTTTGCATACACTTATATCTCCAGAACAAGGAGGATTTATCCAAGGCAAATCCATGATGAAATAGTTCGTGTAGGAAGCTCTTCATTCTATGGCTATACAGAAATCACGGTCAATGTTCATCAAGCTTGATCTTTCGAAAGCCTATGATCGAGTGGATTGGAGATTTTTGTGTAAGGTGTTGGTAGAATTTTACTTGTATAAATCTGAATATCAGCAACAATAGAACACCAAAAGAACACAATATTGTAGATAAATGATCTCAATATGCAAGTAGAATAACTTAGCCACTTCGAGGGGGCAACCTCCAAACCATACAATAAGACTCAAATGCTCAATATGATGATTAACTACTCCTCACTACCACCTATATATACCAATCCTATGTTATGGCCAACACCAAGGCTGACCTACTAAACATATGAAAGCATAAATGAATAACATATGACAAGAAGAGAGATTATGTAAGCCACAAGTCGACACTACATATCCAATATAAGCTATAGGACTAAGGGCGTAACATGCCCCTCCCCTTCAAAGCAACATTGTCCCCAATGTTGGGAAGCCCTGGATGTTGCTGCACAAATGCTTCATCCTCCCATGATGCATCCTCAATATTCATATTCTTCCACTTGATCAGGTACTCGGTAATGACTCTGGTCCTCAATATTTTGGTGCATGTCTGAAGAATACCTTCAGGTTCCAATACAATCCTTCCTTCCTCATCCAATTCAGGAAGCACTGACTGGGTGGAAATGTGTTGCCCAATAACTTTCTTCAAGAAAGAAACATGGAATATTGGATGTATTTTACTTCCTGGAGGGAGCTCCAACTTATATGCCACACTACCAATTTTCTGCAACACTCGATAAGGACCATAGTATTTAGGAGCAAGCTTATTATCCTTCTTCTGTTGTTTTAAAGATAACTGCTTATATGGTTGCAACCGTACAAAAACAAAGTCACCCTCTTCAAAGTGTCACTCACTACGATGTTGATCAGCCTGTTGCTTCATGTGGTTTTGTGCCCTTGCCAAATTCTCTCTAAGACTAGAGAGTACCTTGTGTTGGTGTTGAATGTGATCTTCGATTGCTCTCACCTTCGGTTTGACCTTCAAGCTAGAGATGAGTGATGGAGGATGGTACTGTAAAGTTCCAGAAATGGAGACATTTTGGAGGAGGTATGAAATGAAGTATTATACCACCATTCTGCAAGTGGCAACCATTGCACCCAACGTTCTTGTTTATCTAAAGTAAAACATCGAAGATATCCCTCAAACATTTATTTACCACCTCAGTTTTCCCATCTGATTGAGGATGATAAGATGAACTCTGGGCCAATTGGGTACCCAAACAAGAGAACAAATCAGTCCAAAAATTGCTTGTAAATATCGGATCACAATCACTTACTATAATTTTGGGTGTGCCATGGAGCTTTTGAACTGTGTCCATAAATGAGATGGCAATTGTACTAGTTGTGAAAGGATGAGCCATGGCACAAAAATGAGCATACTTGGTAAGTCTATCCACCATGACCATGATGATGCTTTTCCCTTCTAATTTAGGCAATCCTATGATGAAATCCATCGATACCTCTTCCCATCTCTCGCTAGGAATAGACAAGGGTTGGAGGATACTTGGTGTCTTAATGGTCTCACCCTTATTATGTTGACACACCAAACATTCTGCCACAAATTTTTGAACATCTCCTTTCAACCCCTCCCAAAATAAATCTTTCTTAACTCTATGATAAGTTTTCAAGAACCCAGAATGGCCACCTAGTGGAGAAGAATGGAGCTCTGAAAGAACATGGTGTTTAAGTGTAGAGTTCTTACACAAATATAACCTATCTTTGTACCATAATGTATCCCCCTTCCATATAAATTGTTCAGATATGGTTGGATCTGTCTGGAGATTTTGAATGAGAGTATGGGTTGTTGCATCTTTTTCCATTCTTCCCTTGCTTGATCTACCCAATCTACCTTTAGTATAGAGATGACACATAACAATGCTTTTGTGGACTCATCCCTCCTAGATAGAGCATTAGCAACCACATTTTCCTTCCCTTTCTTATAAATAATCTCAAATTCATACCCCAACATCTTAGTGACCCATTTTTGTTGCTCTTCTGAAGATAGTCGTTGCTCCAAGAAGTATTTCAAACTATCATGATCAATTTTTACCTTGAAGTGTCTACCCATCAAGTATGGTCTCCATTGTTTGACTGCATGTAATATTTCCATCATTTCCTTCTCATAGGTGGGCTTTAACAAATTATTTCCTTTTAGTTGTCAGCTCTCAAATGTCTATGGGATGTCCTTCTTGCATGAGTACTGCTCCGATCCCATTTCCTGAAGCATCACATTCAACTATGAAGGTCTTGGAGAAATCTGGGGTTTCAATACTGGAGTGGTGCACATTGCCACCTTCAATTTTTCAAATGCCCTAGAAGCTTCCTCATTCCAATGAAAGGAGTCTTTCTTCAATAATTTTGTGAGTGGTGTCTACTATACTGCCATAGTTTTTTTACAAATCTGTGATAGTACCCTGTGAGACCTAAGAAACCTCGTAAATGCTTGAGGGTTCTTAGGACTTCCCATTCCACCATGGCCTAGATCTTGTGAGGGTCCACCTTAACACCTTCATTAGAGAAAATATGGCCCAAGTATTCCACTTCTTGTACCCCAAAAGAACACTTTGAAGGCTTGGCATATAGTTGATGTTTCTCTAGGGCTTCCAATACTGTATTGACATGATGTAAATGTTTCTCCCAGGATTTGTTGTAGATGAGGATATCATCAAAAAATACCAAGACAAACTTCTGTAGGAATGGTCTAAATATTGAATTCATCAAACTCTGAAATGTGGATGGTGCATTAGTAAGACCAAAAGGCATCACTAGGAATTCATAATGCCCTTGATGAGTTCTGAAGGTTGTCTTATGAATATCTTCTTTCTTTACTCTAATTTGGTGATACCCAGAATGCAGATCTAGTTTTGTAAAATAAATTGCACCATGCAACTCATCTAATAAATCATCAATGATAGGAATAGGAAACTTATCTTTGATAGTGTACTTGTTAAGTTCTCTGTAGTCTGGACACATGTGCCATCTTCCATCCTTGTGGCACACCATCACCACTGGAGTAGAATAAGCACTCTAACTATGACGAATAATACCCATTTCCAACATTTCCTCCACCATCTTCTCGATCTCACTCTTTTTCACATATGGGTATCTATAAGGCCTGATGTTGGGGGGTTGGCTTCCTGGAATTAACTGAATGACATGATCATGATCTCTTTCAGGAGGCAATCCTCTAGGATCCTCGAAGACAACTACATGTTGATCAATAACCTTTTGAAGATCAGGATGCACTACCATCATTGGTGGTTGAACTTCCATGGAGAACAATCGTGCTACAAATCCTTCAACCCCCTTTTTAAGAATCTTCTACATTTGGTGAGAACTAACCACCTGAGGATTTTTTCCTGTAGTCCTTGAAGTTCAAACTGTTTACCCTCAGAATGAAAGCGCATGAACAATTCCTGGAAATTTAGCTCTATGGTGCCCAAAGTTGTGAGCCACTGAACACCTAAGACAATATCAACTCCGCCCATGGGAATAACAAACATCGTAGATTCCAATGTGTAGTCACCCATCATAAGTCTGATTTTATGGCATTTACCTGAACATTGGACTGTGCCACCATCTGCAATCATTACTTGAAATTCAGGTGTTGGGTAGATGAAACAATTTAGCCTTGTTGCCAGCTTATGATTGATGAAATTATGTGTGCTCCCTGAATCAATCAATATTGTCACCTTCTGCTTCTTAAGATAACCCACGACCTAAAGGGTTTGTGGAGTGCTAATACTTGATAGAGCATGGCATGAAATAGTGGGCTGGGGATCTTCAGATTCTTCCTCTAATTTTTCCACTTCCTCGCTTGATGTTTCCTCATATTCTTCCTCATCACCGGTCCCTTCAATGTAAAACAATTTTTTCTCAGCACATTTATGACCTGGTCCATATTTGTTGTCACAGTTAAAACATAACCCTTTTGCTCTTTTTTCTTCAATTTTTTGAGGTGTCAGTTCGAACTGGACAGAGGGTACGATGGAGGCAAGGTGCTACAATCTTTTATGTTAGTGAAGGTCTGCCTTCTACTGGAAAGAAAATTTTCCTCTGCCCTACGCGCCATGATAATAGAATCAGAAACCTTGAGTGGATTAAACATGTGCACCTCATGCTCAATGTGGTCCTTAAGACCCCCAAGAAATAGGTCATTCAGATACTCTTATGTAATATCCTCCACACGCAAGGAAAGATTTTGGAATTGATGGACATACTCCTTTACTGAACCTGTTTGTCGTAACTTTGCTAATTGGCTGAAGTAATTCTCTGACACACTAGAACTATAGTGTAATTGAAGCTCTTTCATGAAAAATGTCCATGTGACACTTAGATCATTCTTCTATTTTTGAGCACATAACCAACGATACCAGACAAATTGGTCAGGTTCTAGATATAAGGATGCCATGGTCACCTTTTGTCCTGATGGGATCTGATGGAGATCAAAGAAATTCTCCATTTGGGTAATCCAATTGAGTGGATCCTTTCCATCAAATTTATGCATTTCCACTTTTGGAATAATGCACTGCCATTGGTGAGGAGATCCACCTGAATGTGTAAAGGATCCTCCTTGATTGGAGTGATTTGGACCTGTGTGAGTATTACTAGAGGAACCCATATGACTAGAATTGGGATTTTTTTTGAAAGAGCGAGCAATAGACTCCTACTTCATTGATTGAAAATCCATCTAAAGTTCACCCCTAAGGCTACCTTTCAAATGAAGAAGCTCATTATTGAGGTCATCCTTACTGACCATATTATTTACCCTTTCCTGAAGTTGGATGACTACCTTAGATACTCCCGAACCAGAAGATTCTAAATCCATATCTTCCTTATTTTGGGTCATTCCTGGAGTTTCTTGACCTTTCCCTTGGCCTCGAGTTGATCTACCGGTCATGATGTAGGGTTTGGGACTCGGGGTAGACGAAATACAAAAAAACTTTAGGGTTTGGGGTCTCATAAATTTACTTGGCCTGAATAGAGGAAATCATAAAGAAGAAACCCTAGCTAATTTTTCGAAAGCTTTCTAAAAATATAAGAAACTTAGAAAAATTCCAAAAATTGCACCCTAGGTAGCCAAATTATGAAAAAAACATAAAACCACTATAAGTTTTACAAAACAAGTCCAAAAATGTTTGAAATTTGGAGAGGATCTTACTTGACTGATTTCGCCACACCACAAAAAAATTGCAGAAAAAATTCACTACCAATTTTGAGATATAGTTGAACCTTCACAATTAGGGTTTGACACAGCTCTGGTCGAGATCAAGCTCTGATACCACTTGTAATGAAATTACTTGTATAAATCGATGATTATCAGCAACAATAGGACATAAAAAACCCTATCTCTTAGATAAATGACCTAAAATATAACAAGTAGAATAACTTAGCCACTTATGGATGGGGCAACCTCCAAACCATACAATAAGACTCAAATGCTCAATATGATGATTAACTACTCCTCACTACCACCTATATATACCAATCCTATGCTATGGCCAACACCAAGGCCGACCTACTAAACATATGAAACACATACATGAATAACATATGACAAGAAGGGAAGCATTATAAAAGAATTTGGAAATGCAGTAGCTTTGCTATTGTGATAGGTTCTCTAAGGAATATAATAGCATTATACTTTCTTTTTACCTTCTTATAGTGAGTGAGTAGAGGATCCATATATGCCCTTCATATCTATTAGGGTGGGTGGGTGTTTATATGTGAAAATTCAAATGATTTTGCACTCAATCAAACTATAAGTACCACCTAGGTTAACCAAGCTAACTTTTCCTTTTGAAAAAGTGATCGTTAGAAGTGTAAGGGACATATTCGAGAAAGTTGGGATGGGTTTTTATCCAAACCTCTATATATATTATACTTGTCTTAGAACATACTCCTTTCACACCCTAGTTAAATTTTGGATCCCTTTGCGGCGCAGTTTGTACCTCACTTATTAAAGGGGGGTGTAACTTCAATTGCCCCCCACTCTATGTGGCGGGGGGTCGAGGGGTTGTCAGCTGAACAAAAAGGGGAGTCAATCCCTTGTTTCTAGAAAGATGAATTCAACCGAATTCTATTTTTAGAAAGGAAAATCCTAATGGCGTTTTTCCACTCTATTTTTAGGAGGAATCCTAACTGTACTTAACCAATTAGGTGTATATATTTTTGTGGAGATCTAAAGTTTCTCATAACGAGTTCGCATGTAATATGTTCATCTTGAGTTAATAAAGCTTGATATCTTGCACCGTGGATGTTTCCCTAAGCACTTAGATGGGGTTTTACCACGTAAATCTGGTGTTCGTCTCTTGCATGTTTGGTATTTTGTATATATTTATTTATTGCTCTATCTAACAAGTGTAAAGTGTCGTTTTCAAATTTGCCTATTTTGTTATTCAAAGCATGCGATTACTTGCAAGGGCTATTCATTGACTGCAGCTCTCAGTGTAATCTGTGAGGTTTCCTAACAAGACAGTATTAGAAAGCTTGCACCATGGATGTTTTCCTAAGATTTGTAGTAATTGTTTTCGTATATTTGGTGTTGCTATTTACATCAAATGGTAACTTCCTAAAAGTGTCGAGTGCAAAGTTTGAGGTGGAGAAGTTTAATGGCAAGAACAACTTTGAGATGTGGAAACTCAAAGCATGTGATGTACTGGTGCAACAGGGGCTGCACAAATCCCTGGATGGAAAGGCAAAGAAACGCTGTAGGGATGGATGATGATGACTGGGAAGAGCTGGATATAAAAGCTCTCAGTGCAATACGATTATGTTTAGCAGATGAGGTTCTCTTCAATATAGTTGGAGAAAAGACAACGCCATGCTTATGGACCAAATTAGAAAGTCTTTACATGATGAAATCTATAACAAATCGTATTTACTTGAAAAGGCAGTTGTATACATTGCGGATGAAAGAAGGTATGAAAATTGTTGATCATTTAAATATTTTCAATACTTTGTTATGCCAGTTGACTAGTATTGGTGTGAAAGTGGAGGATGAAGACAAGGCAGTCACCTTGTTATGTACTTTACCGGATTCTTGGGATCATATAGTAACTTCTATTAGTTTTAGTACTGTTGATGACCTTGACTATGATTCTGTTGTGGGAGCATTGTTGGCTGAGGAAATGAGAAGAAAATCTACTGGAGAGAACTCTACACCTGAAGCCATGTTTGCTAGAGGTAGATCTAAAGAAAGAGGTCAAAATTCAAGAGGTACATCTAGATCTAAGTCACAAGGCGGGAAGAGTAAGGCAAGGTGTTGGCACTGCGGAAAAGCAGGGCATCTTAAGAAGGATTGCTGGAAGAGGAAAGAATCAGAAAAGAAGGAAGATGTCAACAAGGAAGCAAATCAAGTAGAAACAAGTGAAGGTATGACTGATGAAGTTTTATCTGTTTGTAATGTTTCCTCTTATCATCATGAATGGTTGTTGGATTCTGGTGCTACACATCACATGTGTCCACATAGAGGTTAGTTTTCTTCTTACCAACCCCTTGACGGTAGTTCTGTTCTTTTGGGAAATAATGTTTCCTGTAAAACTGAAGGGATTGGTAGCATCAAGATAAAAATGTTTGATGGTATAGTAAGGACTTTAATAGAAGTAAGACATGTACCAGAACTACAAAGAAATTTGATTTCCTTGAGTGAATTAGACTCTAGTGGTTATAAGTTCACAGGTCAAGGTGGAGCTCTAAAGGTGTCTAAGGGTGCCTTAGTTGTAATGAAGGCTCTAAAGGTTGGGAACCTTTACATATTGCAAGGGAGTACATATATCAGTCAAGCAGTTGTGGTATGTAAAACATCAGAAGATTCTACTTGTTTATGGCATCTACATTTGGGGCATATGAGCGAGAAAGGATTAAAGGTTTTGAAAGATCGTAAGTTACTCCCTAATTTAAAGTTTCTAGACTTAAATTTTTGCAAGCACTGTGTTTTTGGGAAACAATGTAGACAAAAGTTTAAAGCTGAAAGTCATGTAAGTAAAGGTATTCTTGATTATATTCATTCTGATCTTTGGGGTCCAACACCTTTAATTTCATATGGTGGAACATTGTATTTTGTTACTTTTATAGATGATTACTCCAGGAAAGTATGGGTCTACTTTCTTAAGAGAAAATTTGATGTTTTCAGTACATTTAAGCAATTTAGAGCTTTGGTTGAAAAGTGCACTAGTAGGTTTATCAAATGTTTAAGAACAGATAATGGAGGCGAGTTCACATCCTTGGAGTTTCAGAACTATTGCAAGGAAGATGGGATTGAAAGGCATAAAACCACCAGCTATACTCCACAACAAAATGGGAGTTGCTGATGCATGAATATGACTCTTTTAGAGAGAGCAAGGAGCATGCTCAACAATGCAAATTTGGATCAATGTTTATGGGCAGAAGCAGTTTGTACAACTTGTTATCTAATAAATCGCTCACCATCAGTTGCAATAGACTGTAAGATTCCTGAAGAGGTATGGAAGGTCATCCATGTGATTATTCAAACTTGAATTTTTTTGGTTGTAATGATTATGCTCTTACTAATAAAAATCAACATTCAAAGTTAGACCCAAGATCGAAGAACTACATCTTTGTTGGGTATGGTGAAGTAGATGGTGTTAAGGGATACAGAGTGTGGGATCCTACTACCCACAAAGTCATCATTAGTAGAGATGTAGAGTTTGAGGAGTCTCCTCTCCTAAAATCAGATGCTAAAATCAAAGAAGAACAAGAACCTAAACATGAAAATGTGAAGGTTGAAATTCAACCATTTTCAGATACTGAAAAGGAAGAAAAACAATCATTTGCAAATGTTGAAGATGTTGAAGATTCACAACAGCTTGAGGAAACACCTGAGCATTCAGTATGGAGGTCACAACAACATGAGGAAACACCTCCACAACCAGTTTGGAGATCTACATGTGTTAGGCATCCTCCTAGTAAGTACAGTCCCAATATTTCAATTGCTTTGATTTCTAATGATGGGGAACCTAATTGTTATCAGGAAGCATTGGAAGATGTGGATATTGCCAAATGGAAAAGGGAAATGCAGGAGGAGATGGATGCCTTGGAAAAGAACAGGTCATGGGACCTAGTAGAACTTCCAAAAGGTAGAAAACCGGTTGGCTGCAAATGGGTTTACAAACAGAAGATAGGTGTTGATGACAAAGTTGAAAGGTTCAGGGCTAGACTGGTAGCAAAAGGATTTGCACGTAAAGAAGGTATTGATTTTCATGAAATCTTTTCACTAGTTGTTAAACTTGTTTCAATTCGAGTAGTCTTAGCACTAGTTGCTTTACTTGATTTGGAGTTGGAGCAATTAGATGTTAAAACAACATTCTTACATGGAGATTTGGAAGAGGATATATATATGGAACAACTTGAAGGATTTGTACAAAATAGCAAAAAAGGATTTGTTTGCAAGCTCAGGAAATCATTGTATGGCCTGAAATAGTCACCCAGGAAATGGTACAAGAAGTTTGATGCTTTCATGATGAGCCAAAATTTTCTAAGGAGTGAGTATGACCATTGTGTTTATTTCAAGTTTTTGGACAATGGCTTATTCATTATATTAGTATTGTATGTTGATGACATGCTTGTTGCAAGCAAAAGCATGGCAGAAATACAAAATTTAAAGGCTCATTTGGCTAAGACATTTGATATGAAAGATCTAGGAGCTGCAAAACAAATCTTAGGCATGGAGATACATAGAGACATGATAAATGGTAAGCTTTGGTTATCACAACATAGGTATCTGGAAAAGATACTAACCAGATTTGACATGAAAGATGTGAAACTGATTAGAATCCCTTTTGCTTCCCATTTCAAACTTTCTTCAAGTTTATGTCCTAGAGAAGAAGAAGAAAAGGAGTATATGTCTCATGTACCATATGCTAGTGTAGTAGGAAGTTTAATGTATGCTATGGTATGTACAAGGCCCTGACATTTCACATGCAGTTGGAGTTGTCAGTAGATTTATGGCAAATCCAGGTAGAGAACATTGGTCAACAGTGAAGTGGGTGTTTCGCTACTTGCGAGGCACAAGTGATTATTGCATCACCTATAATAATACTGGTGATTCTATTTGTGGATATGTTGATTCAGATTTTGCAGGTGATTTGGATAAAAGAAGATCAACTTTTGGTTATGTTTTTACACTTGCAGGTGGACCTATCAGTTGGATGTCAAAGCTTCAGACGATTACTGTTGTGTCAACAACTGAGACAAAATATGTAGCTGCCTATCATGCTCGTCAAGAGGCAATTTGGCTAAAAGGCCTATTGGATGAGTTTGGAAGAGATCAATACAAGATGAAGGTATTGTGTGACAATCAAAGTGCTATTTATTTGGCCAAGAATCCGGCTTATCACAGTA
Source organism: Taxus chinensis (assembly GCA_019776745.2). Classification (NCBI taxonomy): domain Eukaryota; kingdom Viridiplantae; phylum Streptophyta; class Pinopsida; order Cupressales; family Taxaceae; genus Taxus; species Taxus chinensis. Next base: position 590,701,553 of record CM034147.1, read on the forward strand.
AGACAAAACATATTGCAGTTAAGTATCATTTTGTTAGACATGTTATTGATGAAGGGATAGTAGCACTGGAAAAGGTCCACACCACAGAAAATTGTGCTGATATGTTCATAAAACCAGTACTTTTAGAGAAGCTAAAATGGTGTTTGGCTTCTCTTGGCTTTCAGAAAAGGTGATGAGTTGGTCGTGTAAGATATCAAGCAGATTTGTTGTCAAGGTGGAGATTGTTAGATATGTGCCAACAATGTTAAATTTTGGATCCCTTTGGAGTGCATGGTTTGTACCTCACTTATTAAAGGGGGGTGTCGCAGGGGTGGGGGGGGACATGTTTGGAGCCCCCCCACTCTTGTCGCTGAAGAAAAAATTAAGGGGTCAATCCCTTGTTTCTAGAAAGACGAATTCAACCGAATTCTATTTTTAGAAAGGAAAATCCTAATTGTGTTTTTCCACTCTATTTTTAGGAGGAATCCTAACTGTACTTCGCTAAGTAGGTGTATATATTTTTGTGGAGATTTAAAGTTTCTCATAACGAGTTCGCATGTAATAAGTTCATCTTGAGTTAATAAAGCTTGATATCTTGCACCGTGGATGTTTTCCCTAAGCACTCAGCTGGGGTTTTACCAAGTAAATCTGGTGTTCATCTCTTGCATGTTTGGTATTTCGTATATTTGATTTATCTCTATCTCTGTAAATTATTTTGTTATTCACATTTCCTAATGAGTTATGAGATATGAATCTCAGAGATAAATATGCTAAGAATAATCCTCCCGAGAAGATCATTCGCTTTGCCCTCCCTTCCAAAGGGATCTCCTATTCTATTTATTTTGAGAGCAGGAGAATCTACCATCAAGCGACATTGTTTTTGGATAGTCAATAATTGCCGAATTGCTAATTTTTGGGATGGCCATCCTCCAATTATATCCCAATATCCCGAGCTTTATCAAGTTATGGTAAGTCTCCATGAAAAAGGTTGGATAAAGGTTGCTCTCTATTGCCAGCCTACCATTCACCATTGGGAGATAGGTAAACACTGGACTCCTCATAGATGGCCAATTCAGCTAGGAGAGCAACAAGAACAAATGGCTGTGAATATTCTTCAGTCAAGGTAGCTTTCAACTTCACCATGAATGGACTCAATAGTTTTGGGGAAGGGCTCTACAGGTTTATATACGGTTTCAACTAGCTATACTTCTCTTTGCATAGTAACTCCCCACCCCTTAAGGGATATTTTTCTTCACCTATGGCAAGAAGCCTTATGGCCTAAAGTTAGTTTCTTTGTGTGGTTGTTATTGAGCAAAAGAATACTTATAGGTGACAGGTTTATGAAAAGAGGGTTTTATGGACCTTTTAGGCGTGTCATGTGCTTGGTCTCCAAAGAAACTATTCCTCATCCTTTTCTTCATTGTCCGTTTGTGAGCATACTGTGGCAGCAATTGACCAAGTTGTTTGGAATTCCCCGGACTAGCTTGCAAGCTATTGAACAAGCTTTTCGGGAGTGAAGAAAATATACTAAAGAAACTCATAATTTCGAACATTTCCTACTCTATTGTTATGGAATCATTGGAAATAAAGATATAGACGATTATTTCAATAGGAGAGTAGAGATGAGTCTTGGATGTGGGAGAAGATCAAGCTTAATATAGTTGAATCCATTAAGCACAAAGTCCGGTTACCTCATTCTCTCTCTCCACATTGAGATAGTATTCTAAAAGAACTGCTGATATGTCCTTGAAGTAGTATAGTGGCTATCTTTAAACCAAGAAAGAGAAATTAGATTGATAGTAAGTGGTTTGCACCTCCTCCAGGATATGGTAAACTGAACACATATGGTGCTTCTAGAGGCAATCTTGGAAAAGCATGTATGGGAGGCATCGAAAGACTTTTTGATGCTTCTGTGGCTTTTTTGTTTTAAGAAGTTATTGGGGATACCACCAATAACTGAGTTGAAATATGTGCTATATCTAGGTGTTTGCAAGAAGCCTTGAAAATTGGGTGGCAAAGGATTCAGGTTGAATCTGATCCCTTGATCGCAGTAAAATTGCTCTCCACTTATGTTGTGAATCAGGACAAGAATTGGCAACTGTGTAGAGAGGGTTAAAATACAATGTCTCAAGGATAGGGTTTAGGAAATCACCTTCAAACATATACCACGAGAGCTCAATAGAGTGGCAGATGCTTTAGCTAATCGGGCCCTGGACAATGGGAATATATCTTGTTTTGGTTCTCCACTGCTGTGGTGGTCCGCCAAGCTTCAACAAGTTCTTCGGAAATTTTTCGAGTTAGATCTGTACGAATGATGATGTGGTCTATGTTTGTTTATGTTTCTATTGCCCAGGCTTGAACTAATAACTTTTATTCATGGCACAATAAAATATGTATTCATTGATCTTTCCATAATATAAATATTTTTCGTGTTTAATTTAAATTCATTTTAGGCCACTGCAATTGTAGACTTGGTAGTGTATTCATAACAGTCAAGCAAAATGAGATGGAGAATGTTAGAAAATGATGAGAGAGAATGAAGAGAATATGGGACATGGTGTGCTTTGATATGTGCATGTTTATTGTTTTATTATGTTGTAAGAAGTTACATTGTAGTTGGGGAAGTTTGTAATCGAACATTGGTTGATAGATAACTAATAGTTCATTAAGTGTTAACCAATATATTTTAATAACCCCCTTAATGACTAATCTGGGAACTACTTCACGTTTATCTTGAAATGTTACAAACACAACGGGACCAAAGGATTTAGTGTTAAATCAATAGGCTACTCCTTTGATGTTAATTTGAGATCTGCAATCCTTTGACACTTTGTTGCTGCCCAATGTATGAGCTTTGGTTGAGACAAAAGATGAGAAAGATAGCTAACAAGAACACAGATCTGGTCATGTAGGCATAAAATATATTTGGTTGCCCACCAATTGTCTATAAGGTGATTCTTCAACAAGTGAAGAATCATCATTGGATTATAACTTCAGCCCAACATCTATAGTTTTGAAACCAAAATCTTGGAGATGCTGATCAAATAGAATATATAAGGATTGTGGAGCCTGCTTAAGTTCGTACAAGGATTCAATTAATTTGCAACTCAGATGGTCACGTTTGGGTACCAAAAAAATCTTTAGGCAACACCATGTAAACCTTATCTAAATCTCTATTCAGGAAGGCACTTTGAAATACCCTCCAACCAAACTAAGTTACTATGAAGAGAAACAACTGAAATGTGACCATCTTCGCAGTAGTAGTAAAAACCAACTTTGCAGTAGGAGAGACAACCATCTCTGTAGTAGTAGGAGAAATAACCATCTTAGTAGTGATAGGAGAGACAAACATCTCTACCTCATCCATTCTCTCCTGATGTGAAAAACCTTTCTCAACAAGATGTGCAAAATGTCCATGTTGTGTTGACCTCCCTGCGAGTGCCTTTGATTGAATGACTTTTCCTAACATCTCACCATTAGTGGTTTTTCTTGCCATGTCACCATGCGCCTCCTGCACACCCTGGATAATGGAGTCACCTTCCACAATTCTTTGAGTGGAATTTCTTGCCAGCGCACCATGTGCCTCTCACGCTTCCTATAACTGGGGCATTTCATTTGCCCTCACATGAAACATTTTAGTCTCCCATAGATTCTTTATTGTGGATATTCCATTCTCTTCTCAATTAGTTCATGTAAGTTGACCGGAGCAAGGTCAACAAGCTATCGAGGAATGTCATCCTCCAACACAACCTATATGGTGGAGCCTCCCTTCACGTGCTTTTACGTTGACTATAGAAAAGTCAACAAGCTTATACTAGCCACCTTGCCTAATGCCTAGGGCAATTACTCGTTCTTATTTCACATCTGACACAATACTCTGCTTCCTAGGGGAATTTACAACAATGTTGGGAGTTTCTATTAATTGACGAGTAGATAAGAAGTTTTTATGCATGCTAGGAACGTGCCTAACATTTCTTACAATGAGGCTTACGTAATTCATTACCATACGATTACCCCTACCCCTCTACTGTGACTTTCCATCTGCTAATAACATTGGATAAAAAATTGCAGAAAATGGTCCATACCTATCCCTATGACATGAAAATATCTGAATCCACCGGGATAAATGAACCAACAACTCATGACTATTCGTTGAGCATGATGTTGTGAGAGCATACTCTTTCTCAAATACGTGTCCTTCAATTGCTGCCATATTTGCCTCATCCTGTGGTTTTTTGTTGCGTTGGGAAAGATTATACTATCGCTTCCAACAATCTGTTCTGATATGCCCAAATTTCTGAAAACAATGACATTTCCTCTAGCATCCAGAAGATTCATTAGAGTGACATCTCCACTTCACCTTTGCCTGCGCTGTCAATGCACTCTTTGTTTCTCCAGAGCTAGACTCAATTGTTGTGTCTTTCTGTGTAGCTTTTGTACCAAATAGGAACCGAACTAACTAAATGTTAGGGTCTGGCTTCCAGCCATCAAGCGTAAGGTCTCTACGAATGTCTTGTAGGAGGGTGATAAACCGTTCAGAACAAGTGCAGCCAAATTGTCATTATCCACCTTTTTATTGATGGCACCGACCTAGTCTCAAAGATCTTTCATTCAGAGAGGATGCTCTAAGAGGGATCCACCCTGATGCATTTTTTTGAAAATAATTTTTTTGATACAATATCCAACTTTTGTTTGACGTTTGATACTTGCTCTTGAAATAGGTTCAAAGCCTACTTGACTCACTGGCATTCTGGACTTTAAGTCTCAAATAATCCAACATAGACAACAACAAGAAGGCATCGTTATGACACTTGTCATGATCTGCAAAGTTCAGAATAGACCTTTCTTCGGTGCCAAGAATGACTTATTAGTCATGACTCTCCCCAACAGTTAAAATTTTGTGACTCTAGATATTATAATTATGACCAATTAATTATTGCACATTTGGCAGAACTAGAGTTTGAATGTTGGCCATTATATGTATGATATGTAACCTTCGACCTGCAAATCAATGCAACAGGAAAATACAAAGACTGCATGGACCGATAATGGTGAGGGTAGATGTAAAGTCAAGGACTAGAGCATGTCAATTTCTCACTTAAAATTTGGAAAAAAAGTAGTCAATGAAATGAGTCACATCAAATCATCAAACAATCACCCAATCAAATGATGCCACATAAGTGGAAAAAAATGCATGACATAATTCCCTAGAAATGGTCCACCCTAAATTTCTTTGTATGAAAACTACTTGATTTAAATACCTTAAAAAGCCACTTTCCATACAATGCTCAAAAGAAAATATTTAGATTAAAAATAAACTTTTTTATTAAAAGGTACTTTTTTTTTCGAATTTCATGGTACTTATATGGCTGTATACACCCCTTAACTTAGGGTGCAAAACCACTGGCTCCTCTCCCTTACAATAAAAACTCCCTACAACACCGTATAGGTACAAACAAATTCTGCAAATTGCTGCCAATTAATATTATTTTAGTTGCACAAAATAATAATCACTTGGAAATTACGACTGGTACTGCTGTGTTCTGCAAAACCTCCTCATGTGTCCTAGACGTCTGCAACAAAAGATTTACAGCAATGAATTTGAATAAAAACCGATTTTGATTATTTTTACCCGGTGTGCATATGCAGGTCTGCAGACATTAAATCATTGTCTGAAACTTGCAAATTGCACTCTCCACTATTGACCATTCTGTTCTCATTCCTTTTAATCCTAACAACTGGTGTTTTTGGCCTAACTTGCGTCTAGTCATGTTCTGGTCTGCTATTCATATCTCTGCCTTTGCCGGCCCTTTGGAAATATCCTCCTCTTAGAATACGTGACTGAATCATGGGCGAAATCACGTACATTTTTCTTCCTGTTCCGAACAAGCTGGTTCTGGTTTGTCTGGTATGAAAAATGTCCCAAAAGATTGTTTTCCTTGTGTGCCCTAGATGACTACAGGAAATCACGAAAAACACAGCGAAAAATCCTGACTGTTATACTTCACGATCTGGTTTCTACAAAAAAATGTCTGCAAAATCACGTTTTCCTTTGTCTTGAAAATGGTAAACGTCTTTCTTGTTTGAATCACAAAAAAAAATCGCGACTTCTGCCTATAGGCCCAGTCAAAAATTACCCTGTTGGCCATGCTTTAACATCTGCAGAATTTGCTGAAAGTTACATTGTAGTTGGGGAAGTTCATGATTAAATAGATAACTAATAGTTCATTTAAGTGTTAACTAGTATATTTTAATAGAGAATAAAGGAAAGAAAAAAACCAGTAAATCTAGAAAATGGAAGAGAGCTTTAAAGTTCAAAATGACACCACTATTAGATAATATGTTTCTTACAGACATTATATCAAATACAATAAATATGTAACTGCTGGAAATTGGAATCGTTAGTATGAAAAAGTATATGTCAAGAAACATTGATACAAAGTTCAACATCAAAGCACATGTTATCTTTTTTTTTTTGTGTGTATGCGTGCACACACCTAGATGTATCCACACCTTATCATATCCTCTGATCCTTCAAAGAACTTGTTGGAGCTCAAAATTGCAACTGTTTCAAATCAGGATGAACTGGGGCGTTGAGGCAACATGGGACTATCTCCAAGTTGTGGGGCTTGCACTTGAGACAGACACCTAGAAAGGGAAATGCAGCTACCTAGCGCTATATGATTCCAAAGGACCAAGGTGAGAAGCAGATGCATAAAATGAAAATCTACACTAAGGGGAGGTGATAGCACCAGAAAAAGGGTTAATTGCTCTCCATAAGGGGAAGAAAGGAGAGAAAACATGGGAGAGAGGGAAAACATGAGTGCCATAGACTAAAACCATGTAGACTCAACTTTCCACGCATTGGCAACACTGAAAAATGGAACCTGCAACAGGGAAATACGCACAACATGTCAAAAGAAAAATAGAGAAGCAAGAATGCAAATTAAACAAGCTAGGGCATAGAATATGCACAAAACGTATTTTATTGCTTGAAATATGCACATACCATTACATTCTTGGTAGAAGGCGAGAATACATTGCAAATACCAATTTAGAGGTTTGAAACTCATGGGAAGTCGGCCACCATTTTGGCATGGTGCCGTTACAACAAAGAGAGATCCCTTTAAAATGCGCGAGTTCCAATATTTATAGAGAAGGAGAAAGGAGAAAGACAAAGGAGGGAGGGAGAGAGAGATAAATTCAAATTTTTCCCTTCAGCCACCGACCAAACTCATTAAGTCATTTGCAGAATTCTTGGGCACCTCTGAAAGCCCACTTCCACACGCCATCCGGCCTGTGGAAGGAGAGGGGCGTCGTTCCTCATTAATGTTGGTGGTTGGAGAAAGTTTTGATGATTTTGCGTGTTCAAAACTGTCTCTTTTACCTCAAACCCCTTGTTTGAAATTTCAGCCCCCAAGACAACATTGATTACTGAAATTGTTGATCCTAGAATGTAACCGTTGATGATCATGAGACCTTTCCAACAAAATCAACCTTGCTTGATTTGGTTAGCTGCAATGAAAGTTACGAGAAAAAATGCCCCATTGCTCATTTCGTGGCTTTTCCTTGCATTTCTTTTTTCTTCGCTGGCCTTTTGAATATTTGAACATTTTAGTGTCCCACGGCATCTTATATGTTGGCGGGTTTTAGTGTTTCCCGGGTTCGCTCCTTTGTTCCACGGACTGTTAAATCCGGGGAGCATTGACTTTTGAGAAATCCGTAGAACATTGAATCAGTGTTCCACGGTTTTCCGACTTGGTTGCATTTCCTCAATTTCTCCTCAAAACAACCCCACCACCTTTAGAAGTTCCGCTGGTCAAATCATATCCACCCAAGTCACAGCCTATTCACCTCCTTTGTTCCGCGGGAGAACTCGTGAAACACTATGTTTCCTAAAATCCGCGGTGAGCTGAATTAGACTCTTGCGGCTGATTTGGTGCTACCTAGGTCAATCCGAACTGAAATTCTGCTCAAGTCCCAAACTGATGCTCCTTTGTTCCATGGGTTAGGAGAACCCGCAGAACACTAAGTTCCTGCACTCCGCGAATGACTAACTTAGTGCACCGCGGCTTTCTTAGAGTGCAAATGGCTAAGTCCATTTTTTATAAGTTATCCAGATTTGCAAGGGGGGGAAATTTGGGATAACAGAACTGCCATATCCATATCAGTATCCCTGTCTGTATCCTGATAATTTAGATCAAAAAATGATAAAAGAAAGAAAAAAAGAAATTATGTATTAGTCTACGGAGGACCCAAAGTAGGTCAATGGGACTCGAGGATACAGCAGTTAACAATAGGAAGAGAGAATCCTAGAAGCAAAATAAAGGAATAAAAGTACAAAAGACAAAATAAAGCAATGTGCCACTAACACAAGTGGTAATGAAATCAATACAAATAGCGATGAAAGGGGAATGAGATCCCCCAAAATCATACGCCGATAAAGATTTGAAGGAAAATCTCATTGAATATCTGTTTGTGCCTGAAGTGAAGCCGTCTCAGCCATCATCGATCACTGTGAAAGATCTGATAATGCTCAAGGACTGTTATATATCTGATAATCATCAAATATCTGTGTCCTATTCTCTAAGAGACCAACCAAAAGAATAAGACTGTGTACTGGATCCACAAACCTGCCTAACAATATATAGCATATCTCTCTTGGGTTGTTCTTCTTGTGACAGGATAGTGTTGGAGAGGTTAGGCTGTCAAGCATAGTAAATCAGGAAACTAAAAGACATATAAAGGAAACCAATCTATACTGATTTGTTAGACTTCAAAGGGGACATGTGAGCTAACATTTCAAGGACTTCTTCTAGCATGTTGTGCTTGGAGGCTTTACTTATCTTAGATATCTGTCCTCTTTAAGTTTATGATATTGGCTGTTGTCATTATTGAACAAACTGCTATAGGAATTGATTTTGTCATGTCCTCAACAAATGTTGAGAATGTTTATCTCGGTGGATGTTTTTCATTAGCTGTATTAAGTATCGCAATTATGTTTTTTTACGATTTCAACTTTCATTCGGATGAATATGCACTATTTGATGCTGGCTATTTATATAGTCATAACAATATCATTTGGAGGAATATTTGATGATTTTTCTACATATGCATGCTTATAGTTGATGCCCCATACATGCAAACAATCTTAGATAGGGACGGGAAGAACATCCTAGCGACTGCATTATATTATGAAATGCAGTCTTGATTCTGGTGTTTATGGCATCTCTGAATTTTCCAATAAATAATACTTTTATTTTACTGTGCAGGGTCATCACCTGGATTTACGGCTTGTGAGGAATCAGTGGCTTTTGATCGATCCAGGGGCACAGTGTCTTATGTCAGAGGCTAATGAAGATAGAACTACCTGTGACTTCAGAGAGTTGGGTCAAAGATTGGCAGAAGAAGTTGCCACCTTCTTGAAAAATAAATTTAGCTCAGGTTCAAGAAGTGCGACATATGAGAGTTTCAGGCTTAATTTTGTTGGACATTCAATCGGGAATATCATTATCAGATCTGCTTTAACAGGTACATTTCTTTCCTAGCAGGCACACATCCTTTCCTACTTGTTAATAACTGTGGTTGCATTTAAAGAAGCAAAATAAACTCTAATTGATAATGCATGGAATTCCAGATGCTGCGATGAAACCATACCTGAATAACTTGTACACCTTCCTGTCCATTTCTGGACCTCATATGGGATATTTGTACAGTTCAAATGCTCTGTTCAACTCTGGGTTATGGATTTTCAAAAAGCTTAAAGGATCTCCTTGCATGCATCAGCTAACATTTTCAGATGACGCAGATATTCAGAACTCATTTCTATTCATGCTAAGCCAGGTTTCAGTCCAGACATAATCTGTATCTTTTCAAGTATTTGAGGAACAGTTAGATACTAAGTGGTCTGAATAATCCTTTTTTCATTTTAAGATTCATATTTGAACCGTGCAAAAACCTTGCATTTCTAATGTACATTTGGGTGATCTCTTCTCCAGGAAAAGACTTTTGAGCACTTCCAAAACCCCCCCCCCCCCCCCCTAATCTTAGTCTCCTCCCCACAGGTAGCTGCATAGGAAATTCCTTATTTTTATTGATGCAATACTTTGTCTGCATTTCATTATATTGCAAGTAGATTGGTGCACTGATTATGAAGCAACACAGGATCGTTATGTACCTTATCATTCGGCCCGGATAGAAATGTGCCAAGCTGCTATACGTGATTTAAGGAAAGGGCCGGCTTATACAACTATGTTGAAAAATTGTCTGGATCAAATATTACTTCCTGGTGCAGTTGATCGGACATTCATACGTTGTGATGTGAATTTCTCTACATCCTCTCAGGCCCGCACCTTGAACAATTTGATTGGTCGGGCTGCTCATATTGAATTCTTGGAAACTGATATTTTTGCAAGATTCATAATGTGGTCCTTTGCTCAGCTGTTTACTTGATCACGTTGCAAGACTATTATCAATAATCAACTGTATCAATTAATAAATCATCTTTCTGCACCCACCCAGGAAGAACTACGAGTGCGCACACATGCTTCAGGATTTTTTTTTTCTGACAGTTCTTCAACAATGTATTATAGCTGGATTACCTTATCCATGGTTGACATTTAGATGGTTCTGTGGGGCCATAATGCCAACAAACATTAGCTTTGTACTGCCTACTAGGGATCAGATGAAATGGAATCTATGTGAGCAGATGTTGCTAGGCAGTACATTCGGGGTAACTTCTCATTGCTCGAGATTTTTCACCGTATCTTATCTTACCAACGCAATATTTATAAAGATGGTTGATTCTGATTTACAGGTGCTTGTCTATTGTAAACATGGGAAATTTGCAAGCTTGGGAAAGTTTTGCAATCTCTTCAATAGATCACATATCAGATTCTTTTTTACAGGACTATTCATGGAATGATCATGCTGGCCTTCCTTCCGTTCTTGCAAATAATTCAGCAGGGAAAGAAATGTTGATATTCTGCATGATATATGGTGTTATGTACTGAAGAGCCTGAGAGAAGTCCTCGGAGCTGTGCCAAAATTCTAAGGGTAAAACCTTTTAGATGGCGCTGAATGTACGGAGTAACCTTTTGGAATGCTAAGGTTTTTGCCAAAGTGCATTGGCTTTGGCATATGATATGAATCCAGGGAAATGTACTTTATGAACATATGTCAGTATTTTTTGGAGCCTGTATGTTACATGGCAAATGCCAGCAATGAATAAAGAACTTAGTTACGTTGCAAGCCATGCTATGGTGTTGTTCAGTACTCAATATTTATAGTATAAAAGATTCATATCTTGCCTTATTTTTGTATATTTGGCTCAGTTAAGCAGGAAAACTATTTTTTGATAGAAAATTCCTCTTTTATGTAATGTTTTACATCACAGCCATTCTTTATTTTATGATAGAAAACCCCTTTCTTTTATGTGATGTTTTACATTGCGACCATTCTTTGTACCACTCTTTAATTTGAATTTGCCCTATTCTGGTGGTAAGTGCTTCACCTTCCCCTTCGACACATCCTGACATATATAGTTGTTATTGGGATTCTTAATGTTTTTTAACAATTTCAAAACTTAGATATAAAATGGCTTGCACTTTTAGAATTCAACCATATGGTGAAAGACAAATAGGAATATTGCGTTGCAGCTGATGTACAAATAAATTAATATACTACATACAAATGTTCGGCTTGGATATGACAGATGTGAAGGGGTTGTTCTTCAGTGACGTGCTTCTTTCATTTTCAAAATTTCTCTGCTCTCTTGGATGTTCTGTATATTATAGCTATACTAATTTTTCTAATGTATTGTTTTGTATTATATGGTATTTTTTCTGTTAATAAGTGTAACCATTATTATTGAGTACATATGGGAACTCTCACATGATATATACACTTTGATGGTTTTGATATCAGGTTAGCAAATTTTGTTGCTTCGAGTGGGCTTTGCTTTGCTACCTATCATTCTCAAGTATCCTTTCTTTATACATCTTGGTAGAGTTACTTTTTTGTGTGGACCATTAGAGCACTTGTAAAAATTAAGAAACTTGTAAAGTTTTGTTTATATGGCATTCCATATTTGAGTCTAAATCACTACTGGTTCAATTTCTTCTAACGAAATCTAGTGAAGGAACCCACCCTTTTAACTCTTTTTTTTTGTTTGGAGAAAGGGGTTTGAACTATTGTCAAACATATGAGTTGAAGGCAGCTGTGAGCAATTTCAGTAGCTTATTAATTTTTGTGGGTTTTTTGATCTGTGGCCCAAGGGAGACCTGGCGGACAACAACACTTAATGGATTGAATGGATTATAGAGGCCAAAATTGTAACTCGGAAGTTTTATGAGACTAGGAGAACGATAGACATTGTGCTTAGAATTGTAAATTGCAAAGTTATATTATGTAAGAGTTCTGTACAAAATATGAGACATAGAATGTTACAAGATGTCTACCACTACCATAATTCCTTCTATGTTCTATGCTATCTGTACTCACTCCATAAAAAATGGGAGAATAAATTAATATACAAGCATAGATGACAATGTGCTGGTTGGGGTGTTCACTTAACTAATCGTGCATATGACGCCTTCTTCAGGGAATGCCATTGCGATACTACCAGAGCTATGCATCATCAATGAAGAGGAGATAAGATGTCATGGTATGCATGCGCATTTGAGATGGTTATGAAGCTGATGGTGAAGATTGTTATATTGCGAACCTAACAAAGGCACAAATCCTCTTGGATCAATTTTACTCGTTTTGCTCTCGTGTATTTTTGGTAATAATCACAAGACCATAGATCTCACTTAGCACACAAGTGAGGAATGGTGAATATAATCTACCGTCGTCTGACTTCTCACACTCTAGATTCTCTTTGGGAAAAGCTTTTGGAATATGCAATGGTTTATACCCCACATTTATCTTACAATTCTTACCATTGTAGTACGAAGAATTTAATTAAATTATTATTTTGTAATGCAAATTTAGCCATATGTTCAAGTCATCTGAAGAAGTTTTCCATTGATAATCATCACCCTAATGACATTTAATTGAGGATTTTTACACAAGGACTCATTAAAGTCAAGGTGTGTGCTTCATAATTATAAGAATTGTTCAACGATTTTGACAACAATAGATGAGAGGTCTAGCTTTTAGTGGGTCAAGTTTTATGGGAAATTTTTTTTTCATGTATGGATTTATATAAATTAGGTTAACTTGCTTTGTATTTGTATATAATAAAAAACTTATCACGCTCATAAAGAAATAATATAATTTAGTAATGAGCATGCCTAATTAAGTGATTGTGTTTATGAGTGCTTTTTTTGCAGTTTTTGTTGTCGCAGTTTGTATCATCTATTTTGCTAGACTTCTCAATGATTAAAACTTTGTAGATACCTACAAATGGGCCCTACAAATTTATTTTAAATATATTTTTAGAGTATTTTATGTATTTATTGATTTTTGGTTCAAATTATGACTTTATTGGCATAATATTTTGACTTCTGGTGATCCTTGTTGATTTCTCCCTACTCGTAAACTATCATCTCACCCCGTTTTAAAGTGGAAGTTGGAGAACATTCTTTAGCATTTAGAGAAATCAATCTCTAATGATATACTAAAATTAATAGTAGAGACACATTACATTGCACCATTTTTCTTGGCTTAAAAATTATTGTATAAACTTGGTATGTTGTTTTTGATATAGTATAAAACAAAGTGATTTGATTAGAATCAACTAAATGGAATAAAATCCTTGAAATAAACTTCACATTTATGTGGGTCTAGTGCAATGCTCAAAATTCAACACCCAAAACAAGCCTACTGAAACATAAAAATTGTCACTAAATAGTTCTTTTGGTTTAATTAACACTTAGATTAGTTATTGTTGGCTAGATTTTCTGCATAGCTGAAAACTTAGGCAGTCTTGAGATAAATATCTCTCATTTACCGGTGAGGCTCTCGTGCAAGATTTGTCAATTAAATATGCTAGTATCTATTTAGGGGTTTTACTTTAACCATGCAGCTCATAAACCATAGCTGCATAATTTTGCAACGAGTATGCAGCTGTTAAAGAATGTAAATATATAATGAATAAGGCAATAATATAAACACAAGAAATAAAGAGGGAAGATGTGCAACCCAATCAATAGATTACAGAATTGATTGCATGCACATAAACATAACCAATAAATATTAATACAAAATTATAAGCAAATGCAACTTTCAGATATAGATCTTGAATAACACAGTTTATAAGTAGATCTAAGAAAAAAAATTAGAAACAAAATGTAGCGTGACACAAAGTTCTCCAAAAATTTGCTATTTTCTATTCATTTGTTTCAAATTGCTATCAGGGGTTTCAACACAAAGTCTGGAACATAAGAATGCTGCTTACAAATTCAGATTGATCTTTTACTCGAAGGTTCTTCCTCTACTTATAGAATGTTGAGGGGCAATTATAAGTAGGAAGCTTTTAGTGAACTGACACATGTGGAAGTTGTAAAAGAAACAATTGACAATCTCCCTCTTAGAATTCTTCTTTGCATGACATGCATAATTTGTAACTGATGCATGTCTGCCACCTATCTCCAAGTAATTGACTTCTTCAAGTAAGACTTTTAAACCAATCACTTAAGTTGTATAATTTAATTGATCACTCAATTACTTTGTCGGAGAAAAGAAGAAAGATGAAAAGAAATTAGAAGAAAGTTGTAACACTTTTAGTTTTTTTCTTTTTCCATATTCTGCATGCGGTTGATTTTTTTGCCCTTGATTCTCACCAAACTGGATGTGGAAGCGTCTGGATCTGAACTTACGGGTGTTGTCTTTGCCTTGTCTTCCCTATTATTCTCGAAACTTTTGCAGTTCTTCTCTAGTACATGCATTAGTGCAATGTTTGTCGTAAATAACTCATCTTTTTTTTTTAATTACATATGAGCAATTAAATTTTTTGGAAAACACTCCAGGTGAATGCAAATTCAATGAAGACTTCAACTGGAAGATTGGGAGCACATGCACAAGATCCTGGAAGGAATTTTTCATGCACTGACTTCTACACGGGCTGCATTAGAAACAAGAGGATGAAACCTTTGCAATTATGGCTCTGGAAACTATGCATGATTCCGCTGATCCTTTTCTTTTATCATGTTTCATGATGACCAGAGCAATATTTGTCTAAGCAACTTTTTTTCTTTTTATTTGGCCGAAATTCTTTACAATTGGTGCGAATTTGGGATTTTTTTCAGATTCAGAAGATATATTCAATGTATTGGATATTGATTTAAACTCCCTTTCAATTATATAAGCAACTGTAATGAATATCTACAATTAATTCAGACAAAGACCGAATCTGGAGCATGAACACTCTATTTTAATCATAAAAATCTGCATATAAAGCCCGCTGCCCTAAAATTTGAGGCTTTGCTTGCATGCAAAGTAAACATAAATATTTGTAACTTCACCTGGGCACTTGTAATACTATGTAGACAATTAATAAGACGTAAATCAAGCTCCTTCAAACCTAGGCACTAAACTTTGAAGCTTCCCAACAGTGGAAAATAAACTTCAATGCAAAATATACTTCTTCCTTGGGCGTCAAAATTGTCCGGGCTACAATCCTTTGCAAAAAGAATTAATAATTCACTTATGGCAACCCATGCTTATTTAACCTTAATCATTCTATAATTAATAATTGCCCATGCTATTCCTAATAATTAATTAATAAACAAACATGTTTATTCTTCTAATTTGGGCGCCCAAATTTATATGCTCATGGCTGCCATTAAATAAATTAATTTAATTTATTTTTAGCCCTCTACTTTCAGTTCTCATTGACTTCACCCCATGCTTTGACCTCATGCACCAAAATTAGGAATTAAATCCATCAATAATACTTCAAAAAGTATTATTTCTCCTTTAGATGGGTCGCACTTTTTTGCATGTTATAGGGCTACATTAAATAAATTAAATTTATTTAATTTAAGCATTCTATTTCCAATTTCCTTTATCCACTCATCCTATGTTGACTTTTCCTCATGCTTGGGCGCCAAAATTAGGAATAGAAACAATTAATAAATACTATTAAAGTTATCATTCTATTCCAAAAGGGGTCGCACTTTTTGACATGGCTGATTTCTATTTTTAAAAGTCAATTTCCAATGGGATTATTCACCCTGGCACTGCAACTCCAAAAATCCCATTGATCCATATAAGTTGTTTGACTTTCATAATGAGATATTTTACTTTGCAAAACATGTAAGAAATTCCCATTAATGCCCTTAAGTGATTTTCTTTTATTTAACAATGAGATTTTTCACTCTGCAATGCAGGGGAAAAAATTTCCGCTTCCCTGTTGCCTCTAATTTTCCCATTATAGCTTAAGTGGCTTCACTTCCATGGGTAACCAAGGGAAAAAAGAAAAGTTCTTTGTCAAGCAAGTACAAAATTCTCACCTACCTGCTGACTACCAAAAATCTCATTGTAGCTTAACACTTTCCTTTCCTAAAAAATGCAACTTTCCCCAGAAGAGGCCTTTTTTGTGCCATGACTTCGTCTTTTTTAGAGAGAACCAGACTTCCTGTGGCAAATTCTTTTTGACATGACATCCGTAGATGATTTCCAGATTACTCCAAGTAAGAAAACAGACTGAACCGACAAAGGAATAGTACCTAGGGAAATTTCACAGAGAGAAAAACACGCAAAAAAAAAACAAACAAAAAACGGTTGCCAGAAGTCACAAACAAAGCCCAAGATTCATTTCTGGTGGAAACCCTACTGGTATAGTGTGAATATTGACATGCAAAACCTCAGCAGAGTTAAACCGGGAGCACAATTTACCTCAAACGAGGCTTAAGAATAATTAAATAAAAATTTTCTGCAGACACACCTTGGCGAAGGGATTAAAACGAGTTTAGGCATCGGGGTATTTGTCGAAATTGGCTCATATGACTCTTTGGGAATATCTTAATGCAATACAGACATTTTCTGGCAATAAAAACACAAAATGACCCGCTATTTTAAAAGTATGATTTTTTTAACATGGATAGTCTTGGATTTCAGAGTGAAATTTGGGGACACCAGTCGGCTCCGTCTGTGGACATCTTTTCCTCTGTCAAAATGACAAGATTGAAGATGAGATCTCAACATCTCTGGTTTCGTGTCTTGTCTATTGGGCTCGGGGGTCAAGTAAACAAAAATAACACAAAACAAAAAGAAAATGAAAGAAAACAACAAAGTTTTTATTTATATACATACATGTTTTACCCTACTTTTTTATGTCCGGGAGAAAGCTTTAGATGCTGCCTATTGAAAGGGCAGTGATAACTCAATTCCATCCCGGTAGGCAAGGAAGAAAGTGTCAATTCCAGCAGCTCTTTTGATCATGAAAGGCCCCTTTTTAGAGTGAATCAAATTTGTCATGCATACCCTTCAGTTTATGTCTCATGTCCCACCAGCAGAGTACCCATTCCCTGATCTTGAACTTCCTTTCCTTTGGCCTTCTTGTCAAATATCTTGGGCAAGTCCTTATCAACTTCATTTGGTGGTGGCTCATCCTTTCTTCTCTCTATGGTGGATTAAGTCTGCATCAACTTGCTCCGTTTCCAGATTTTTTTTGTTGCATTTCTGAGGAAGAACTATCACCATCACCACATTCTTTATTCTTATTCAAGTACCGATCATGCTTGTCGAAAGTCTTCACTAAGGAAACTAAACCCTTGGGAATTTTGTTACCTTTTGGTCGGATTACTCCACTACTGTCATCATAACCTGGATCAACTTTTCCTGTGACTCTTTGTCGTCGTGGTGATTTACTCCCTTCAACATGCAGACATGCATATGTTTGTTCAAGGACTTTGGGGCGGTAGACCATCTCCACTTTATAGTTTTCTTGTCTGAATATAGACGGTGGTCTATCCAGATTTAATAGTGCAGCCATGACTACCAAAGAATCTACCTTGGATTTTTGATTTATTTGAATGAAATCAATAGAGAAAATTGCAAAATCGAATGTGGCAAGAAAGTACTCTATTTCTATAATGCTCCAGCTTATCTCTTTTGACTTAACTTTGCCCTCGAACCTACTTTATTAGAAGTTCAACATCTCCTTGGGCTTTTAGGAGTCTTACTCCTTTCTTTCTGGTTTGCTCCATTCCTAGCAACAATGCCTCATACTTCGCCGTATTATTGGTGTTCTTGAACATCAGCTTGTGGGAGTATGGAAATATCTCATGATCTACAAATATTAGTAGAATGTTGCTCCTGATCCAAAAGAACAATATGTGCCTTTAAACTCCAGAGTCCAAACTTTTTTCTTCTTCTTTTACTGGCCTTGGCTATGGTCGCAATTCTGGCTCTGGAATGTCTTTATCCATTTCCAAGAAATAGACCCCACAGTCAGATTCCTGAAAAAGAATCTGAGATCTAGGATCCTCAGATTTTGTAACTGTGGTACCTGGACTTCTTTTCCGGCTCTAGCTTATGGTTAATCCCTTTGATATGAATATGTGCATAGGACCTAATCCATCTTTACTTCTCCCAGCTCTTTGTAGAAGTTTCTGCTCAGCAACATCCCGTAGGAGACATGAATATCTGTAACTAAGATTATCATCTTTAATCTTTTGTCAAGAAAAGTTGCCATAACAACTTGTGCGTCTTTGATTTGTCTGATTAAAGGGACTTGTATCTCCATGGAATAACACCTTTTTTATGGTCTTTGTTAAGGTAAGCCCAAGAGCATGTGTAACTTTAGCTGGCATGACATTGTCAGAAGCACCTGAGTCTAAAATGCAGTTGGTTAACTTGAAACTATTAAGCAATAGGGAAACATAGAATGGTTCCACTCTTTCAGAAGATGGTGAGGATTTAACAACTATAGTGTTGTTCTGGGGAGGAGTATCCTTGGGTTTAGGTAAAAGGCCTTTCGAAGCATTGGATTGTCCTGGTGATTGTACATATTTGATTAGGCTATTTAACTTCTCAGGAAAGGCTCTCAAGTATTCAGCTTTTGACATTTGAACTCAAGTTTTCTTGGCATGATCAATAATGTCAAAAGAAGGTATAGATCCCTGAGCTTCTTTCTGTGGTTGAAATGAAGAACTTACATTCTTATTTTTGAGAGCTAAGGAAGAAGGTAAAGGGATGCCCCTTCTTTGTTCATCAGTTAATGCCTTAGCTTGATGAGTTTGTGATCTTGTAAATACTGCATATGTATGACCATGATTATCTTCAGAAAGTTTCTCATCGTCATGTTTAGATTTGTATTTTAGGTAATTAATGTTGGAGTCACCAATGGGACCTACAAATCATCATTCTCGAGCTCATCAGTGTCATCTTCCTAGTCATCTTCATTCATTGCCACGTTGTTTCTAGGAGCAACTTCAATTGCTAATATTTGGGAACCAGCAATGCAGTTCCAGTTGTTGTTGAAATTCCGAGCAGGGGCAGTGTTGTTGCCTTGAGCCATTTGAGCCATTTGTTTCTTTATCTACAACATCTCATTTGCTAACCTTTGCAATAGTGAATCAGATGTAGTAGCAGAAGATAAACTTTCAACTCTAGAAGTGCTGCCCTTTATTTTTCCAGCCATGATGAGGTCAACTTCGATTTCAACCGCCATATTCTGGGCTGCTAACAAGTCAACAAGACGTGCTCTTCTGAGTTGATAGCTTACTTTAGGAAGTAAAGCGTTGATGAAGAATACCTTTTGATTCTCATCCTTCAGAAAAGCAGAAGCCAGAATTTGTACAGTAATCTTTAGAATTTTGTAATAAAATCCCACATGTGCTCATGTGGCTCCTTCTTCAACTAAGTCAGTTGAGTTATCAAGGTGCTGGAATCTTCAGCTGGTTTGAATATTTTTCAAGAACACATCCCGCATAGTAGCCCAGTTGGTTATGGTGCCAGGAGCTAGCTGGTAGAACCATTCTCCAGCCAAGTCATGGAGAGTCTTTATGAAAAGTCTGACCGAGACATGTTCATGCTCCACTGCAATCACACCACAAGATATGAAGAATGGTGCCAGATGATCATCCAGATTTTGCTTACCATCTCTAAAGAATTTTGGGAAATTCTTTCTGGATCCTTTAGGTAGATCGTGCATAGGCGGAGTCAAGTTCAGTGGCCCAAAAGTTGTTCTCCATGGGACAGGTACTATCTGGTTCTGATTCTGATTCTACATGATGAATGGGGCATGTCTTCTCCTTGTGTAGACTTGGTGAATAATTCTAGCCGCCGGATTATGTTGAAGATGATCCGGATCTAGATGAATGTGTACTCTCCTTCCTAGTGAGAGACTAGATCTGCGGCTTCTAGTTTGAGGAGGATGATTGAAATTGAATTTCTCCTGTAGTCTGAAGAAATGATCAGTCCTTCCTTGTGCCTTCATAGATCGGGTGAATGGACGTTCAACCAGGTTGAAAGTTGAATAGGAAACACTATGATTTGCAAGAGATAAGCTTTGATCAACAAAGATTGTTGTTCCCCAGCGGAGTCACAAAAAACAGTAGGCTAGATTTTTTGCATAGTTGAAAACCTAGGCAGTCATGAGATAAATCTCCTTCACTTACCGATGAGGCTTCTGTGTAAGATTTGTCAATTAAATATGCAATTATCTATTTAGGGGTTTTACTTTAACCATGCAACTCATGAACCATAGCTGTATAGTTTTGCAGCAAGTAAGCAACGGTTAAAGAAAGGAAATATCCGATGAAAAATGAAATAATATAAACACAGGAAAGAAAGAGAGAAGATGTGCAACCCAATCAATAGATTACAAAGTTGATTGCATGCTCATAGATAGAACTAATAGATATTAACACACAAAATTATAAACAAAGACAAATTTCAGATCTAGATCTAGAATAACAAAAAGTTTATAAGTAGATCTTCAAAAAATTAGAAACAAAATGCACCGTGACACAAAGTTCTCCGAAAATATGCTCCTTTCTATTCCTTTGCTTTAATAACTATCAGGGGTTTCAACACAAAGTTTGGAACACAAGAATGTTGCTTACAAATTCTGATTGATCTTTTACCTAAAGGTTCTTCCTCTACTTATAGAATGTAGAGGGGCAATTACAAGTAGGAAGCTTTTAGTGAACTGACACATGTGGAAGTTGTAAAGGAAACAACTGGCAATCTCCTTCTTAGAATTCCTCTTTGCATGACATATATGATTTGTAACTGAAGATAGAACCTTCTATTTTGCATGTCTGCCACCTATCTCCAAGAAACCAATCACTTTAAGTTGTATAATTTAATTGATCGCTCAATTACTTTGTCAGAGAAAAGAAGAAGAAAAAGGAAAAGAAATTAGAAGAAAGCTGCAACACTTCCATTTTTGTTCTTTCTCCATATTTTGCATGCAGTTGATTCTTTTTCCCTTGATTCTCACCAAACTGGATCTAGAAGCAGCTGGATCTGGAAGTGGCTGGATTTGAAATTTTGCTTACAGGTGTTGCCTTTGCCTTGTCCTCCCTCTTATCCTCAAAACTTTTGCAGTTCTTCTCTAGTACATGCATTAGTGCGATGTTTTTCATAAATAACTCATTTTGTTTTATTTTTAATTACATATGAGCATTTAAAAATTCTGGAAAACACTCTAGGTGAATGCAAATTCAATGAAGGCTTCAACTGGAAGATTGGGAGCACATGCACAAGATCTTGGAAGGAATTTTTCATGCACTGACTTCTATACATGATACATTAGAAACAAGAGGATGAAGCCTTTGCAATTATGGATCTGGATCTAGATCTGGAAGTTATGCATGATTCTGCAGATCCTTTTCTTTTATCATGCTTCACCATGGCCAGAGCAATCTTTGTCTGAGCAACTCTTTTTCTTTTTATTTGGCCAAAATTCTTTACAATTTGTGCAGATCTGGGAATTTTTTCAGATTTGGAAGATATATTCAATGTATTAGACATTGATTTAAGCTCCCTTTGAATTATATAAGCAACTGTAATGAATACCTGCAATTAATTCAGACAAAGACCGAATCTGGAGCATGAACACTCTATTTTAATCATAAAAATCTGCATATAAAGCCCGCTGCCCTAAAATTTGAGGCTTTGCTTGCATTTAAAGAAAACATAAATATTTACAACTTCACCTGGGCACTTGTAATAATATGTAGACAATTAATAAGACTTAAATCAAGCTCCTTCAAACCTAGGCGCCAAACTTTGAAGCTTCCTAGTAGTGGAAAATAAACTTCAATGCAAAAAATTCTCCTTCGTTGGGCGTCAAAATTGTCCAGACTATAATTCTTTGCAAAAAGAATTAATTACACATTCACTTATGTCAACCCATATTTATATAACCTTCATCATTCTATAATTAATAACTACCCATGCTATTCCTAACAATTAATTAATAAACAAACATGTTATTCCTCCAACTTGGGCGCCCAAATTTGCATGCTCATGGTTGCCATTAAATAAATTTATTTTTAGCCCTCTAATTTTAGTTCTCCTTGACTTCACACCATACTTTGACCTCATGCACCAAAATTAGAAATTAAATCCATCAATTAATACTTCAAAAAGTATTATTTCTCCTCAAGATGGGTCGCACTTTTTTGCATGTTATAGGGCTACATTAAATAAATTAAATTTATTTAATTTAAGCATTCTGTTTCCAATTTGCTTTATCCTCTCATCCTGTGTTGACTTTTCCTCATGCTTGGGTGCCAAAATTAGGAATAGAAACAATTAATAAATGCAATTTAAGTTATCATTCTATTCCAAAAGGGGTCGCACTTTTTGACATGGCTGATTTCTATTTTTAAAAGTCAATTTCCAATGGGATTATTCACCCTGCGCTGCAGCTCCAAAAATCTCATGATCCACTTAAGTTGTTTGACTTTCATAATGAGATTTTTTACCCTGTAAGGTAGGTAAGAAATTCCTATAAATGCCTTAAGTGATTTTCTTTTATTTCACAATGAGATTTTTCACTCTGCAAGGCAAATAAGAAATTCCCGCCTGCCTGTTGCCTCTAATTTTCCCATTATGAGTTAAGTGGCTTCACTTCCATGGGAAAAATTACCTTGTCAAGTAGGCACACAATTCCCACTTGCCTGTTGCTACAAAAAATCCCATTGTAGCTTAAAACCTTCCTTTCCCAAAAATGTGACTTGCCTAGAAGAGGCCTTTTTTGTGCATGAGTTCATCTTTTTAGAGAGAACTCTACTTCCTGTGGCAAATTCCTTCTTTCATGACGTCCGTAGATGATTTTCAGATACTCCAGGAAAGAAAACAGACTGAACCAGACAATGAATAGACCTAGGGAAACTTCACAGAGAAAAACATGCAAACAAAACACAAAAACAAAAAATGTTGCCAGAAGTCACAGACAAAGGTCATGATTTATTCCTGGTGGAAACCCTACTGGTATATGTGAATATTGACATGCAAAACCTCAACAGGGTTAAACTGGAGCACAATTTACTTCAAACGGGGCTTAAAATAATTAAATATAAATTTTCCACAGACACCCTCACGAAGGGGTAAAACGAGTTTGGGCATCTGGGTATTTGTTAAAATTGGCTCATATGACTTTCTAGGAATATCTTGACAGAATACAGACATTTTCTAGCTATAAAAACACAAAACGACCCGCTATTTTAAAAGTACGATTTTTTTTAACATGAGGTAGTCTCAGATTTTAGAGTGAAATCTGGGGACACCAGTTACACAACTAGAATGTTTAGCGGAAGATCAATATCCACATAGTAGAGTTAAGTGTTTGTTTCAAAATGATTCTTCTCATTAGTTCTTTCAAAAGCAATTTTGAATTTTAATCTTATAATAAATTTTGGGTCGACGTGCAACTGCGACATACGCCTTGGCTCACGTTCTAGCATGCCATTTATGGTTTAACTAGCTTATCACTAGGGTTAATTTATATGGTTAAAAAAACCAGTCTTAACAAGGTAATAACTACTTGTTTAACTATTTTGTTGGTCTTGTTCCTTTGTCCTGTTGGTTTCTTTTTAGGTTGTCTTGTCAAAAAATGTAATGTTTAATATGCAAACTTTGTGCAGTATGGCTCTGTTCTGTGGCGGTATGTTGTCAAGATTTTTTGACTTTGCCTCCTTGACATTTTGATGGTTTTTTCTGTTTAAATTGACTTCTTTCTATGTACGGGTTTTTTTTGGTCCCCTTAAAACCAAAATCTTTTTTATCTTATCCAAAAAATAAAACTACTTGTTTAATTAATATTTACTTACTTCCGTCAACTATTTTCCAATCTCATATAGTCTGCTATTTAAATTTCTTAGGGATAAATTGCCATTAAACTTGTCTGAGAATAACTTGCCATATAAGTGCAATAGCACATATAAATAAGAACCATTCAGAAGAAAGGCACCCCATTTAAGGTAAATACTCACTAATTAATGGGTAATTTTTCCTTAATGAGTTGTTATAGAAAAGTCAACCGCTCTCAAGAAAAGGTGTAGGATTTAATTTTAGCCATTAGATCAAATGATCCTCCATCTTAAGATCTTAGAGTTATCATTTGACTTGATATTCATTTTAGTATTGAAACTGCTAATCATATTAAAAAAAATGGGAGTTACAAAAGCAGGGGGCGACCGAAAAAACTCATGGTCCCACAAAAAAGCCACGAAGGCACCACAAAATGCCCAAAGGGAAGACAAAGCATGCCACAAGGGAAAACAGGAGAATTACATAAAACCAAAGAGCAGTAAGCACATGCTACCGCTCCGGGAAGAGGATCATCCCCGAGGAGGGATGAAAGCTCCACTCAACAGCTCAACTGAAGTGGGATCAACCTGCCATCCATTCTGATTTGGCATCTACGTCTGCAAAGGCACCATAATTCCCCAACTAGGGGGTGGAGAGCTAGCAAATGTTTGAACTCCATGTGGGGGAGAGGCCCAACGCGGATATCCTACCACGACCTTCCCATGCAGAGGACTCCAACCCAACTTGGAGGAGGACGAAGCTGAGGGCGACCCCAGGGAGAGGCGAAGTGGTGGTTGCGAGAGTGGATTTTGTGAAGCAGTCCTTGCGAAGGTGGCTGGCGAGGCAGAGCTAGCCAAGGTGGCGACAACAAGGGGTCAGGAGGGACCTGACTCATCGTGCAAGGAAGACTCCCGTAGTGTGAGTGATTCTTGCAAATTAGCAACTTCCAGGGTAACCTTTTCGGCTTGAGTTTGAGTCTGTATGTGCACACTAGACAAAATAGCCACTTTATCATTAGTGGACAATAAAGCAATATGTTGATCACTCTAGAATATCATAGTATTACGATCTTTCCAAATATGAAAGAGAATACAAGCTCTAAACAAAGGCCATAGAGTCTCAATATAACTAGGCCAAGGATTGAAATCTCTAAACAAAGCCAAATGCCAATGAAAGAATTCATGGTGGTAGGGTTGAAATAATGTATAAATCCAGGACCAAACGGCTTGCGTTCGGGAACAAGACAAGAACAAATGCTTAAAAGACTCAAGTTGAGAGCACAAAAGAGCATTTCGGATTGGGAATGCCGATTTTGAGTTTGAATACATTTTCTTTTCTTTTGGTTTTGTAATTTTGTTTGTAAGTTTATTTAGAAGCTCCCATGGCGGTTCTCCATTATTTGGGTGGTGGTTGTATATACACCCACGTATTCATGTGTTATTATTATATTTTTATTATTATAAGGTTATACTTTATTTACATGGAGACCTTAAGTGTATATACACCAAGATTACAAATATATGAGATATATATACATAATATGTATATATTTTAAATGGAGTATATATATTTACATATATCCATTTATGTTTTTTTATATATAGTGTATGCATGTATACATACAAACATATACATATATGTATATTTACATATACGTGTGTGTGTGTATTCATGGATGTGTATATATACATAAATACACATACTATATATTTTTGTAGATACACACATATATATCCTTGGATATATATGCACATATGTAAGTATACATCCATATATGCATACATGTGTATAGTGTATGCATATATATACATAGAGAGAGTGCATAAATATGTATACATACATACATATGATATGCATGTATATATATATGCATATATATGTACATATATCTATACATATATGTAAATATGTGTGTGTGTGTGCACTTTGTTGACATCATTATAATGTGATTTAATAAAATTAAATGTAATGTAATGACACTATTGATCAGATAAATAACATTAACATACAATATCTAGCTAATAAAAGTACACGTAAGAGTGATATATAGGGTTTGTAAAATGACTTAGCTTTCCATCATAGGTCTGGACTGATTCTAGGCTAGTTAAAGATCTAAACAAGCCTATTATGGGTTGTGTAAGCTCTGATTCTAAAACTAGCACATGACAATCTCAGGGACATGAGTGACTAGGATAGGACACGAGCATATGGGTGCTAGCGTCTGTTCTAGATGCTAGAGTCTATAGGATAACTTAGGATTTGATTTTGTATGTCTCATCTTATTTCCTTTAACTCGTTGTAGGTTGTGTCAGGTTCGCTACACTTTTGGTCTGTTGCACATGTACATGTAAAACAAACCCTAACTATCTGCACAAGACTCAAAGCACACATTACACAAAATAAAAAATGCATATGCGAGACTCATAATGACCCCACTGGTCACCCCAATGTGATCTTTTTGTTGAGTGTTGCACTACATTTCAGAATCCATGTAGTTCTTGTGGTGTGTGATTAAAATTGTGTCTCTTGATCTAGGATGCCCTGGTGCCAATTGCACAAAAAATAATGAGCTACAACTACTTTGTCCCAATGCAAGAATGTATGATATGGAATTCAAAATAGTCTCCCCTTATGTAGTGAATAATGCAACCCAAAATGCAGTCCCTTGTGTTGCTCTTGTGTATGTTGTAGATATAGAAATGATAGCCTAATTATCCCTATAATAGTTAATAGGTTGTGAATATATATATATGAGTTCTTAGTTTTAATTTCGACACATAGTGACACAAAAACTTGACCTAGGTCGTGAAAAAGAGATAAGAAAATACCTAAAGCCAAAGAAAACCGACCAAGGAGAAAATCACGCAAAATAGGACATAAGTGCCCATAAGGACATTAACACCTGGGCGCTACTGTCCGATCTGACTGGTATTGTCCTACAACAAGCAAACATAAACAAAATAAAATACAGGAACATGGATCCTTGTGAGTTGACCAGAAAGATGGAAATACCAAATAAAAGACGTAAGTAAAGCTAAAGAAAGCAAGAAAAGGACCAAAGAGGTGTCACTAGTGTGTACTTTTCCATACTTAGAAATCATGTATATAACACCATATAAGAAGCGTAATGTAATAGTAATAAGTGCATATTTTAGTGACTACATTTTCTCCCCTTTTATGTTATTTGGATGGAATTCAAGTAGTATAAAGGATATAAGAGGAGTGTATATGAAGTGAGCCAGAGGAGTTATAGCTGGAGTGTGGCAATAGTAAGAAATACAATGCGGCGAACCACGGATCAAAGTTTTGATCCATGTGGGGTGACCTTTTTTTGTCACAGAGGAGATATTGGATATGAACTTTCCAAAGAGATATAAGAGACTTCGAAACTTGGAGATTGAAGGAGAGATAGGGAGTGATTAGTTCCCGAGTTTGTGTATCTTCTAAGGATTCAAGAGTCCTGGTGTTGGACTAATAATTTGAGCATACTGACGCTAAACTAAGGATTAGAGCATCCCAATGCTATAGAAAGAGTGTTGGGAGAGCATGTTTTTTGCTTTCCACCATTATTCTTTCTCAAAAATAGGTTCTACCGTTGCAGACGGTAATACGAACCCATTTTTCAAGTTCCCTACTAGGTCTCGAAAACCCCCATGTAGGAAAGGCAATGATGTCTCATTGCGCCCATTTTATGATATAAGGGTGTAACTTCTTGGAAAATTGAAACAATGATGCCTAATATATTGGATTGGATCCTAAGTTAGTTATCTGGGAGGAAAAGTTGAGACTTGGAATAAAATTTGAAATTGCTAGTATTGATTTGAAAAATAGTATTTTCTTGAACTTGATTTGCATTTGGAACTACTTTCAAGGTTTGATTTTCCCCCAGGTTAGGTCATTTGAGGGAAAAGTTGTGAGTCCCCTACCTTCACTCTCTTCCTCCTTTTCCTTGATTCCTTTGGTTCTTCTTCTAGTTTCATAATCAAGGTCCACACTTCGTAGTACTTTCAGTTACTTCGGTCTTCTCCTTCTCCATCATCTTTGGTTTCTTTAAACGGTTCCTTCCCTTCTTCCAAAATCATTTTCCCTACTCTTTTCCTACTCATATTTGCCTTCACCTTCCCCTTATCTAACTTGGGCGTCCCCACCTATTGCATTTTCATACTTCTCTTTGTAGTATTTATATCCTTCTCTTTTCTTCTTTATGATCCTTCTCAAACCCTTCAAGAGTCTAATTTGATTATAATAATTTCCAGTTTATCCCCATTATTCTATAACTACATCCATTTTTTACCCACCCAACTACTTCATGTTGTACAAAATTGGCACCATGGAATTTTCCAAAGCTATGATTTTTTACTAAGAAAGGGAGTTGTTTAAAAAATTTCTTTGCAATCCAAAAACAAAATGTGCTTTGAAATAATTAGATAGTAATTTTAGTTACATAGATGTCAGTAGTGGTTGGCATCTAGTATTCTACAGTTTGGGTCCATGGAGTGTCTAATTTGTGGAAATTTTCTATCTTTTCATCCATTTATTTTGTATCCTTCTTTTTAGTACCTAAAATAATAATTTTCTAGTCAAGATAACCATACACCTAATTACTTTGGAATCTTGCACCAAAATATCTCATGAATTTTTCTCTATATATGTTCCAATCTTATTCTTTCCAAAGGAATTCCCATCACAATATCTTAATATTTTGGCAAAACATTTCATCTTCTCTCACAACCATCATTCCACACCCCTTTGTCCAAGTAGCTATATTAACATTGTTCGGATCCTAACAATGGAACCATTGTTAGCATAGGTCCATGGATCACAACAACATGACATATAACAAGTTGTAGTCTCGGATAAATTCACATTAATCAAATTAAATAATTTGTAAAATATATAACAAATCTTAATAATTAGTGAACACTATCTACATAACTAGAACAATTCAAAGAAGATAGAGACAATAGATTGGAATATAAACAATAGACTAGAATTAGTATTATTGAATAAAAATTCAGATATGTACTTATAATGGAAACCAAGAAATCAAGATAAATTCCAATCAAGATCAACCTTCTATACAGTGTGCTTATACGCTTTATACAATATGAGGTAATTGTTTAGTAACTAGTCCCTTTCTCTCTTTTTCCTTGACAAAAGAGGATCTTCACATTCTTCATCCATTCATAAAGAGCATTACATATTCAATAGTTTGCATTTTATGTAATAGTCATTTACATTGGGATTGATCAATATACAAAATATGTTTATGTCAGATTTTAAATCCCTATACACTCCCAACAACTCTTCAGAGACTTCAAACATCACATAGTTCTCCACATATAACGTGATATCCATATAGATGCAACTAGCTCTAGCTATTTGATCAATTGATAATGTCGTCAACAGTTTGACGTGCATTGCTTGAATTGGATTTGATAATGTTATATTGTTCTTAGAACTTATATAAGGGCTACTCTGTGAGTGTGTTACCACTTTTAAAAAAATTACGAGAGCTTAGATAAATTTTGGAATGATTTTTGCAAATGGTTCTCTTTAAAGTGTGAGATTAGTAAATAAATGCATATGAGTTTCTTATATAGGGTTTTAAAGGTATTTTTGTGAAGGAAAACCCTCTAGGAACATACCATGCCATAGAAAGATATGAAATTGAGAAAATAATCGTTAAGTGGTTAGGGATGAAACCACTAGTTATAAAAAAGACACTTGTATGGTTTGGTCCTTGTTTAGTCATCATGTATAGAAAAGGATTGAGGTGTTGAAAATTTTAGGCATCAACATCAGAGGTGATAGGATATTTTAGATTATATAAGTAATTATATGAGTGAACAAGTAGTGTAATTGAGGATATCAAGTCATGCATGGGACTACAGATAGGCAACTAAGCTCACAATCTTCACCCAAGTCATGATTTAGGGATTAAACCAATACAAAAATTATCAAACGATAACTTAGTAAAATTTTTATGTCTACATTTACCCACACCCCCTCCCCCCCTTTAATATATGAAAGGGAACTTTACTTATTAGAGGAAAATATACTTAATGTCGTAAACGTATATTGTCTTCACTCAAGGTGTTTGATTCGCTTGAGTGTTGACACAATATCCATAGTAAAACCTATAACATAGATCATATTTAATGTATATAGAAAGTCTTGAAGTTTAACTAAGATTTGAAAATGTAATTGAAACTTGAAATTTAATATTGTAACTTGTGAATTTGAAAAGTAAGTAGAGAACAAAAGGAGTACACATGTTTTCCTTATTAAGGAGATTCTCCTTGATAAATTTATTAGAGACATGGATTGAAACTGAGCCATTGGAGGAATTAGGGTGATCATTCACTAATTTTTGATGAAGATTTCAAATCCAAAAGGGAATTTGGTGTCACAT
Source organism: Taxus chinensis (assembly GCA_019776745.2). Classification (NCBI taxonomy): domain Eukaryota; kingdom Viridiplantae; phylum Streptophyta; class Pinopsida; order Cupressales; family Taxaceae; genus Taxus; species Taxus chinensis. The sequence goes on from CM034147.1 coordinate 590,732,163, forward strand.
GACTTATCACAAACGAAGGGTGTCACATGGATTTTTAGTCACCCCAGAGAACCTTATAAAAAGACAATATGTATACCAATATGTCTAGCCATCCTAAATTCCTCCAAAAAACTGTAAGAAGAAAAGTGTCACAAGGTTTTTTGGTCACCCCAAAAATACTCTTCCCAGAAAGAACACCATTATAGAAGGATCTAGGTGCAAATGTTAATAACAAAAATTTGAAAAGGAATGAAGTATAATCATGCCCCCATCGTATGAAGTCCCACTTGTATCAAATATGCAATATTGAATATAAAATAAGGAGGATTCCCATGTCCCCATATTGTTTAATGTAATGGTGCTCAAGATTCACAAATATGAAAGGGAAATGAAATTCTCGTGCCCCCCACATTTATAGTGAAATGAAAGAAACTCTTCCCTAGAATGTGCCAACAATCCCTGGATCTACATTGGAAACCTATAAATATCTATATGTTCTATAAAATTCTATTTTTTTGTGATGCGCAAAATTAGCAAGAAGTTGACAAGGTCATAACTTGAGCTCCGGGTGTTTGTTTGAGTCCGTTTGTTTTTTTAAACCACATGTTTCGATGAGATGAATGCACTGGTCAACCAGACCTACCGGTTAGAGCAAGTTTTGGCACATTTTTGGGCCCAAAATCCGCCATCTTGAGGCCAAAATTAGGATTTAATTTGTAGTTCGGTTTTTCCTTATTTTAGGGCATTAGTTACTTTTAGTCTATTCGTTGCATTATGAGTTGGAAAATTGGAAATTCCTCTAATTTAGGAATGTAGAAGATGCGTGGAAATTTCTGTTCCCATATGAATAATCATGCAAAATTACTAAGAATATTAGGTTCTAGTAAACTGCAAAAAATTGTAATTTCCACCACGTAGAGTAGATTTATTCAAAGTTAGATTTTTCTTAGCAACTCGAGTTGGGAGTTGTTTTCCTATTTAGGAAACATTGTAATTCATGATTCAATACCGAAGAAGGAGATCTATTTTCTTTTGGAGTTCATATTATTTGTAGTATATTGAGTTTGTTTAGAATTTGGCTTCATTATTTTGGTATCAGAACAAGGTTCGAGTCTCTAAAAAAATGGAAGGAAGAGGAAGAGGAAGAGGAGGTGATATTTCCCAACTGAATAGAAATATGTAAGATCTACAGAGGCAAGTTTTTATGCTTGCTGCAATGATAACCTAGAGAGGAAATCAAGGTGGAGATGCCACATATGAAGAAGAAGTTTGTTAAGAGGAGGAAACACAAGCACCACCCTTAGATTTTGAAGAAAGGATGCTTCGAGCATTAGAAGGAAATAATGATGGGATAAGAGTTGATGTTTTAGAGTATGGAGGTAGTCTAAAACCAAAGGAGCTGATAGACTGGTTGACTAACATGGGAATTTTTTTTTAGTGGAAGGCTATGTCAGAAGAAAAGAAGGTAAAATTTACATGCACAAAATTGAAAGGTCATGATATGTTATGGTGGGATCACCTACAGGAAGAGTGGTCAAAAAAGGGAAAAGAAATAATTAGGACGTGGAGTAAGATGGAGAAGAAGCTGAAAGATAAATTTCTCCCTGTGGATTATGCACAAACCCTTTACAGGAGGTTTCAGAATCTTAGACATAACTTACAAATAGTGCAAGAATACACAGATGAGTTCTACAAGTGTCCATTCGTGTAGAGGGTGAAGAAACTGAGGAACAAATGGCTACAAGGTATATAAATGGATTAAAATTTTATATTCAAGATGAGATAAGTATGCACATGATTAAGAGCATGGAGGATGCCTATCAATTAGCCTTAAAAGCCGAGGAAAAACAAAGCCATCAAAGTTTTAGGAGATCACCTGGAATGAATAGGGGGACTCATCTTCCTTTTGGGGATGAGATGGTTTTAGCCAAGGTAGGGGAGAATCACCTCATGGAGTGGAAAAGCAAGAAGATACAAGACAAGATTCCTAGAATCAACAAAGAGGTAGAGGATTTTATAGGGGCAGAGGATATGCTGGCGATAGAGGATGGGAGGCTCCATGAAGACCATTTGTTTGTTACAGATGTGGTGAAAAGGGGCATCAGGATTTTGAATGCTCGCATTCTTATACACATGACAAGAGGAAAGTAGATGCTCCAAGAGTAAATTCTTGTTGAATCTGAACAAGTAGAAGATGAACAGGACCTAGAAATTCCACCAAATGTTGGAGAAAATATGATGATCAAGAGAATGATGATTTCTCCTAGAAAAGATATCAAGGGGGACGCATGGCTGCGTAAAAATATTTTCAGAACAAGATGCACTTCAGGAGGAAAGGTATGTAATGTTATTATTGATGGTGGTAGTTGTGAGAACATGGTTTTAAATGAGATGGTCGAGAAATTGGGTCTGCATTATGAGAAGAATCCTAACCCTTACCGTATTGCATGCTTTAAGAAGGGTAGTGAAGTTACTATTGATAAGAGATGTTTAATAAGTTTTTCTATTAGGAATAGTTACAAGGATGAGGTTTGGTGTAATGTTATTCCTATATATGCATGTCATATGCTACTAGGAAGACCATGGCAATTTGATAGAAAATTTATTCATGATGGGGGAAATAATACTTATACTTTCTGGAAGGATGGCACAACAATAGTTTTTCTACCTCTTAAGGAAGAGGGGAAGGCTGAAAATATGCTTTCTACAAAGGAATTTGTGAAGGAAGCAAAGGAAACCGGTTTTTGTTATGCACTAGTTGTAAATAAGGATGAACATGTAAGTGCACAAATACCAATAGAAATAACAAAATTAATAGAAGAATTTTTTTATGTTATTCCTGATGAGCTACTAGACGAATTACTGCCCAAAAGAGATATTCAACACCATATTGATTTTATTCCAGGGTCTTCATTCCCAAATCAAGCGACTTATAGGATGAGCCCAACATTGCATGCAGAGTTGAATAGGAAAGTGGAATAGCTCGTGAGAAAGGGGGTTGTAAGGGAGAGCATGAGTCCATGTGTAACCCCAACTTTATTAACACCAAAGAAGGATGGAACACAGAGAATGTGCATGGATAACATAGCAATCAATAATATTACAATCAAGTGTAGGTTCCCAATTCCTCACCTTGATGATATGATGGATGTGCTTGCTGGATCTAGGTATTTCACCAAGATTGATCTTCGAAGTGGTTACCATCAGATTAAGATCAGAGAAGGAGACGAGTGGTAAACAAAATTCAAGACAAGAAATGGATTATATGAGTGGTTGGTGATGCCATTCGAGTTATCCAATGCACCTAGTAATTTTATGAGACTGATGAACACCGTGCTGCGGGAGTATAATGGTAAGTTTTTTATGGATTATAATGATGATATCTTGATTTTTAGTAAAACTAAAGAAGAACATTTGAGGCATCTAAGGGTTATATTTGAAGTGTTAAGGAAAGAGAAAATCTATGCAAATATGAAGAAGTACACGTTTATGCAAGAGAGTTTGGTATTCTTGGGCTTTATTATTTCAGCAGATGGGGTAAAGATGGACTCAAAGAAGATAAAGAAAATTATTGAATGGCCTACTCCACGGAGTATAACAGAGGTAAGAAGCTTTCATGGTCTAGCAACATTTTACAAAAAGTTTATTAAAATTTTTAGCAGTATTGTAGCACCTATAACAGATTACACAAAAGGAAGGGAGTTTTTGTGGACAAAGACAGCTGAGGATAGTTTTTAGTTCTGGAAGAAGAAGGTGATAAAGGCACCCATTTTGGCACTACCAGATTTTGATAAAGTGTTTGAGGTTTATTGTAACGCCTCACATGTGGGTATTGGTGATGTTCTAAGTCAAGGTGGAAATCCAGTATATTTCTTTAGTGAGAAACTGAATGAGGTAAGAAAGACCTACTCTACTTATGATGTGGAATTTTATGCAATTGTACAAGCATTAAGGCATTGGAGGAATTACTTAGTGCCTAAGGAGTTTATGTTATTTAGAGACCACATAGCCCTGAAGTATGTGAATACACAAAATAAGTTGAATAGTAGGCATGCAAAGTGGGTATCATTTTTGCAGGGTTATACTTTTTCTCTAAAACATAAATCAGGAAAATACAATCAAGTTGCAGATGCATTGAGTAGGCGTGTGACTTTGTTTACCACTATGGAAAATGAGGTTGTGGGTTTTGAAGCAATAAAGGGTTTGTATTCTTCTAATTATGATTTCAAGGGTATTGTTGAAAGATTAATTCGTCCATTGTCAGACAATGCAAGAGATGTCTAGAATGAGTGCATTTTAGAGGATGACTACCTATTCAAGGGATGCCAACTATGTATTCCAGCTGGTTCTATGAGAGAATATAGTGAAAGAGTTGCATAGCAGAGGATTGGATGAGAATTTTGGTAAAGATAAGACGATAGCCTTGGTAGCAGAGAAATAATATTGGCCAAAGATGAAAAGAGATGTGGTAATATATGTGTAGAGGTGTCAAAATTTCCAAGTCTGGAAAGGCCATGCACAAAATAAAGGGTTGTATATGCCGTTTCCTATTCTTAAAGGGTCGTGGACAGATCTGAGTATGGATTTTATTTTGGGATTACCAAAAAAAATGGGGTAATGAATCAATTTTTTTGGTTGTTGATAGGTTTTATAAGATGGTTCATTTTATTTCCTCCAAGAAAACAAGTGATGCGACATGCGTAGTAGATTTATTTTTAGAGAAGTTGTTCGTTTGCATGGTGTTCAAAAAATCATTACTTCAGATAGGGACACAAGGTTCTTAAGTCACTTTTGGAAGACTTTATGTAAGAATTTGGGAACTCAACTACAGTTTAGTAGTGCTTATCATGCTCAGACTGATGGGAAAATAGAGGTGGTAAATCAAAGTTTGGGAAACCTATTAAGGTGCATCATTGGGGAAAATCCAAAACAATGGGACTTACCATTACCACAAGACGAGTTTGCATATAATAGTTCCATAAATAGATCCACAGGAAAGTCTCAATTTTTGATTGTCTACGGGAGTAATCCAAATGGGTTATTAGATTTTGTGTAGCTACCAATTGATGGTAGAGTCAGTGATGATGCAGAAGCATTTGCCGAACATATACAACAATTGTAGGAAGAAGTGAGGAAGAAGATGAAAAATAGTAATGATAAGTATAAGGAAATAGCAGATATGCACAGACAAAGAAATGTATTTGCATTTGGTGAGTTGGTTATGGTATACCTGCGGAAGGAAAGGTTTCCAAAAGGAACCTATAACAAGCCGAAGTATAAGAAGATTGGTCCCTTCAAAATCGTGAAAAAAATAAATGATAATGCTTATGAGGTAAAATTGCTAGGGAATTTTGATATTCTCTAGTGTTTAATGTTTTAGATTTTTATTCTTTTCACAGGGATGGTGCAGAAGGGGATGTTATTGATGAAGTAGTAGATTGGAGGCAACAGACTCCAGTGAAGAAGAAAGAAGAGAGTGGATCAAATTCTAGATAAGAGAATAATAGACACACAATATGGGAAATAAAACAAATATTTGGTACATTGGAAAGGAATGGAACAAGAGGAAAATACTTGGGTCACATATTAGGAGAGTAAGAAGTTGGATGCAGATAAATGGAAGCAGTTTGAAGAATACAACTTGCAGGAGTTACATTTTTTGCCAGCATGGGAGAATGATGCGCCAAAATTAGGAGGAAGTTAACAAGGTCATAACTTGAGCTCCAGGTGTCCATTTGAGTCCTTTTTTTTCTTTAAACCACATGTTTTGATGAGACAAATACACTAGTCAACCAGACCTATTGGTTGGAGTGAGTTTTTGACACATTTTCGGGCCCAAAATCTGCCATGTTGAGGCCGAAAATTAGGATTTAAGTTGTAGTTCGGTTTTTTTCCTATTTTAGGGCATTAGTTAATTTAAGTCTATTCATTGCATTATGATTTGGAAAGTTGGAAATTCCTCTAATTTAGGAATGTAGAAGATACGTGGAAATTTCTGTGCCTGTACGAATAAGCATGCAAACTTACTAAGAATAGCAGGTTCTAGTAAACTGCGTAAAAATATTAATTTCCACCACCTAGAGTAGATTTAGGCAAATTTAGTTAGAGTTTTCTTGGAAACTCAAGTTGGGAGTTGTATTCCTATTTAGGAAACATTGTAATTCATGATTCAATAATGAAGAAGGAGAACTATTTTCTTTTGGAGTTCATATTATTTTCAGTATATCAAGTTTGTTTAGAATTTGGCTTCATTATTTTGTTGAGAGCATACCCAGGATGAAACCATCCACCCTATTTAGTAACATCTATCAGTTATGTCCATTTTCGGAATATACCTTACCTATGTAAATTTTGATTTTGATTTGTATCTATTCCCTTTCCCTTTTGTATCTATAATCTATTATGATTTTTGTATTCTTTCTATGAGGCTAAACTACATAGATATAGGTGTAATAAAACCAATAAATATATCCTCTTTTGATGTGAGTGATATTTGTAAAATATATCTCAAATCAAAATAAATGATGTGTATCAATGTCATAAGTAGCATATAACCAACATTGGATCACATGTAAGGTTGTTTTAGGTAGCCACCATATAGACTACATTCGTTCAGTGAGTATATGGTAGAAACCATGGCACAAAAAGATTGAAAATAAATAATACTAACATATAGGAATAGAAGAAAACAAGTATATAGTCATAGAAGCATAAAATTATAACCAATAATATCACATGTGTTATTTATAGAAAAGGTTAAGATCATAAAAGAGAGACAAGGGTGTCACATACCCAAATACGTATAGGTAAAGGTAATAGAGGCCACAAACAAGGGATATCGAAGTTTCACATATACATATTGATAGAAAAGGTTGTAGGTTACATACATAATAATAGGTATACATGTAAGTGAATACAATAGTTGATAATAGCCCAAAAGCACATAGATTAAGAGATACTATCTTCGTAAAAGGAAAACATATAAACCACATCAAACTAAATAAATAACATATAGCTTAATATAGAATATGGGAATGATGAGAATGTGAAGTAGCACTATGCCATGAAACATTAGCACAAGATAGTATAAGAGATACCCCCATATGTTCACTGGACAATATGTAAGATGAGAGATCCAACATCTAAGAATCATACAATCCCATCTATGTCTTACATCATTCTCAAATAACTCATGAATACATGTGTCTAGGAATTATATAGAATATATTAACAATAAAACCATATGAAAAATATTATACATAAAGGAATGAACTAGCAAGTAAATTCATTTGTAGGTCCTAATTTTGTATTTTGATAACATTTTAATGTTTTTTTTGTACTGAAATTATTTGAATTATTTTCTATTTGATAAATACTTTATATTTGTGATAAGAAAGTGTTATCTTGTGAAAGGATCTTAAGTGTAAATAGGGGGTATAATGATTTTACGAGGCATGGATATTCATATGACAACATGGAGCATAGAATTAAGAGGTAGTACTTGAACCCAAGGCTGTAAAATATGCATAGGAGATACATATCTTATTAAAGGGGCCATAAGAGGAGTTATATGAGAGATAGAGATTGTAAATATGGAACGAATAGACTTATGAATTATAAGGATATGAACTAGTGTGTTTCATAAAGAGTAGTACATGGGCCCCATGAGGGATGAAAAAATTCGTAACAACTTGAATGTAAAATATGTCCTTGATGTTATAAAAATAATAATAATAAAATTCATGATTGCATGCATACAAGGGTATTGTGGAAGTGGGTCACATATTTAAAAAAATATCAATAATAAAAAAGTTATCCATGGTAGGGGATTCCACTGTAATATGGAGGATAATGTGTCTTATAGCCTCTCTCTCTAGATGTGTAGTGATATTTCTTATGTCATGTGTCATGTGTGAGTGTGTGTGTGTGTGTGTGTGTGTGTGTGTGTGTGTGTGTGTGTGTGTGTGTGTGTGTGTGTGTGTGTGTGTGCGCGCGCGCGTGCGCGTGCGCGCGTGCGTGCGTGTGTGTGTGTGCATGTGTGCGTACGTGTGTGCATGTGTGCGCCTGCACCCACGTGCGTGTGCTGTATGCATGTGTGAAAATAGTAAGTAATGTGCAAGTTCATAAGATATAGCTAGAAGTGTGATCATTGATGTCACTATAGATGGATTGGTGATCAAGTAAAGCATGAATATAAAGTGCATACAAAATAGTATCATTAGTAGTATAATATTGTTAGTTCACCCTGAGAATGAGTAGTAGAACTTTCATCATAGGTAATTTAGTAAAGGTGATGCTATGATGAATTCATGTGTAAGGGGATTTATTGACACATTTACTTCATCTATAGTGGTATGTGCTTTCAAAGTATCAGAGGATGATAGTATAATTGGCTTATTACTACTGATAATAATTGATTTTTCAGTCTCATATACACATGAATTATAAAAAGGTATAAATGTTGTTAAAGGGGTGACAATAGGCTTATTATCGTCATTTTTTCTTGGTGTACCAACCACATATGTGTGTAATTAAACAATAGGAATGGGTTATTCTATAGGGGTGACACGAAGGGGAATTAGATGTATAACTTTTAACTCAATATTTGTAGGGATCATTGTTTATAGTGAGTGTGTATTCATAAGAATAATGTGTAAAGGTGAGACATTGAGAAGAAGTAGATAATATTGCTCGGATAACATGAATCTAAGGTCATCCTAAGAGGATATAATCATCAAGATTTGTAAGAAATATAATACATCCTGGTTATTGTAAATGAGTAATTATTTACTCACGTAGGATAGTTTTGTTTATTATTTGTCGTATTGTTATTATTTTTGTTTGTATTACATTGGGAATAACAATGTTTATGGATTTTATTTTTGTTTTTTATTTGGGTTTGTTAACCTATATCAACCATTTTTTATTTTGGGCATGGTTGTGAAATTCTTATATACATTGCATCCTTCTTCGTTGATTATAATTTGGTTACTTTGAATATCAATAAAATCATGCATGGTTCTTGTTTACATTTGATACTAGAGCAAGGAGAATCTAAACCTATGAGATGTCTAAGAAAATTACATGAGAGTTCTGGAGAATTCTTCAGAAAGATGAGAAATAATAAATCCATAGTGTCATGCCTCCTCACAACCCCAACCCTTGTCCACAACTAGTATGTTGTTGCACAATAATAGTAGTAGCAGAAGTTTCTTTGCATAATATTTGTATAAATTGAAGAAGTTTACGGATTGGGAAAGGAGGAGTCACCTAGGCATTGCCTCCTACATCATACCTAAATAATGCATTCAACGGGGTTTAAAATCTAGCAAAAGCATTCCTGATAGGAGTAGAAAAAAAATCTAAAATTTGCAAGTGTAGGTGCTTATCTAAAATAACTAAAAATTTATTAATTTTCATATAAATTAGGGTTGAGCACATTTTTTAAAGTTTATGAAAAATTAATTTTTTTGAATTTATGAAATTTTCCCCTATAGTCCACTTGAAAAGTCAATTAATTTGTATCTTGCAAACCAAGATGATTCAATAACTAAAATTTGTCCACATTTTCTCTTTAGCCAATTTATTGCACAAAAAAAAGTATACTTGAAAAGTACCTTCTAGAACTCATGTTTTTAAATTTTTTCATCTTTTACCATGAAAGTTATGATTAATTCTGTACTTGATAAACTAGAAGGATTTATGACTTAAAATTTGTGAGTTTTTAACCCTTAATTAAATTTTAGGTTAATTTAATTAGGTTTTAGATTAGATTTGAGTTTATTAGAAATACTGCAAAGATGTTACAATATAAATAATAAATTAGATTTGTAACCTAAATTAGATAGAAAGAATGTAACATATACCATTCAACCTAACATATAATTGAAATCATGAAACAAATGTATAAAGATACTTATCTGATTGCGGATGAATTCTAGAGAGATCTAAGACTGTACACTGCTGGAAATGGGTGATTTGAACCTAAATGATCTTTGTAATTGGAACTATGAATATGAATCCACCTGGGGTAGGGACGTACTAAATTTTTGAGACCATACTATATAGTCCTATATAAATTGTACAATCTTGGACCTGCTCTGAATTGGTTGCTATAAATTTATGTGGTGCTCATCTTCTTGGATTTTTCTAATGCTGTCAAACCCTAGTTGTTACACATGCAATGAAGCTCTCTAAATGGGATTATAATCATCTTAAACCCTATTCATATATGAAGAGTCATGCAAAACAAACACTAGCAGGGTTGTGGGAACCCCTATACACCACTGACATTGGTACTACTCTGAAGAGGCATCAAATTACACGTTATTCTCCACCTAGCATGTAATATCTACATAGATCAATCAGACTTGGAATTTTCTTTAATTATGTTTAATTTAATTTTCTCTATTAAAATACTTGGAAAGAGGATGTTTGAGTGCTTATGGGAGATATATATATGGCTATCTTGACCTATTTTGTAGATTCATACCTAATGTGAGTACTACCCTCAAGAATTCATATGTGACATTGTGATATTTAGGGAGTTTTGATGAATTTTGTCACTATATGAAGTAATTACTCTGGTGTATTTCCTTAGGAATTCTAGGCTAACAACTGAGGTAGTGTTTACTTACTTATATAGGGTCTCATAGATGATTATCTAAGAAATTTGGCTGACCTAGATAAAGTATACAAACCAACAAAATATATTGATTTGAATGTAGAGTTGGAGGAAATGTTGGTACATGACTATACAGAAGGGTCCGAGCCAAATATAAATTCATGAACAAACTATATGACATTGAATAGGAGCATAAAATATACAAAGTGATGTTTGGGACTTGTCAACTAATGTTTTTCTATTGAATTTTTTTCATTGTATTTTCAGAATGTGTCAACATGTTGGCATGCAAGAATAAACAAGCTAGATAATGGACCTCATAAAGTGATAATTAGGAATGTATAATTTGTATTTATCATAGTGTTGTCATCCATTTTTTCAAACCCAAAAATTCAAAACTTGAATCATGACAACTATGCCAAATGTGAAAATTGGCTTCAAAATCTCCACGAACCCATCTCTTGGTCTATTTGTCTTCTGTATCATGTACATCCAAACCTTTCAAGTCCTCAAAATATGTTTAACAAGCATGATAAATTTTTTGAAGTGATGTAACAAGGTCATTATTTTTATTCAGTAAAGTACTTCTGAAGACTAGTTCTCTAGTAAGCCTAGAAAGGCTAATTTTGGCCATTTCGAGGTAGGTGTGCATCCTTTGGGAGGGTTGAAAAATATCATAATCATCCAGAGGTGGTATTAGATAGAAAATAATATTTTAAAAGGGTTTTAAGAATATTTAGGGATTATTTGATGGTTTAGGGATAAATTGTGCAAAAGTAGGGTTTTCAGGTGTAAGGAATGAATAGTCAAAATGAGAATCTAAACTTCTGTAGATGATCCTAGGAGCTTTGTAATGAGTTAGGATGAAATAAAATAGTAATTTTAAGCATCATATTTGTTCCAATACCTAATATCTTCTTGAGGTAGTTCAATTTTTGCAAGCACACCCTGTTGTCACGAAGAATACAAAGGAAATTTTACAATTTCAAGTAGAATTATGTTGTGAAACCTATTACATTGATATTATAAGGTTACTTAGAGTTATAAAAATATAAAATTTAATTCCAAAATACCTCTCCTATCTCTGAGAATCATGTTTTTAAGTCCTCTCTAGTGTAGAGTGTGTTTCCCATACTTAACCAGATTTCCATGTGCCACAATTTAGCTTCTTCCACCATGGTACAATTTTGTGTGTCCCTTTTATAAATTTCCTAAGGGGAAATAGGGGAAACAAAAATTCACTCAAAATCAATCCCCTTCTCTGGTCCCTCATGTGACCATCCTCATTTCGACGGAGTGCTTAACTGGCTAAGTTCATTTCCCCAAGCTTGCACCAGATCTTTGCAAGTGTCAACATCTTTCTCAAAGATAATTTTAGTGTCACTTTTTACAAGGGTGCCGAGAGAACAAAAAATATTCACATGAGCAAGCCATCAAACCATAGTTTCAAGCACACTCAGTATTCCCTCACCCATGGTCAAGCTACAGTTAACAAGAAGACAAGAAAACAAAATAAACTCATTTTAAGCTATCTCCTTCATACATTTCACCCATAATCCATTTTTGCACATTAAAAAACTCAATAACATCATAACACAATATCCATGCTTCTCAACACGTTCTAGACCAGCCATGACCGTAAAAATGAAGCTTTTCTCATAACTCTTCATCCAAAAAAATGATTGCACCAAGGTTTTGATTGAAGATCATCCTCCCAGGTGTCTTTGAGAATACATTGTTGTTTACCAGATGATTCCCTAATTTTATACAACAAAAAACTTTAAAATATTCATCCCAAAAGTTTCCTTTTTGATTTGTAAGAGTTCTAGCAGATAGAACACAAGAAAAATTGGAGTATAAGATCCCAATGTAGAGCTAAATCCAAAAATGGTGTTTTCATTACAACTCGACATATGATCAGTTTATAAAAATATAATATGTGATGTACACTCACATTATAAATATTAAATCTCTCATAATTGCAATCCCCCTTCACTTAGTATATCCGAAAATAATGAGGAACATCAAATAAGACAAACGAGCAATTTTCCCAAAACAGCAGGTTCTGAAAAAGTAACTCGATAAAAATAGAAACTTCCTGAAAACATAGTAAATCATCATCAATAGAGGTAATATACAGTGTGCTAGGAGATTCATGAAGAAAAAAATTGAGTAAAGACAGAAAAAATTCCTAGAATAGCATCTCCTGGTCCCACTTGACTAAAATTAGAAAGTTTTAGCTTTTCAGTGCAGAAAGTTTGTTGGATCTGTTTTCATTCATCATCACTTTTTATTTTCCATACTATGCATGGTTGTAAAGTTGTCTTGAATACCTCAAAATGAGAAAAATAAATCTCTCTACAGGATCCTAAAGCATCGTTTTGATCACAATTACGTCAAGGAGTGAGATAGAGCATATCGAGGCAGCAACAGGTGAAAGTTGGGGACATTGTGCAATCGGATAAAGAACTTCAAAAATATTCAAGAATTCACCATTAGAATTTAAAATTCATCACAATTATGTCATCATGATAATAATTGAAATGATAAACTCATTTAGGTAAATTTGAGAAACATTTTGTCCTTGAATCCATTGTCCTTCTCTCTAAGAAGCAAATCAAAGTGAGCTAGTCAAGCCATCTAAGTATTCACAGCCATCATATTTGAAGAATTAAAGGATCCTCCTTTCTCATCGAAATTGGAATTTAAGCATGAAGTGTTCTTAAACACTCAATCAAACACCTGGTATTTTGTTCAATCCTCAAATGGATGAAATATTGGAATTGAATATCACTTCAGTATTGTTAAGAGCCATTGATCATGATCCTTCAAAGGAGGAAGATAATGAAAAGAGGACACACAGTTGTTCCATCTTCCAGAAATATTCATAAGATGGTAATGCTCATCGTAGATCCCAAAAATCCTCTTGAGTCAAGTCATTATAGTGATCCATCATAGTCTCCATCTCTTCAAGGGACATCCAAGTATATCTTCCCCAATGGCGTAGATCTTTCTACATGATGAAGAAGATGTTATCCTACATCAAACTTCATGAAAGTGCTGTTAGTGACCAACATCATGTCTAGTCCTGAAGAGCCATTTCCCGTGGATTCAATAATTTACTCGAAACTAAACCAAGAACAACACATACAAGTTTACAATGCCTGACCTTGGATCTATCACAAAATCCTTGAAATCCAAGCGAAGGAATAAGGCCTAAACAACTTCTTGGTTCTTCATTGGTGCGTTAGTGAAACCAATATGTAGAAGTTTTTTGGATTAAGAATGTAAATCCTATTGAGGAGATGAATCCATCGGACTATGAGTCTGACCCACATCTGATTATGTCAAGCTTCACGTGAGGGTGACTCTCATTTGTTCAAGGAATCCTTTTCCTGACACCTTTCGTGATTGAAGTGAAGAATACAAGATGAATGATTAAGACAATTGAAAGAACATGTGAAATATCTTATCATGCTTACATTTAACCATTCTTGGAGCCCAATTCACCACCTCCTCTTCCTATGGAATACATTCCGTCCAATCATTAGCTTTGGTCTTGAGGTGATCAGGAAAGCACAAAGGCTTATGATGCAAGAAAAGGATAACAAGAAATGGATTGAGAAGATCACCAAGAAAGGAAAGACATTGTTCCCAGAGGTTCTCTAATTTCTCAAGTATATTCTCACCACTTTGTCAAAGGTGAAGAAAGCAAAGGAGGAGATTGAAAAAGAGAATATCCACTTGGATGAGATGCTCCCACTTTTGTCTGAGATGATGCTCCCTTAACTCCCACACCCTCGTGAGTAAAATCATGTTTGCATCAGTTGATGACAATATGTCTTCTAGTTTGGGTCCACATCATGGGTGTTAGATATGGTATGATCGAGGATGCCATTTCTGAACTTGGTGGACAATATGATTTTGAGATTTTGAATGAGGTATATAAGTGTGTTTATAGACTTGGGTTCCCTCCACTCACTGATAATTCATCATCATAAGAACTCATTATTTTCCTCCACAAGTTGGTCAAGAAAGAGGAGGGTGATACTCTTTCCTTCAATGAATATAAATTAAAGTCCCTTTCCAACACTAGAGGATATATTTAAGACTTTGTAAGAGATCATGAATAATGATCTAATCAGTGCTAGGATATCAGTGATGTTATAAATATATGGATCAAGGTATCAAGGTGATTTTTTTGTTCCAAAAGTAGATAAAGTGGCACCAGCGGTAGCTCGGTTTAGTAAATAATTCAAAGGACAAGAACCCTTTCTGGAAACTCTCCCTTAGGGATCATGAATCAAAAACTTATCCATCATTTAGGGTTTCATCTTCATCATATCAATCAACCTTTCCTTTTCTCTCTCTCTTCCTTCTTCTCTCTATAGGTTCTAATTTCTCATTAAGGATGTACTTTTCATTATTTCATCCTATTTACTTAAGTGGCCCTTATCTAAATAGTGTAAGAGCTGATTTTATAATAATAAGGAAAAGAATCACTTCCTAATAATATGAAAGGTCACAAGTGATGAGGGTATGTGAAGAGTCATGTGGGGGGTAGATGAAAGGACAATTTGTAATGCTATAAATTGGGTTGGAAATTGTTGTTTGAATGTATGTCGTTAATAATACAACTTCTACATTAAGAAATAAAAGTTTTAGTTCTTCTATTTATTTTCTTATGTTCATCTACTCTCTCTTCCTAGATTTGCATATATGATAATATTACAAAACCAAGAAATGTGTGTATGCCTTTGATAAATGAATTGATGAAATTCTGTGTTTATGATTTGTTATGAATTATCATGGTTTACATTTTTATGTTCTTATGGTTAAAATATGTGAACTCTACTAGTTCCTACTCACAATAATATCCTTATTTCTCCAACTCCCCTTTACCTCTCTTCCCTGAAAATTCCTCCCCTATGCCCTATGCAAGCACTTTTCAGATGTTTTGTGGAGTGTTCCTATGTGATCCTTGACCTATTGGCCACCCAAAACATTAGGTATCTTACAATAAATAATGTGATCCTCCCCGTACATAATAAGGAGGGGTTTATCCCCTTCATTGTTGGTGAAAACTTAATAATTTGTAACATGAAAAATTATTTCACCAACACATAACAAGAGTGCATAGTCAAATTAATGGTTACCAAAGTGTAAATTACCAAATTTGAGTGTATAAATTTCTGCCCTTCATGGATGAATTGAAAATTCCATGCTCAAAGGAAATTGTACCTGAGTGTGTAAACACACTTTAAATTTACTTGAATGTTTGTTTTGTAGTTGTGTTGGTGTTTTTGGTGTTGGAATGCTCCACGATGAAACATGCAACATATATTATAGTCAATGTCCATAATAGATAATTGAACTTACCTTTCATATAACATGTAAAAAAATATTTGTATTTGGATATATGTAAAGCGAAAAGATGTACATGAGGAAAGAATACCCATGCTTTTTTATGATTTTATTTTACATGGAGATTTGTATTTTTTGAAATTTGCTAAAGGGTTGGGGGTGATCAGTCCCCAAATTTTTTCAAGGATAAACCAAAGTGTTAGGTTCTTGCAATCGAACATGAAGATGTGCAAGAAAGAGAAGAAGAAATAGGTTCAAATGCACCCTTGCAAAGGAAGAAGACCGTATAAAAAATTTATTTAGCAAATTTAATATCTTTCCCTTTAAATATAATAGGAGAGGAAAATATACCCATAAATCCCTTGGATACTTCACTACCTTTGATAATTCCATGGATCACACCGCTACATACAGATCTATACCTGATTTTCCAAACAAGGACATATAATAAAAAAGAGAATAAGCACCCCCAAACTATCCCTATATGTCATACAACTAAGAATAAGATGGTTAAATGTTGAAATATTCTTAAAATATGTCAACAAATATGAAATTTGAAGGGGATCTATGCCCCCAACATTTTTGAAACTGGTTCTAAAACTAAGTTTTGGTGCAAAAAAGGAATGTACACTTTCATTCCCCTTGTATTGATCTAAATTGATTATTTTAGATGTGAATGTTTTTAGAAAAAAATTATACATAGATGAAAATATGAAAATGTTGAAAAACTTACTAAAATTACCCCTGGCCAAAAATGTGTGGGGGGTTAAGACCATACCATATGGTTCTTACCAAATTGTATTGTTTTGACCATCTACTAATTTTGCTAAAATTTTGTGTATGATTTCATTTCTGGTGCGTGTTTCATATGTATACATGTGCCTCTAGCCCAAGAATTATTTCTGTAACTGTTAAAAATGTAGAATAAACCTAGATATATGCCCCTTATTTTGAGGCATGTGTAAAAACCATGTTAAGCATGTGGCTCATAAGAAATGGATGTCTATTGTTGAAAGAGATGTTTGAGAAGCTTTGTAGAGTGTCGAAGAGGTGGCCACTTTGGAGAACCTATACCTAAAAAAGGAGATGTATTTGTGCATGGTAGAAAGGATGGCATGAAATAAAGTGAGCTATATAAATAGATAAAAAACCAGATATACGATAATAATATTAATCTAAATACATGTAAATAATGTAATAGTGCAATCGGATGTAAGAAGTATGAAAAATATGTCACACAAAAAGATGTAAAGACAACAAACATGGTAAAACCATGGTTTCACAAGAAAACCAAGGCCCGCAATCCTTCAAATAAAAGAAAGAAATCATAAAAAAGATAAGAATGATGTTGAAAACATGAGACACGCATGCCCTCACAAAAAATTTTAGGCACATAGGCCATAAACAAGGAAAATAAGAAAACATTGGCATACACACTCAATCATGTATACATGAAACAATAACATCAAAAAATTATAATGTGATATAGTATCCAATGTGGATGAAATATTTGAAATAAGAGATGTCAATGCTGCACAAGACATATGTGTTAGTCATATTAGGTTGAAAAAGAGAAAGTGCACAATGTATATAATTGAGTGTAAATGGAAGTGTAACAGGACTTGTTATCACTGAATCACAACACCCTATGGTTTTCACAAGTGTGTGTGCTTGAGATCACAATGTGACTGGATAACATGGGTACTATCTCCTAGTTGTGGGACTTGCTTCTTGAGAAAGACCTCCAGAGAAAGTTGGTTCTTGCTCCTAAAATACCTGCCACAATCTACTCTAATGTAGCAAAAAATATCTACTCTAATATGAATTTCCAAGGGACCAGGGAGAGAGAGAGAGTGTGTGTATGAAAACAAAGCCTAAACTAAAGTGGTGACACACCAGAAAAGGAGAGTGTGAGAGTAGTCTCCCAATGTGTGAAAAGTAGAAGCAAAATGCAAACTAGAAGGGGTGATAACAGTTCTCCACAATCTACCAACTACATTCACAATAGTATTTCATGCACACACAATGTTAATGGATCCCTACAACAACATAAGATAGACACAATATATATGTAATGATATTGAAAGGGCAAGAGGAATGCAAACAAACACAACAGAGGAAGATATATCCACAAACTTGCATCTATTACTTCATAAGTATGCATAGTTCAATCTATTACAAGATAAGGGCCTAGATCACCATGCAAGGAGTCCACTATAAGGTCTTGCAACACATTGTCTTCACAAATAAATTTTGATAGAGTTTTTCTACTTAAGAACCATCTCCTTTACAATGAGCTCAACACTCTAATTTATAGAAGTTTGAGAAGAGAGAGAGAGGGAAAATGAGAATCATGAAATCTATCCTTAAACCACTTGCAATATGTAGTAAATGAAGTGAAATGATGTTTTTTTTCTTGTAAAATTCCCCCCATACTATCCCATAACTTGCAACAGTGAGAAATGTTAGCCCATACCCCATTGAATGCATCCCAACTACCAAATAAAACATTATTTTGAACCTGGGCACGTTTTCTATAAAATCACCATCAATTCTTCACCAAATTCTAGATTTATTGATTGCTATGCATTGGGATCAGAAACATGATTCCAAATGTACCGATTTTGTGCATTTTTGTTGAGAAATGAAAAAGTTATGGCCTTCTGAGTGCGGACAACTATATTGGGTTTGCCAAGCTTTTCTGTCATTTAATGGGAATGAACATTTAATTCACTAGAGATGAATATGTTTCCTTTATTTTAATATATCTACCCTCATTAAAAATTAAAAATTTAGTTTCTGTGGCATAGAGGACATTGTGCCCATTCTGAAAAGTCAAATTTTGTGAAAATCAGAGCTCGGGATCAAAAGTTATGGCCATTTGAAGTTCAGGGGTCAAATGTTGACTTTTTCTTTGTATTGCAGGTATTTTAGAAAAAATTGGGTTATGGTGTCCCAGATGTCCCTTGTGTGACTTGGGCCAAAAATATCTACTTCATCTGCACCACTCTTGACCCGCCTGACCCCTCATGCGGCATTTTCACCTTTTCGCGTCCTGCGCGTACTGATGTCCGAGCCGTCCTAGACACATTTATCCGTGCTAGTCATGATGCACTGACTTGCAGAAAAATTGGCTTTTCGCATCCCACACATACCTATGTCTCAAATGTCCCGTGGACTGCGTGGGATAGAAAACTTCCACTTTTTCTGATTTTTTTTACTTGCTGTGATTTCGGTGATGCACGTCTTGGCTGTCTCAATGTCCCGCGGACCGCCTGGGACAAAAATATCCGCATTTTCCACACAACAAAGGGATGGGGCCATTTCAGATTTTTGGGACCTACCTGTCCCTTTTAAACTTGTGTGGCCTGGGATAGAAACTTCCACTTTTTCCGTAATTTGCTAAAAGAAGCCATCTTTTCAGATTTTTTCAATTTTTAACTAACTCCTTGGATTTTTCTTGGATAGGGGAGTTAGAGGAGAGCCAAAGGGGATCCCCAATACCTAATTTTTGGGCCTTGAACCAAATTCTACTGTTCAATCCTGAAGAAATTGTGTAGGTTATCAAAATTTACCTTGGGGGGTGAATTTTGGATAACAAGACTATAGTAAAATAATAGAACATACAGAATGTGGGGGGAAAAGAATGTGGAGGCATTTTCCCCCAAGATGATAATGTAAGGAAACATGAGTGGATTTATAAGCATATTTCGATTTGTGTTTTGTACATCTAGCTCAATACACCTAGTGATTGTATGTTTGTAAATAAATAAAGCATTTTAATTTATTAAACTAAAGTGATGAATAAAATGTTTAATGTAAAGTGCTAACAATGCAAGTAAGATGTATCTGCTCTGATTTTGTACTTTTACAAATATTTGAATGATTTTTTATCATCTCAATGCATAACTATGTATAAAAATGGGTAGAAACAATAATACCAAGTGTCATATAAGGTGTCATTATGCAAGGCTTGGAGGCCTTGGGTGTATTATCATATCACAAAATATAAATGTCAAAGGGAGGGTACGAGACCAAGAAGAGGTGGATCAATTAGGAGCTGAGGATTTTTCTATAGTATATGGATAAAAAGGAATACTCTGATCTATGTCATGGGTATATGAAGGTATAAGATCAATTATATTACGATTTGTACTATTACAAGATGTATGCACATGTTTAACTTGTGAGGGGTTGAGATAATGGAAGTTTTTTAGCTTAACATTATCATTGATTGAATTTGAAGATTTAGTGGGCTTTTCTAATTCAATCGCATTATAATTGATAAGATCTTGAATAACATGATGAATCTTTAAGCATATGTCTGTAAAGTGATCATCACACCAATGCTACTTAAAATGGGGATTTACATTGAACTTATTTATTTGAGGTATACTCATATCAACATCAAATAGTGGAGGGA
The DNA here is from genome assembly GCA_019776745.2 of Taxus chinensis. Classification (NCBI taxonomy): domain Eukaryota; kingdom Viridiplantae; phylum Streptophyta; class Pinopsida; order Cupressales; family Taxaceae; genus Taxus; species Taxus chinensis. The sequence goes on from CM034147.1 coordinate 590,752,553, forward strand.
GAGATATGAGATTGTATGTAAGAAATTGTTTCAAGATAATGTGAGGAGGACTTAGAAAATAAGTAAATTGACAATGGAAAAAAAGTAATTGTATCTTAATAGGTTATGATATGAAAGTAATAAAGTATTTATAAGAATATTTGACATCATTAGGTTTTCCTTTGAATGTATGTATTCTTGAAAAATTAATATTAGATGTGGGAGGAGAGATAGAAATGTACTTGAGTTTTTTCATATGTTACAATTTAGCCTTGAACTCTTTCAAGGTGTGGCATATATGGTTGAAATATCTAAAATTTTCAAACATGACCAAATATTGCAAAGGGGCTAATAAGTTTTGTATGAATAGGTCATGCAATTAATCATCAACTAATTTTTGTTATCTTGGTGAGAAGGGTATTGTAATGCAATACATAGGCACTAGTTGTATTCAAGCCAATTGTGCATACAAAATCATATCCTCAATATTAATAGATATTTTGTTAAAAATAAATTTGGTAACATAGATAATGTTGACCTTAGCCTCAACAATAATGTGAGGGTTACTAAGTTCACCCTTTCGTTAAGGATATGTAAGGAAAATATAATATAAATTAAAATATATGAATATATAGAATTTAATATGACATAACAAATTATACACATTACATCAACCATCACTCTTTATTCATATCTCAAGATAAATTACATAAGTATCTTACATAGTTCTCATATATAATGATATCTCTCCTTTTCTATTACACACTCGCTCTATTCTCCTACATACTACATTCTTTTGATTAAGTACAATAAACATAATTTCTTACAAAATTATCTAAAAGACACTTCTTTTGGTCGTACTCTATTTCTAGTTTTTTCATGTTGCGTCTCTGGATAAACTTTCGTGGCTTTATCCTATGTTTTGCAGCTTTTCCAGTCTTCCATGGATTTCTTTAGTCTTCGATGGATTTTCCTTATATTTGGGGCTTCTTCCTCTGTCTCATGGGTTTTCTTCTACTTCGTGGTTACTCTAAAAATTTATGAAGAACCCTGTCAACATCATCCCCAGACTTCAAATGTTGTCTCATCCTCGAGACAACCAAAAGATGAAGAACCTTGTTTTCATTTCATAATTGTGAAGCATATCTATTTGTTAGAAGTCCTCTCTATCTTCAAAGATGTAATTTTTGGAAAACCAAAGCATTAACTTACCAGAAACTTAGACTTCTGGCATAAGGAAGTGTTCCTATGCTCGATTAGATTTACATGACACAATGGATTCCTGATTTTTCTTCTCTATTTTCCATAACGTGGTAGTTTTAGGAATATATTTCACATACTTAGTAGTGATGTTATTCTAAAATTGATACCATTTCTCTAAGTGCTCTTTAATTTTTTGGATCCATACCTATATCTGTGTATTCTCTTGATCAAGGTGAAACATATCTGTAGGAGGATAATTAAATTTAAGTAGATAGTATATTTTCTTTACAACTTCTAACTCTTGTTGCATTCTTACGAAGGATATATCCATTATGGTACTATATTATTCCATATTTGAAATTTTATCCTCTTGTTGTTGTTTTTTGTTGTGATATTTTTCTGTGAGACATGTAAGCTTCCTTCATCGAGTACCATTAGTATCTGTGGTTATTTCATACTTCGCAGAATCCTCATTAGGTTGTTCTAGTTTTTCCAATTCATCCTTATCCTCTTGAGTTAAGCCTAGCCAACCCATGACGTAGGTGTAGTATGCCATGAAATTTGTAACCTCTATTTTTAACTCTGTGAGGAATGTCTACATGTCCTTACACTGTATTTAATTTTCTATTACTCAAGGTTGCATTATTTTCACCTTGTATTCTTGTATTACCTTAGATTTGATCTTCTTCTTTTCATTTTCTTGTAATGTGTCATCTAGAATTTCCTTTACTAATTGTTTAGTTATTGTTTCTATTGGAAGGATGGAATCAATATCAATTTGTGGTTTGGATGTTTTGACAGATGTCACTATTATATTCATAACTTCTTCCATGTCTACGCAACTCTACATACAATCTTTCTTGGCAATCTAATCTAGTAGCTGGATGCATGTAGAATTTTTTATGTGTGAGAGCTTATGTAAGTGTACAATGTATCCTTCTTGAATTTTCTCTAATACCCCATGTTGTATTTATATGGTTTGTGCTTATATTATCTATTGGAGTGCTTGTTTGATCTTTGCCAATGAATCCCGCGGACAGTGCGCTGGCACTAGCCCGCAGGGTGATTCAATTATTTTTGTGGCTGTGATATGAGATTTTTCCTGTAGTTCTAACTCCTTTTTGTTGTCCTCATACTTCATTGTTTCTTCTTCTTTTTCCCTTTGTTTATCTTGTTTTGTTTTATTTTTCTCTTCTTCCTATTTTTTTTCTTGCTCTTCCTTCTTCTTTTCTTATCTTCTTCCTTCTTCTTTTATTTTCATTCCTTTTCATTCTTCTCTTACTCTTTTTGCTTGTCTTCCTCTGTTTTCTTCTTATTATCTTCCCCCTCCTTCTTATCTTCATCCAACTTCTTCTTCATATCTTCATCCTCATAATCTTGTTTCTTCTTATCTTCCTCCTCCTTATTCGTATATTTTTGATTCAATAAAATATGTATCTTTTATTAAAATTTGAAAGAAACGATTGTTATAAATGATATATAATGAAATAAAGATGCTAGGAAATTTTATTTGATCTAATTATGAAAAAAAGAAGGGATAGGGCACTTACATTGATTTCACTTATCCTGAAATGTGTCTGGACTTGGAGAACTGATAGAACATAAGATTAGACCATTACAATTCCACTCAAAAAATGTAGGGGTGCTAAAAATTCCTGGACATGGGCGCTTGGGTAAGGGTGAAGGAAACTACAGGTGCTTAGACCTATGAGGGGGTGCTGGAGTCTGCACAAAAGGTTAGAATCTGGTTCTGACACTGTCTCTAGGGTTTCACATTTGGTTGCCAATGACATCCTGAATGTTGCACTTTGATTGCCAAAATACTTGTAAAACTGCAATACAAAAATTTCCTATAAAACCCTAAAATAGACATCAAATCCTAAAAAAGAAAGATGCAAAATGAGAGGTTAGACTATCTTCAACTATCAAACTAGTGAGTTTATGATTGAGTGCTGCACTACATCTCAAATCCAATGTAGTTCTATGTGATTGTGTGTGTTATAGTGCTCCTAGGTTTGCCTTGTGCCAATGACACCAACATAATAGGTAGTAGCTAGATAAAATGCAAATGTGTGGGATGGAATTCAGAAACTTCCCCTTCCTATGTAGTGTGTATGCAAAAAAAATGCATCCAAATGTAGTCCTTTGTGATATGTAGATAGATAGCCCTTGATAAAAATTGCCCGCCATTATAATGGTATGTATGTTTTATTTATATAGGTTTTTTTTGCTTGAATTTCAACACTAATGACCCGATATGCTGAACATGACCTTGGGATAAGAGTGAAAAAAAACAAAAATACCGACCAAAAATGTCAAAAATAAGAACAAGAGCAAAGAGGACATTGGCACCCAGGATGGATAGGAGCGATTGGGCGGTAGTGTCTTATCTTAGGTGATAGTTTCCAGAGACTACTGGAAACAAATGTGTGAAGACTGACCGACATGGATCCTTGTGATATGACCAGAAATGTATGTAGAAGTGACAGATGCGAGATATAAAATAATAGAAAAAAAACAAAGAAAACATATGGACTAGATAGCGGGTCACTAGTGAATATTTTTCTTATGCAAGATCCATACATAATGCACCATACTTGGTAGTATATTAAAATAGTAGTATGTGTGTGATTTTGTGTCTACATTCCCCCCCCCTTTATGCTATTTGAATGAAATTAAAGTTGTGTAAAGGAAGTAAGGAACATACTTGTGAGAAGTCAGGAGAAGCCTTGTTGCACTAGTACACACAAAATGAGAGTATATAGTGTGATGAACCATAGATCAATGTGTCAATCCATGTAGCATAAATGGAGATGGAAAAACATTGTAAGGAGAACTTAGTGAGATTGATGATTTGATTTCAAGTGATTGGAGATTTCAATTTTTTCGCTGATGGAGATTTTGATGGGGTAGGGAGTGATCAATTCCCAACTTGATTTTGTGTGTGTGAAAAATTGAGGATTTGAGCATCCTTCCACTAGAGGAAGAGTGTAGGAAGAGAGGTCTAGTTTTATGCTCCAACTTTAGCTATAAAATCAAAAGGTCTAGCTGTTACAGACAAATAAAGATCAAATTTTGTTCATTTCGATTCATTTCGATCAAGTGTGAATAACCCATATAGGAAAGGCAATGATGTCTCATTTCTCCCATTCCAAGGGTGTCTAGGTATGTATGAGATGGATTCCATGTTAGGTAATCTGGAAGTGGTAGAAAATGTAGTGTAACTTCCCATGTTAGGTCATCTGGGAATTTGGTGATGTAACTCCCAAGTTAGGTCATCTGGGAGGAAAGATACATTGTGTTATGGCGATTGGTTGATGTGATTTGAATAGTATAATATTTTTTTGTTGATATTTGAACGTGTTTGATTGGTTAATCATAGAGATATTTTATGCTCCTCACCCCCAGATTAGGTCATTAGGGGGAAGTTCTAGAAAGTGATGTGAAATGACGCATGATGTACAATTTTTTTTTTGATAATGATGAATTAGAAGTGTAAAATGGTTGTATCACAGTGTGGGGGGAATTATAGGATGACCCTGATTGTATGCCCCACTTTTAGCAAAAGGAAGAGTGATGGAGAGAATGAGCAGTGAGTAGAAAGTAAATTTGTGATGATGCAACTGTGATTAAAGCACAATATAGTAGATGTCGTAAAAGTGTGTGTATATCGAGTTTAAGTTGTGCCAAGGAGTAATATAGCATTTTTGGAAAGTTTAAGATATGATATGTAGTGGTATTATAAAGAGAATGACATAAATGAGGCCAAAATCAGAGTAGTGATGCTCAAGTTACGATAGAAATCATGTGATGTGTATTAGTTAGGGGAATGATTGTAAATAACAACTATGGTGAGGTAGGAAATTGAAAGTTACTCAAAATAGTTTTAGGACAAAGTGAATAGGCATTTCATTTAAATATTGTACAAGTGTGATTTTGAGATTTAAGTGTGTGAAGATGCTGCAAGTGAGAGCACCACGATTGAGTCAATTTGAGATAGTGGCGGAAGCTATGGTGCCACGTACAACAATTAAGCTAGTGAGTGTGATTTTTGTTCAAAAATTATGTTGAGATGAGTTGTTTTTCGTGAGTTTTTGATTTTTTTTTGTTTATGAGTTCTTAGGAAATTTTGACCCGGGCAAGAGTGGTGAAGGCACTAATGACCTTCGGGATGCTAATGCCTAGATATGGGCACTAGTGACCTACTTTGGGGCACCCGCGTACTGGTCCTGGGGTCCGCTGACCCAAAAGACCTATTTTTAGCCCAAAATGTTATAAATGTGACAATTGATGTTTTTTGATAGTTTTGCTAGGTTTTTTATATGCATTGATGTTAATTTTTTGTTGTTTTGTGTTGTGCATAGGGATATTCATTTGAGAGAGTTCTGTGGTGGTCATCATTTGAGCACATTGTTGGGGGATTGGGTTTTCAGATGATGAGTGGTATGTAATAGACCGTGGTGGCTTATGGTACATAGAGAGGATGGGGAATGTGCTCCATAATATTCCTATGAATACTACATTATACGAGAGGTGGTGTGCATATACTTTCACATTCTGGTTTCCTACCGAAGAGATGACCGTGACCGTGACTTTGGAGCATGTATATTACATATTGTGATTTCCTATTGTTGGTGAGAGGATGAAGGTGATGGCCGTGGATGATGCACAAAGACAGATGAGGGCCGCTAGGTGGTAAATTACATAAACACGAGTTCATATTGAGGTCCATATTAGTTTAGATGCTATACTGAGGTCAGGTGTTCTACAATTATAGAAGTTTATTGTGGTTGTGATTGCTTCTTAATTTTTAGTCGAGGACGGTGGTGTAGGCATCTTGTATAATATGTATGATATTTTTCATCATATAGAGGAGGATGCAACCATATATGCCTAGGCCTGATGTGTATTAGCCCATTTATACATGGACCTATACAAGTTCATGTAGGAGAAGCATGGGGGTGGACTAGGAAGCACGACATTGCTACATGTGTGGGATTATGAGCACATAGCGATACTGAGGCCACTTAGTGGGCCGCGTGTGGAGTAAATGAGGCTAGATACATTTTCTATGAGTTAGGTAGGTGTTTGGGGTGGGAGGATGGATACTGATACTTATAAGTTAATGTTGGATCGCATGGGGCCAGGGGCCATTATCTAGAGGCCATATCGAGATTATGGAGGATGGGCAGAGGATGTAGTGGATCTTTGATATATCCACCATACCATGTGGCTAGAGGAAAAGTTTCCTGGGGTGGAAGAGATATTTTAGGGAGAGATTGTATCACGAAATTTTGACATGGCTTAGGATGTGCCCCAAGATCTATATATATGGGTAAGGGTCACAAGGGCATTGAGGAGGTATGGAGTGAGACTAGAGCCCACAGGGGAAAAACTAATACCCCTTGGTCTAGATGAGTCTAATGCAGCCATAGAGCTAGTATAAGTGGATGACGTGGGGTGTACCAAAGCATATAGTGCATGGTGGGCAGCACACCATTGGGTGCTATGATATCTAGTTATTATTGATGCGTCACGAACACTACCAGTAGGAGGAGAAGAGGGGTAGACATCTGCCCTCAGTGGTGATGATGTAGTAGTGGAAATAATAGAGCGTGAGTATATGTATATTGATAGTTAAAAATTATTACTTATTTGATTGATGGCATTGTATTGTGAATATGAATTAATATAAGGTGTTTTTATTATTGCAGGGGATGCGTATTGGTCACTAATTATTGACACTTTGATATACACCTTTACACAAAATGTACCCACCAATGTGCTCATTGGAGGTGGGATTTTAGAGTGGTGGATTCCATTACAAGTGAGCATGATCATCTATTTGATCTAGTGGTGATAGTAGTGGCTATTTGTACCATACTTTTGAGCAAGAGGGATGAGGCACAAGAGGAGATAAATTGAGCTAGAGAGGTTGCAAGTGGAGGTCCCTTAGCATAAGATGTATTTACAAGGTTCATGGAGCTATAAGGTCATTTTGTGGAGTAATCGATCGAGCTGACTCTATTACGTAAGTATGTATAGAGGTATAGGGGCTGCGATCATTGATGAAGATTGAGTGGAGAAGCGTCTAGTTCTATATCCCCCACAATTATAGATAGTGATAGTGATGATAAGATATGATGTATATGTATGTAGGGGCTTTCCCCCTAGTGATTGTATTTTGTAAACATGATATTTTGATGATATATAGAGATGGATGATTGTTGTCATTGTATTGTGTTGATGTGCTATATTGATATGTGATGTGGTGAGCATTGTTTGTATGCATTGATTCGATTTTTATTGCATAGTTGTAGATGTTACCTAATGGATAATGATGTTTAATTTGATTAGAGATAGATAAGTGATGAGATAATGTATGTAATAATAGACAGTGTATGAAATATACAATATGATTTGTGCCATGTGATAGTTAGACGAGGCAAAGTGTATTGTATGTATAAATAGAGATGTGGTGAATGGTAAAGTATGTATAGAATGGATGATGTAAAATCATATGTTCAAGTAATATGATTATGAAAGTGTATGTAAGACACATTAATGTGATGAAGAGGGGGGAGAATAACAATTACCCTAAGTGTGTGAATGATGAATTTCATTTATATAAGACCCCTCAACATTTAAGAATGAACCATAAAATAAGAGTGTGTCATCTAGAAGTTATTTGATAGTGTATGCTAGATAGATAGATCCATGAAGAATGTAGCAAAATTATGGAGTGGGGTTCTTATTGTAATAGATCCCTCAAAATTCATGTAAGAACCATGAGAAAATGAGTGCGTCATTGGGGGGGTAAAGTGAGAAAAGCACCTACCAAAGACCAAATGAGTGTGGATCGGTGAAAGCATGTGCAGTGGAATCAACATGAGTGTATGAACCAAACTGAATTCCTGAAAAAATGGTGCTAATAATGGGAGATGAAATAATAGGAAGAAAAAATGCCAATGTCTTAGGTAGACAATGTGTAGTAGGAGCATTGTGTCACGGATGAGATGGTGCAGCAGTGGATGAATGTGATGGAGGGAATGCATAAATAATGACCTACAATGGTGTACAATTAATGACCTTAGAAGTGGGTGAAGGAGATAAATGTACTAAAATAACAACACACTTGCGAGGAATTAGAGACATAGAATGCTCACGAGAGCAAGGACCAAAGGAAATGAAAAACTTTTCTTCTAATTGTTGTAATCTATCATGAAGTACACAATAATTACTATTTCGATGGTCATTGATGCAATGATAGTTGCAACAAGGTCGATCACATTGACGTTGCAAGTGATGAGGTGGGTGGTGCTGATTAGAAGGTAAGTAAATGAAGCTCTTTTCAAGTAAAGCACACAATACATCATGAGGTATATCATTATGATAAAAGTGTAATGGATCCTATGAAGGAGATGTAGGCATCTTAGGTGGATACTGATGTGGTAGAGGAGATGAAGGACACTTATGTGATGGATAAGATTGAATTTTCTTGCGGGGTGGAGGAGATGAAGACCTTTGAGGATTCTCAACAGATGGAAGAGGAGAAGAACTAGATGATGTAGTAGTGGCAGAAATAGGAGGAGGATTTATGACATGAGTAATAATGAGATCTTGTTCTATATCAATGAATTTGTAGCATACGAGGGTGAATGATTCACATGTACCATATTGCAAGTGTTGTTTTAAAGTAGGAATCAAGCCAAAAAAAAAAAAAGAATTACTTTTCTAACTCAATGGGATGAAATACTAACTGATGCATGTAAGTATTGAAATGCAAAATGTAATCAATAATAGGTTCTATTTTGCCTTGATGTAAGCCAAGTAAGAAGTCATGTGTGAATTCAGGGCCATTGTTAAGTATAAAGCATCAAAGAAAGGCCTCTTCCATCTGAAAATAGGTATTAATAGATCCAAAAGGTATATGTGTGTACCATTGGAGAGAATCATAATAAGACTATGAGGAAAAGCTTTAAGCAACAATCAATCATTAGAGTAAGAAGCCATAGCTAAATGATAATGCTTAAGATGCAAGTATGGATTTCCAGTACCATCAAAGCATGAAAATGTGGGCATAGTAAAATATTTACAGAATGTTGAATTATGAATCTTTTTTGGAATAAGATTTCCATGTAAATACTTGTTATCATTAGAAGCATAATATGCCTTACTTTCAAGAGTGAAAGATTGGAACTGAGATTGTAATTATCTAACAACATGCATGAGTGATAATATGTCATGTGAAAGAATGGTATAAGATGTGAATGATGTACTGAGTGGTTGTTATTTTCCATTATGAGTGATCATAGGAATTTCAGAAGAAGAAGTGGAGGATGTCGATGCTATATACACAATAAGTGTATGTGCAGAAGAAGTAATATGTGGTGAAGAACATGGAATATCAATAGAAGCATTAGAAATAGCACCAGAAGAGTCATAAGGATATGAAGCAATAAAAGGAGAAGAATCAACATGCATGTGACTAGAAACAATTTTAGAAGAAGATGAAAGTAGAGTAGAGAACTCACATTCATCGATATGCAGAGAAGTAGAATCGTTACTAGTATGTGTATTATCAATATCAAAAAAATAGTCAGATGCAAGGATTTCAACAAACATATCATCAATATACAATGAAGTAGGAGAAGAAATAATATGAGATGTATCATTACAATCATTAGAGACATTTTAAAAAATGCAAGGAGTATGAGATGTAGCTATACAATTAATCCTAACTGGTATTAGAGACAACATCATGTACATGTATATTTTCGTCATGCTTTTTATCTGCATTATTGCAATTAAGACCAAGAAAATAATTGATAATAACATCATATATATTTTCAGTAAAAAGAGAAGAAGGTGGAGAAGGTCTATTGTTGATGGAATAACAAGGAGTAAAATGAGAAAAAATTGCTCGATTAGAAACAATGCTAATGGTAGAATGATCAAAACTAGTAGGAACATTGTGTTCATTGGCCAAAAGCATTTTTTGAATATCAACATCAAGAGTAGTCTTATGATAGAGAGTGTGAAGTTCAGCCGTAGTTTCTTAATCATAAATAGGGTTAACACTCTCATGAGGCATATAATGGTTAACACTAAGGAAAATATTTTCATGATGTGAATTATATCTTCTGCTATAAATACTGGCTCTATGCGCACCTCATATTGCTGGGCTATTTGTGAAATTCCACTAGGGGTTAGATATGTCTTGTAAAATTTGTAGGCAATGTGGGATAATTTTGAACCTTCCAAGATTTAATGTCGTCAATGAATTGGGGACCTGTTTCTTCTTCTCCATGTGATGTGGCTATAGGAGTGCGTGGAGAAGATGGAGTTTCTTCTTCCTTTAAATCTGATACTTGTATTTGGATCTCTCTCTCTGAGTCTTCATCTCCTTCATTCATTTTTGATGCCTTTAAAATTTTCTTATGGTCATTATCTTTTGTATTTTAGTGGCTGGTTATGGAGAAGATTTTCCCTTCTTAGCTATTATATTTTATGTTTTAGGCCCTAATTTACTTATTTCTCCTTGACCATTATCTTCTAGGTATTTTTTTTGAAATCCTCTTATGTTTCTGCAATCACATCATCAATGTTGGGAAGTACTGGTTTGCTAGGGTCCATTGGAAGGTTTCTTATTGTCTGAATTATTGTAGCTACCAACTCATCTGATGCCTCATACAGTAGTGTAGCTACATTTGCGACCTGCAAAATGAAGGGTACTATAAAATGTAATCAATTCCCACAAAAAACACCACTTCATTTTCAAACTTAGATATTATTTGTTCTCAAATTGATCTATTGTCAACTATATTCCTTATGTTTTCAATCCATCTTATTGAGGATGTAATCTGATGTACCTGGTTCATTATATTCACATGGTTTAAAAATTCTTCAGGAATTGGCATATCTTGGATCCATTGGACTGACTCTATTTTGGATGAGAGGGTATTTGTAAAATACATTGCTAGGAAAAGTAGGATAGACCCATAGAAAAAATTGTGTTTTCCCTCCTTAATATTCCTAGTGTTTTAATGGAATTCAGCGGATAATAATTCACATAGGTTGTACTTAGAATGGGAGGTAACCATATCTAGGAAAATTTACACACTGATTCCATGGGCACCATATTCTTTATTAATATGATATATTTTCAAGAAAATGGCCTTAGTGGCATACTTTAAAGCATGATTTTCGATGTCACCAATTAATGCGTTAGGTATTTTATCAATGTCTTTTTATTTATAAGTGCTGATCGTCCTGATGCTATCAATCCCATAACTCTTTCTAGCACCACCACATTGATTTGGTATGGTTAATCGAGGTAGAGAATTTGATTATGGAGGCGAATTAGAAAAACCCTAACCTCATTGTCTGCCCTAACAAAGTAGGGAATTTTTCTCTTAGTATCCAATTTCAATTCATAGATTACCTTTGCATACTTTATGTATTTCATGGATCATGTTGTAGGGTTTTGATGAAGTAATAATTTCCTATCAATATCTAGGCAAGTGTGATCATATTCTGTAATTGTTGAACATATATATTTCTAGATATCATGGGCATGCAAAAATTTGAAAGGAATATGTGAGAAATCTCCCACTGGATCAAGCTTTGTGGATTTAAATGAATGTTTTTGGAATTTTAGTTTTGGGAGGTATTTTTGTTCAACAATAGTAGGAGTCACCATCTTTCTATCTTCTCTATTGTGCCTTCACGTGCCCTAGCTCTCTTGATATTTTGCTTTCTCACTTTATTTATTTACACTTAATATTTTCCCTTTGTGAAAATTTCCTTCGTTAGTGTGTGCTTTTATACCATTATGTTTTCATCTACTGCATTTATTATTTTTAAGGTGGGAAAGTGTATTCTTCAGTTTTGGGTTTTGTTTGTATTCTTTTGATCCACATATTTTATTCATTTTTCTGTAGCTTTCTTTAGTGTTTTGTAGATTTTCCTAATTTTCCTTTGTTGCACAATATTTTTCCTTCATTATGCGGTAATTACTTTATTCCATGGGTGACTGCTTCTTTCTAAGGTTTTTTCTTTGTTTAGCGAGCACCTTTGTCCTCCGTGACTTATTTATTATTTTATCAGGTATTATCTTCACTTTGTGGATTTTTCAACATTATGCAGGTACATCATTCCTCTGCGGATTTTTCTTTGGGTAATTTCTTCCTTCCATAACTTTTTATTTGTTTTGTGGATTCCTTCTTTCTTATGCATTTTTCCCCTCCTTTTTTCTTGGTTTGTGGATTTGTATTTTTTATTATACACTATATTGTGGTGTTTTCTTTTTTTTCCTTTACCTTCCTTCCTTATTCTTTTATCTCCTTACATACTTATTGTATCCTACTTATTTTCTTCCTTGAGTGATTTTGGTACAGAGAGGGTGCCCTTGTAGTTTTTAATCTTCCTCCTCATCCTATCCACTAAATTGAAGGTTTTCAGATAGGAATTTTTTTTACTCAGTAGTGTGATATTTATTTATCCATGCTCCATTTACATAGTGTGAAATATCTTTCTTTTGTAGAGTTTGGATTTTTGTGGCCCCTGATGAAAATATGTCCTTAATGATATATGGGCATAAAATTTTTAACTTTCCAGGTGTTTTCCATTTACTATCATACAACAGGATTTGATATCCTATATCAAACTCTTTTTTTCTTTATGTGTCTATCATGCCATGCTTTATGCCAGTGTTTTTATTTATTTTTGTTATACACAGATATAAAAATATTATCATCTAATTTTTCTAATTCAATTAGCCTTTCATGTACTAAAGGATCTTCATTCATCTTGAAAGCTAAGGACACCCTAAGGCTTGGAATTATGAACTCCATGGGTACCGCAGTTTCAAGTCCATATACCAATTGAAATGGGGAATAATTTGTAAGATTTTTGTATGTAGTGCCGTACACCCATAATGTTATAAGTATATCTAAGTCCCAATCTTATTTTTGAAATGAACATATATTTATTAGTAATTTTTCCAATACCTTACTAATGCTTCCATTGTCCCATTTTCTTGAGGATGGTATGGTGTAATTTTATTATGATTGATCATAAAATGTTCTAGTAGCTCTTTGATTGTAGTATTAACAAAATGATTTCCCTGATCAATGGTAATGATTAAGGGACATCCAAATCTAGTGATAAATATTTTCATAGATAAATCTGGCCACTGTTATTATAGTGCAATCTTTAGTAGGAGTGGCCTCTACCCATCTTGTGAGGTACTCTGTCCCTGTGATGATGAATCTAGCATGAGAATGCCTTGCAACAAGTTTTATTGGTATAGTAAAATCTACGGTCCATTTCTCAAATGGAGCTAATGCTAATACTGGTCTTAGGGGAATTTCATCTCTAGAATTTGGTTTGTATACCTGCTGACATATATTAAAATATTGGTATTCTTGTGTGTATCTTTGAATAATGTCAGCCACCATAACCATGCCATCATTATTTTTCTTGTTGTTTCTTCCCCTCCATTGTGCCCTCCTTCTACTCCTTCATGGGATTCTATTAGGATATTATTTCTTTCATGTTCTAAGACCTCCCTCCTAAGGAATTCATCTTTTCCTTTCTTATATAATTTCCCTTTAATCAAAGTGAAAGGAAAGGCCTTTCTTAACATTTTTCTTTCTTGGTGTATTCTGTGGGGAATTCTCCAGTTGTCAGTAATTTTAACTATTTCATCAAATTATTGAGGAATGGCCTCAATTCTGAATAGATGTGCTCCTAAAAAATCATCATTAATAAGTCCTACATCTTCCCCTATTTCAATTTTGGAAAAATAATCTGGTTCATTATTTAATTTTCCATGTTTAATGAGATAGTGAATTCAAATTATTGGAACAACATCAACCATCGATATATTATTCATTTTAGTATTGTCCTATTCAATAAATATTTGAAAGTCTCATGGTCTATATAGAAGAAAAAAGGTATATCTAATGAGTAGTTTATGAATTTTTTTAGAGCATACACCATGCTTAAAGATCCTCTTTCTGTTGTAGAGGACTTCTTCTCAGCTTTGGCCAGTTTGCAGCTTGCAAATACTATGGGATGATCCATTTTGTCCTTTTGTTGTGCCAATACTACCCTAATAGTACTTGATGCATCTATATGCACATGAAAGGAAACTTTCTAATCTAGAAGATTAATTTAGGTATATGTAGAATTTTGTCTTTAAGTATCTCAAAAACATCAGCACATGCTTTAGACCATTCTATTTGTTTATTTTTTATTTTCTTGAGGAGCTCTTCTAATGGATTACTAATATCAACATTAATTTCTTATAAACATTAAATGGTAGCCAGTCTATCCCAAAATTATTCTTACCTCTTTTTTGTGTTTTTCATTGTGGGAGTGTTACAACTGTAGAAGTTTTAACTAGATCTATCAATAATCCTTCTTTGCAAATGATATGACCCAATAATGTGCCAAATGGCGTCAAGAAAATACATTTCTTCAAGTTCAATGATATATGTAGTGCTTTGAATCTTTGAAACATGAATCTTAGGACTTGTAAATGATTTTTCAATAGGCCATAGACTTTCTAGTCATCTAAGTAAACTTATAGAAAGTCAAGAATGAATTCTTTAAATGCATTGATCATAATTATATTGAAAATAGAAGGTGCATTCTTAAGTCCAAAGGGCATTACTGTGTACATGAAAGAACCCCATTTTGTAGCAAATATTGTTTTAGGTTGATATTCACGTGCAATATGGACTTGATGGTATCCAGAGAACCCATCAATGGATGAATAAACCTCTCTTCCTGCTACATTTTCTAAAACATCTTCTGTACACAAGCTTTGTTTAATTTTCTATAGTCCACACAGATTTTGATTTCACCCATTTTCTTATTTTGAACTACCATATGGATTATCCATTCAACATCATTAATAGGTTTAATTATTCTTGCATTCAACATTTTGCCTATTTTAGTTTTCACCATTACGTTGAGGTTGGGATTTAATCTATAGGGTATTTTATTCAGAGGTTTAATGCCATTTTAATCTGGATATTCATTGTTCCCACCTCTTATTTTATTCTTTGTAACTCCTTGAAATATTTGGGAAATATGTCTTGAAATTCTTGAAAGAATTCTAACACTTTGGTTACCTCTTCTTCTAACCAGTAATCTCCTATTTTGGATTTTTTTTCTTCTCCATTAATTCTAATGTTTTCATTCCTCAATTTTTGAGGTTTGTAGGAGTGTTTTTCTTCTTCTACTTTGGTTTCTAGTACTTCTCGGTCTCCTTCCATTGTTATGTATTTTAAATTCTCATGTTTCTCTTCTCTTTCTTACTTTTATATTATAAAACACTATGTCATTTATTTGATTTTAATATGTTATTATTATAGGGAATTTTTTTCATCTTGTAGGTTTGATTTTTTTTTTGGAAAATCAAGTTGCGGTATCTTCTGGACTTAATAATAAGAAAATTCATATCCTTTTGAGTGCTTGAAGTGTATCTAAGTATGCATCATAGAAGTTAAAAGTGTGGCAAAAGTATTTAACCACTTGGTCCCAATATCTTGTTTCTTTTTTGGTTTCTTGATGTATATACCATGACCTAGGTAAGGTCCTAGTGTCCATACAAGTAATTGATTCCAGATAATGGGGGAATTATCTCCACATATCTTCCAATGTCTTTCACATATCTGGATGTATTTATGTGGATCTCCTTCTCTGGTATACTCAGGTATAAACGCATAATATCCTTCACTCTCTAGGTATCTTGTCTTCAATAATGCGACTACAAATTTCCAGTGAGATTTTTTTATGAGTTTCCCACGATTGTGCAACATTGATTGTTAGAGTGTCATCAAGTTCTTCCATATGAGGTATTTCATTGGGAAATATCCTTACAATTTTTTCTAGATATCCTTATAGATCCCCAAACCCTAAATATTTCGGTAAGGTGCGATGGGAAGCACCGCGGCTTAGTCTATACACTCGTTTGATTGGTTTCTTTGATAGGGTTTATCTCTAATCATGATCTTTTGTAGTGGAGTCGTACCCATATTCTTCTTAAAAGTTTTTCTGAGTAGGCCAAAAAATGTCTTCTGCTTCATCCATGGATTTAGAGTAATCGTCATCTAAAGTGATTATGTGGGATGATACCCTTCATGCATAGTGTAGCTTCCTTACTCTAGATAAAGGAAATACATGTACCCATGTTTCTACTATGTTATTGGAAATTTTATTGGTGGATTAAATTTTCACCAAAATTTATCTGAAATAATTAGGTTTGAGTTCTTTGTCAGTATTGGTCAATCAATTCAAAGTATATATTCTTTGAATGTCATCAAAATATTATTCATCAGTCTCATGCCATACTTAGAGAATCTGATGAGGCCATACTCATCCCTCCTTGTAAAGGTACGTGGAATTGAATTCTGTCTGATTCTAGTGTGACTTATTATTCTAAATTTAATATACCATTACAATAAACAAACCATTCTAAAGCCAAAATTGCATGATATGTAGGATTCATGGCTACATTTTCTACAACTTCAAATTTGACTATTTTCTTGATCCCCATAAAGTTAACTTCCACATTTCTCAATACCCATATGGGGGATTTATTTGACCCATATAACATAACAATATGATATCTCATGACATCTAAGTGGGGTCTTCCAAGTTTTTCCCTTGTAGTTTTGGACATAATGCTCACATCCATGCCTAGATCCAAGAGGATCTTTGTAATTGTTATATCAAATATTTCTATATCCAAGTATATGGTGGATTTACACCATGTTCTTTGTGTTATGAATACATTTTTCTTTTTCTTGTTATGGCCAGCCTCAATATGATGGACATGGAAATTTTTATCTTCTTTATTCCAATATTTACATAATTTATTGAGCTTGTTAACTAACTCTTGTTTAATGGTTAGTATGGCTATTTCTTTAAGTGCGGTTATCTCATATTCCATGAAACAATTTTTATTTATATCCTCTTGATGTTTTGATTTATTTGTAACCGCATTTATTTTTTCCACTTCCTTATCGTGTAGCTCTGGTCAAAGCTCTTTGGATCCCAATATTCACTGCTAGATGATTCTTCTTCTGTTGGTAGTCTGATGACTTTATTTTTCCTAGATGTATGTTCTTTATTTACAACACTTCTTGTTGAAATAATGGATCTAAATTTTGGTTCTTATTGGTCACTATTTTATTTCTTATATGTTTTCCTTTTAAAATAGTTCTCCTTAGCTTCTGTCTTTTTCTTCTCCTTCTCTATCCTATTCTTTCTAGAACTAGATGATTTTTATTTGTTTGGTTTTTCTTCTTTAGCTAATTCATCTTCATCCCATGGTATTTCAGTGATGTGTTGGAAATTATTTTGAGCTCCTTCCTTGGTGATTCTATTTTTCTTCCCCAATTTATATAGAATTGTGTAGCTTTAGGGAAACTAAAAGAATCATGTCCATGTTCATGGAAAAATATGCAAGGTTCTAGTTCTATACAATTTATTTCTAAATGTCCATGTTTTACACATTTATAACAATGCATCTATCTTCTGTCTTGCTATCCCCCGAGTTATTATGGTTGTCTCTCACTTGATATCCACTTCCTCATTGGTAATTATTATATCCACCCCTAAATACACCTTGTTATCCCCCTCTATATCCCCCTCTATATCCTCCTATATATCCTCTACCATACACTTGATAGTTGGGAAGTTGTAGTTGTTTCCTTGGTATCCTCCTCCATAATGTGATTTTTTTTCATGATATCCCTGATATTATTGAAGGGAAGTAATTTATTGGGCCTAAAATGGTGGGGGTTGTTGAAATGTTAGTGTAGGGGTTAGTTGTTATGGGGGGTGCTGTATTTTTTCTAGCTGCCATTGCTCTATGAGTATGGTAGTCTTTGAGGTATTTTAGGAAATCAACTGTAGTATAGGTATGATGATAGTAGTTGTAAGATACACATAGTGTATAGTGCATTAATTGATTTGTGGGAGGTGTTACTTCTTGTAGTGAGAAAGTGTCTTATGTATGTGATTTAGAAAAAAAAATAGATTTTATGATAAACCTTAATTGCATAGTCACGTATGATAAATATACAGTAAACTACAGATTTGACACAGGCAATAAGCTGATAAAATATGAAACCCTAAGTGCAATAGAGAGAGGAAAGGACTTAGTTGATTTTCCCTTGATCCTGGACTAGTACAGAATAGAAAAAATGATGAACAAAAAGTAAACTGCGTCGTTAGCACGCACTGTAAAATATGGAGTTGTTGGATAAGGCCAAACTAGGGTGCTTGGATTAGGTCTAGGGTGCCTAGGTGCTAGATTCTGCTTCTAGGCTCCTATGACTGTGAAAGAGATCAAAATCTATCTTTTCTTGTGTCACACATGTGTTGATGATATCATTTTTGGTCACTTGTAGTTCACAATATGATTATTGAATGCACATGTAACCTAAAAATCAAAGTTTCACCTACAAAAACCACAATATGATTATTGAATGCACATGTAACCTAAAAATCAAAGTTTCACCTACAAAAACTACAATACCACATCAAATCTAAAAAAGAAAGATGTAATGGGGATTTGGAATGACCCCAAAGGTCACTCGACTGAGTGAAATTATGGCCAAGTGTTTCACTACATCTCAAGCTCCATGTAGTTCTTGTGTGTGTGTGAAAGAATCGTGCTCTAGAAATCCCTTTTGTAAGTGCATTTGATAATGAGATGTAGCTAGATGTAATAATGTAGATAGATGTGTGGATGGAATAATGAACTACCCCATCCTATGCAGTGTATGTAGAAAATGCATTACCTTGTACCTTGGATGGATGCCTTTAATGCCATATGCCTTTAGATGTAAGATTAGGTGATGATAATATATGCTTAAAGTTTGGTCCTTTATTTTGGTCATATAGCTTTGTATTTATATGATTCCCTTCATTGAATTTTGTGATTGACAATTGGAAGGTGGACCCATAAGAAAATAAGATGCAAAAATGATAAAAGAGACCCAAAAGAAGTAAATAAGATAAAAAGGGTCAGGGGCGCTAGAGGGGATGAGGGCTCCTAGGCATTGGCTTCTTAGCTGGGTGCTGGTGTTTGAAGTCATAAAAGATAAACAAGTAAAATACCGACTAGGCTGTAGGGTGTAAATGACCAAAACGAAGACAAAAAAAAACAAAGAGGCCAAATATAGCTATCAATTACTAGTTTTCTCACTTATGAATCATATGAATGAAAGTATGCTTTTAGGAACTATAAATGTACCCAAGTGCGTAATTTTGTATCAACATTTACCCCTAATTTATGTTTTTGAGTGAATAATTGATAACATAAAGTATATAAGAGATGCGTACCTTATAACCATGTAGAATGTGATGGAGATAACATGCCAACAAGACAAGTGAAAGTGTGGAGTGATAAAAAATGAAGTGTGGAAGGTAAGAAAGAGGAAGTGACCCTAGGGTTGAAACATATTATGTTATACTATGTTGTACCTATTGTTGTATCTAATGCATGGCTACTTCTTGTTGTGTATTAAGGAGGGAGTTACAAAAGAAGAGTGAAAGAGGAGTCAAAGTCATGTATTATGAAAAATCTGTAAATGTGTGTAAAATCACTAAAAGGAAAGTGTACACCTGACGATCATGAGTGTTAAAGGATAGAAATATGTTTTGAAAATTTTGCGTAGAGCGAGTTTTTCAGGGGATCTCATGCTAAGAGTGAGTTATATTGGCAATATCATGCCAAGAGTGAGTTTTTTGGGAAGTCTCACACAAAGAGTGAGTTTTTTTGGGTGATCTCACGCTAAGAACGAGTTTTTTGGGTGATCTCATGCCAAATGTGAGTTTTTTGGGCAATATCATGTCACGATAAAAGATTGTTGGGGAGAGAGGTCTAGTTTTATTCTCCTTACACGAATGATTCCTTATTTATACACCATTGCAGATGGTGTGATTGGTTTTGTTTTGAGTTTTACAATATTTAGTTTCATCTTGTACCAATTTGGAATGGAGAAAGAATGCATTCTTCTTACTGGAGGAATGTGCCTATACTATGAAAAATGATATGTGAACTTCTCTAAATTGTGTTGTTTGAGAAAGTAACTGTGTAATGCCCCATTCGATGTTTCCCCAGTTCTTGAAATGATGACCCTGTTGCTAAGCATGGGAGGGTTGTGTGTGTGATCTCATCGACTGTTGTTGAAAAAGTCCTTGTCGCAGTGAAGATTTTGCACCATCCCTCTCCTTCTTTCCTTTTCAGGTCGTTGTCGACACCCCCAACTGTGGACCTTGTAGCATCATGTATGACTATCTTGTTAAAGGAAAATCTTGTTCTCACTTCTTCAAGCTTTCCTGGTTGTCGCCATTAATATGATTAATAATTATTATTATTATTTTTTTAGCCGTAAAATCATAAAAATAATGTTAATAATAATATTATAATTTAAACTTCCGATTTACGATCATTTGTTTTAGTGTCAATTTTATCACTATTGTTCTGGATTACCTTTAAGATATTTATTTATTTATTTATTTCATTTTAGGATTTTTTATGTTTTTTTTTTAGTTTTAAAAATAAAATAAAAAATAAAATGAAAGAGTTAAAGTTAAAACAGCCCGTGAATAGGGTGGTTTAGGGCAAAAGAGGCGCTAGGTCTCCTTATCTCTATTTTTTGTTTATTCCTTTTTGTTTGTTTGTAGGTAGAATAACCACTCCCTTAGAGGGAGGGGAAGCTTCTAACTAGTCATGCTCACCCACCAAGCTGCTGAAGAAGGCATGAGGGGAGGCAATTTGTGAAACCAAGGAAAAAGGGCATTCCAGTCTCCATTTAATAGCGTACTCCCAGCATGTGTCAAACACAAGCTCTTGAACCTGTGTGGACATCTAACAATGCATAAAAGATAGAGGGGTTTTCTCAGATGTTGTATTTGTAAATGATTTGGTGGATGTATATGAAGCTGATCCATTTCAGGCCTCCAACCTGATCAGTTCATCCTTGCCACGTTTTCCTAGTCAATGCCAAAATGTGAGCTCTAAAGCAGGTTATGGATGATTAGCAAGGATTTTGGTCATGTGTTGTAGTCGGAAGTGCTATGGTAGATAAGTATGCAAGCTGTGGAAGCATTGACATGATTAAATCCAAAATCCTCCACATTCACTAGCATACGTGCCTGTTACAACCTTCTCCTAGCTTGAAAAAAATAAAAATAAAAATAAATAAATAAATAAATAAATAAATGGGGAAGCTCTAGAACAGGATAAGGACGTCCATCAAATCATATTGGAAATCTATTTTTTTTCACTTTGCTAGCTCCTCCCAATCTGCGACAAAATGGAAGTTGTTTTGTCATGTGAACTGTTCGACTGAACACTTGAAAGAAATATTACGCCATGGACTGCAACCATAACAAGATTTGTATGAAGTGGTTTTGTTAAAAATGCTTAGAAAATTTTAAGCAACTACATTCGCAGGTGTGGAGCCTCCTGCCCTTTGCCAACATCCTCTTAGCCCATGTTCAAGCATGGAGCCTTGTGTAGGCCCTAGAAAATTATCAGAACATAATGGGAAACATATTCTGTGGGAAAACTTCAAGTGATCGGGAAGTTTGTGTGACGTTGTGGAAGTTAGATAAAGGCTCATGAACTGGTTCATGAAGTGCCAAGCGATATTTTGAGCCAAATCTTACGGGCTTGACTGACTCTGTTCCTCCTAAGCATGGTTCACCTCCCCTCATCTCTCACAACTCTCGTACTTTAGTTTTTGTTTTGCAACTTACTATAATTTTAAAATATTAGGATTATAATATAGTTAATTATTTATATCAACTCGTTGAAAAATAGTGAAATGTCATGTCATAACTCACGAAGTCAAAATAACTTGTTTGCATTAAACCATGAACTTCCACCATCATTCTAAGGTGATTTAGAAAACTTCCTACCCAACTAGATCGCTACAATATTGTTTATTGACTAGATGAAATTGAATTCCCAGTAATAAAGTTGATTGTCTCCATGTTTAAATAGATAATTTTTACATTTTTTAGAGACTCATTAAGTACCCTTCGTAACTCTAAAAATGAGATGTTAAGCTTCATTCATGTGCCTTGTTATGTGAGGAGTCACCTTGACCTTTGGATTGACCCCGAATGAACATATGTGATCTTTTCGACACTTGTATAGAAGCCCTGTTATACTGTCTTGTAGTGGTAGGAAGTTCTTAAATCTAGAAAGTTGGCTTTCATTTTGAACCGCCATTTGACACATGGATAGAGAAATTAATATTCGTCTTCATAAACCTCTCATGTTTTTACTAGAAAATTTCCTGGAACTTTCAGTTTAGGGAAAAAAAAAATTCTGGATAGTTTGACAATGGCATTTTGTAGGCCTCTAGTCATAGTTTGACAAGGTCAAACTGGACCAATTAGGACCAGTGGCTTCAGAAAACTTGTCGCCTTTCGAAGACTATTTTTCAGTTCTAAGTTTTGTCGACTCTGTCAAATTCTCCTTATATAGGGAAATTCGTAGGAAGTTTCTCATTGCGTGTTCATCCATCAAACATCACTTTTGGACGTGGTTTTCTAAGCTCTCGAGCTAACTTTTGTTCATTTACACAGGGCCAACTATAACCAGTGGCCCCGGAAAACTAGCCGCCAAATATAAACCATTCCCTTTTTACAAACTTTGTCAGTTGTTATGAATTCTTGGTATATAAGTGGACACGTAAAAATTTAATTGTGGTGTGTGTTCTCATCAAAAGACAACTTTTGGAAGCGGTTTCTTAGCCTCCGAGCCCATTTTGAACATTTTTGTAGCTAGTAAGAAAATGTAAAAATAGAAATTTGTGGGACCCTCGTCGGGTTGCCAAACCACCGTGGAAACTTTTGACACATGTAAATAATTGTTTAAAAACTCTATAGTGTAACTTGTGTGAAATAGAACTTTTGACAAAATGGTGTTTTTTCTCTCTCTTGCCTTCTTTTTCTCTCTCCTAGGCTACAAAATGAAGTGAAAAGAAATGTAAGGAATACATGTCTCTAAACCTTTAATTTCGATTGCAAATTGTAATTATCATCATATGTAAATGAGAAACTGAAAAATGATAATTAGGTTAGATTAGGGTGGATGCCATGCCAACGATTTATCGCTGATATCATGCTCACATGGTTTTATAGGATGAAAGAATGACGACGAAAAGGCGATGTGTAATTCATTAATTATCATTGTAATTTATATAGTTCATTGTTAAATGAATAGATGTATAATGTAGTCTCATGTTAAAGAAGGTTATATTTGATAATTTGTTGATATGTGTGTGATGCTAGCTTCAAGAACATCTAGGAAATGTGCATTTAATCATAGGTTCAATTTGATTCATAGTACACATGGTAAAAAGGTTTGATATTTATATAAGGTAAATGAAATTACAGTAATATTTTGTAGTGCATATTCAGTGTTCATTAAATGATTAACGAGTCATCTTGTGCACTCATACTTTGTAAATGTAATAAAGAGATTCAATCGAAACACTCTACCCTTATTCAATATGGGAGAATAACTTGTTTTCATGTGTGATACTCCTTACCGTAGAATAAATTGAAAACCGTAGAATGAACTTAAACTCTGCACTCGATGGAACCTTATATTTTGAGTAAACAAGAGCCCAAGAATGGGTTTATTGTCTTAGTCAATATGTTTAGTGACATTGTCATAAACTTGGTAGATAGAAACGACATAATCAAACTTTTTTTTTGGAGTATGTCAAGCTAACTCCTCCTTCGTATCGTAGTGGACTACCTTGTCTTCCGAAGATAGATTTAAAATTAAATTTCTTCATCAAATGAAATCCCTGTTGGATCTAGATGACATAGATGGAGGTTGTGACTTAGTTGTTCGAGGTCTTAAACTCTTGTTAATGAACTCCTTATCCCCACTCAGCTAAATGTGTTACCTTGGTTTCTTTCAACATAACACCTTGGTCCTTTCTTGAAGGTGGCTTAGCATAAATATGTTCTCTCACTTAAAACTCATATATAGTTGAGGGGTAGACCCTTAGGTGAAGTTGGAATTAATCTAAACCTTAGTTGATTTGGATGTTAGCTTAGGGTCCGTGTGTAGCTTCAAGTATTATAATCATTTATGTCTTCAAGAGGTTAGACAAACACTTCATAACTCCTTTTTTAAGACAATGCTAATAATAAGACCATAATGTGACATAAAAAATAAAGCATATAAGAGTAAAAATGAGATTTGAGGTTCGGAATAATGCCACTCTTGGAGACCTTATAACTTTATTAAATATATTCATTTGTTTCAAAGAATATGAATTGCCTTGGGGTGATCAAACTTCGAGAAAACAAAATACATATATAAATCAAAATGGAATTCCACAAGTCATTGAATTAGAATAAATATGGTAGGGAAATAACTATACTGTGATCGAGGAATGTTTTTGGTAAAATGCTATCTTGTATCTAAATCTCCGCTAAGTCCTAATATCGCTATATGGACACCAAGTCACATTCACTTGAGTTGTAAGGGTAAAAGGTAGACATTGAATATATGTTCGAGAAGAATATTGTTAACATAAGAACAAGATAATTAAGTACTTTATATGCATTTGAATTATGTCAAATAAGTATGCAAGTTACAGAAAATTTTGTAGAGAATAAGAAGCCAAATTAAAAGGGTCGAACGGTAATTTAACTGCAGAATGAACTTAAGAATCTGTAGGTGGAAAAACCAGAAATTTATCCTTGTATAATAATGTTCTTGGAATGTTAATCGTAACTAAGATGCAATTAAAGAAAATATGTATTGTGGGTTTTCCCATCCTTGAGTCCTTTTTTTTTGTGGTAGGGTCATTGCTAGTATTCGTTCATTGGGAAAAGTGTGGCATTGACATGCCTATGTTGTTTTCATGTGTCTATGTGAGTTGATGACTTATGAAATTGTCGTATGCGCGTTGAGTTTTTGTACTTGGAGCCCTTGCTGTGTTGTGTGTAGTGAGCAATGTAAGTCAAAAAAAAAAATGATCCTGGTATTTTTCTATTGTAATTGTGTGTGTAGAATGTGGGCACTACATATGGTATCAGAGTGGAGGTTCATGCTCTTGAACCTTTGGGATGGATTGGAGTGGTGATGATTCTGCATGATAGTGGTGGATATTGGAAGAGTAATGTGATATATGTTGTTATGTGAACTATGTCGTAATTGTGACCTTATGGAAGCACATGTGGTGCTTGTCACTTAGTGCGTATTTGTTATCATATTGATGTGCTTGTGATGAGAGTATTCACTCTTTATGTTATTGATTCAATGGTTAATTTAGGTGTAATGTATTGCCTTGTTGTTTGTGAACGGAATGTTATTATGGATTGCCGAGGGTTAGAACATTTTGACTTTATGTGATATGAAGGTGTATTGATGTATTACATGACAAAATTTATGTAAAGTGAATCACAGTTTATCATGATGTCATCACCGTATTGGGATTAGTTGTGTGCATCGTCATGTTGTTTTGTAATTGACTATATGTTGTAAGGTTAGACATTGTGTTCCTCATACATATAATTCATGTAATATGTGATGGTTCATGTCGTGATTTAGGGGCATATGGTGAGTATGATCCCTAGTGTACAATGATTGCATTTTGGGTGTAGGATTTGGTAATGTGATGTATCGTGACCCGTGAAAGTAATGATTGTGTTATACCCTATATATAATACCATGCGTAAGACGCTATGGTTAAATTATGTGAATCACCATTGTGATAGTGATGTAGTATGTGTATGTTGTGAACCTTACACTAGATGACCCTAAGGGAAGAAAATTATCAAGAGTGTATGTGAGGAGAGAGGAGGCATGGACCAGGTTTTCATAATCTTGAGCTGAGTACGAGTGAGAAAGTGGAGTCTTATATAGACTGAAAACCCACTTTTATCTATTTAGTATACTTTGAGCTTGCTTAGTATATTGTGGGTGTGCACCACCTTAGGCTCAATTTATGCAACTAGTGTCCCATGCTCTTTCCTATTGGATTGTTCATTGAATAATCCTATGTGATTTTGATTATGTTGATCCTTGTGGGAGTATGGAGGAATGATTCAGGAAAAGATGATGACAGTTACATTATTTGATATACTCATTTCTGGTTACATGTATATTTTTACGAGCTGAGGCTCGATGTTCGAGTGCCGTCAACTCGATGAGTACCCCTTTTGGTGGCAGTATGAGGCCACATAGTGATTGTAATGTGCTATTTTCTCAATACATATTTTATTCGTAAATTAATCATTATCTCTTTTATTATTAGAACCAACTATTTTCCTAATTGACATGTTCTTATATTTTGGGCATTTATTCAATTGTTGCATTAACATTCAAATGTTACACTAACCATGGCTAATCAGCCATTTGTTTTTTTCTTAGATTTAAACTTTCTTTTCACGTTTAAAATTTTATAACCTTGCCCAAGGCTTTTGATTTTGCCACTTGGCATTTGATTGGATTGTTATGTTGGTTCTAATGTCGTAATGTGTTGGAATAGGGTCATGTGATTAACCATAGAGTGGTTGAACCTATGGGCCCACTTCGTTGTATGGGGGTACGCCCCATGGAGTTACAGATAACTAGCGAGTTGTTGAACCATGAGTTATTATGTCACTTGGGTTGGGCGTGACGGGGCTCTATGTGCCCAGGGCCATAGGGTGACATGACCTCATTAAAAGGAGGAAGGAGACAGACCTCTATGGTTGAGTGACCTGTTATTTTTGATGGCGCTCTATGGCTGAGTGACCTGACTTGGTTTTGACACTATGATTCTTTCTCTATGAGAGGTATATGGAGATTATTTGGTGATGCTTTGGGAAGGTATATGGAGTTTTATTTTTCACTTTTTGAGATATCTGGGGATTGTTTCGTGATGTCTTTTTATGTGTGGAGTTGGTATAATGAGTTATGTGTACTCTTGTGAGTCTCATTAGAAATTTTTATGGTTGAGGATTAACATTTTCATTGGTATTGACTATTGGATATTGGATTGGAACTATGTCGTTATAGTCATGGATTTTTTTGAGTCATGTGATACCCGTTGTATATGTATCAGCGTGTTGATTCTATTTTTCAGTCACATGTGTGTAATGGATCTATGTCTAGGACATTTTAGTCAGAAATTCTTTGCTATGTGGTCTACTTGTTGTCATTCCATGAAGGAATTAAAATATCTTGTGATATGATACAATCATGAAAGTAGGTAGCAAGATGTCTCGTGGGTTGTTTGTGTTGTGTTAAGTTTTTTGTGACATCTTGATGTTAGTTATTGTTGGGCACCCAAAAACTTAAGACAACTGAAAAATTCCAAAAAATGAATATTATAATCTTGAGATAAGAAATACTGTAAAAGAAAATGCTAACTAAGTAGTAAGGTAAAATGGAACTACCAATCTTCACAAAACCTTGAAAGTTAAAATTTCTACCTGATGTTCCTAGGGCCACCCCGTGGCCATGATTTTGTGTCTGAAATCTTAACCTTAGAGCGTACCCTCACCCATATTTGTTCCTTGTTGCTTACCATTTCTCTTTCTTCATTGTATGTCACATCGAGGATGATGCTTTCTTAAGGGGAGGAGAATGTAATGCCCCGTTCGATGTTTCCCTAGTTCTTGACATGAAGACCCTGTTGCTAAGCATGGAAGGGTTGTGTGTGTGCTCTCATCGATCGTTGTCAACATTGTCCTTGTCGTAGTGAAGATTTTGCACCCTCCCTCTCATTCTTGCCTTTTCGGGTCATTGTCGACACCCCAAACTGTGGACCTTGTAGCGTCGTGTACGACTATCCTGTTAAAGGAAAATCTTGTTCTTGCTTCTTCAAGCTTTCCTGGTTGTCACCATTAATATGATTAATAATAATAATAATAATTTTTTTAACCGTAAAATCATAAAAATAATGTTAATAATAATATTATAATTTAAACTACCGATTTACAATCATTTGTTTTAGTGTCAATTTTATTACTATTGTTATGGATTACCTTTGAGCTATTTATTTATTTCATTTTAGGATTTTTTTATGTTTTTTTTTAATTTTAAAAAAAATTAAAAATAATAAAATAAAACAGTTAAAGTTAAAATAGCCCGTGAATAGGGTGGTTTAGGGCAAAAGGGGCGCTATGGCTCCTTATCTCTATTTTTTGTTTTTTCCTTTTTGTTTGTTTGTAGGTAGAACAACCACTGCCTTGGATGGAGGGGAAGCTTCTAACCAGTCATGCTCACCCACCAAGCTACTGAAGAAGGCATGATGGGAGGAAGTTCATGAAACCAAGGAAAGGGCATTGCAGTCTCCATTTAATAACACACTCCTAGCCTGTGTCAAACATGAGCTCTTGAACCTACATGGACATCTAAAAACACATAAAAGATAGAGGGGTTTTGTCAAATGTTGTAGTTGCAAATGCTTTGGTGGACGTATATGAAGCTGATCTATTTTAGGTCTCCAACCTGATCAGTTCATCCTTGCCATGTTTTCCCAGCCAGTGCCAAAATGTGAGCTCTAAAGTAGGTTATGGACATTTAACAAGGAGTTTGGTTAGGTGTTGTAGTTGAAAGTGCTCTAGTAGATAAGCATGCAAGCCATGGAAGCATTGATAGGCTTAAATCCAAACTCCACATTCGCCAGCATACGTGCCTGTTACAACCTTCTTCCAGCCTGAAAAAATATAAATATAAATAAATAAATAAATGGGGAAGCTCTAGAACAGGGTAAGGACGTCTATCAAAGCATATTAGAATTTTTTTTTTTCACTTTGCTAGCTCCTCCCAATCTGCGCCAAAATGGAAGTTGTTTTGTCATGTGAATTGTTTGACTGAACACTTGAAAGAAATGTGGCACCATGGACTGCAACGATAACAGGATTTATACGAATTGGTTTTGTTAAAAAAGCTCAGAAAATTTCAATCAACTACACTCACAGGTGTAGAGCCTCTTGCCCTTTGCCAACATCCTCTTAGCCCATGTTCAAGCATGGAGCCTTGTGAAGGCCCTAGAAAATTGTCATAACATAATGGGCAACATATTCTGTGGGAAAACTTCAAGTGATCGAGAAGTTTGTGTGATGTTGTGGAGGTTAGATCAAGGCTCGTGAACTGGTTGACGAAGTGCCAAGCGAGATGTTGAACCGAATCTTGTGGGCTTGACCGACTCTGTTCCTCCTAGGCATGGTTCACCTATCCTCATCTCTCATAACTCTCGTACTTTAGTTTTCGTTTTGTAACTTAATATAATTTTAAAATATTAGGATTATAATATAGTTAATTTTTTATATCAACTCGTTGCAAAATAATGAAATGTCGTGTCATAACTCACGAAGTCAAAATAACTCGTTTACATTAAACCATGAACTTCCACACTCATTCTGAGGTGATTTACAAAACTTACTACCCAACTAGATCGCTACAATATTGTTTATCGACCAGACGAAATTGACTTCCTAGTAATAAAGTTGATCATCTCCCTGTTTAAATAGATAATTTTTGTATTTTTTGGAGACTCGTTAAGTACCCTTTGTAACTCTGAAAATGAGATGTTAAGCTTCATTTGTGTGCCTTGTTATGTGAGGAGTCACCTTGACCTTTGGATTGATCCTGAATTAACATATGTGATCTTTTTGACGCTCTTATAGGAGCCCTGTTATACTGTTTTGTAGTGGTAGGAAGTTAAATCTAGAAAGTTGGCTTTCATTTTGAACCGCCATTTGAAACTTGGATAGAGAAATTAATATCCGTCTTTGTAAACCTCTCATGTTTTTACTAGTCAATTGCATGGAACTTTCAGTTTATGGAAAAACACTTTTTTGGATAGTTTGACAATGGCATTTTGTAGGCCTCTAGTTGCAGTTTGACAAGGTCAAACTGGACCAATTAGGACCGATGGCTTCAGAAACTTGTCGCCATTCGAAAACTATTTTCCACTTTTGAGTTTCCTCGACTCTATCAAATTCTCCTTATATAGGAAAATTTGTAGGAAGTTTATCGTTGCATGTTCATCCATCAAATGCCACTTTTGGACGTGATTTTCTGAGCTCTCGAGCTAACTTTTGTTCATTTATACTAGGCCAATTACGACCAGTGGCCCCAGAAAACTAGCCGCCAAACGTAAACCATTTTCTTTTTCCAAAATCCGTCAGTTGCTATGAATTCTTGGTATATAAGTGGACATGTAGAAATTTAATCGTGGTGTGTGTTCTCATTGGAAGACAACTTTTGGAAGTAGTTTCTTATCCTCCGAGCTTATTTTGAACATTTTTGTAGCTAGTAAGAAAATGTAAAAATAGAAAGTTGTGGGACCCTCGTCGGGTTTCCAAACCACCATGGAAACTTTTGACACAAGTAAATAACTGTTTAAAAACTCTATAGTGTAACTTTTTGTGTGAAATAGAACTTTTGACAAAATGGTGTTTTTTCTCTCTCTTCCCTTCTTTTTTCTCTCTTTTGGGATACAAAATGAAGTGAAAAGAAATGTAAGAAATACATGTCTCTAAACCTTTAATTTCGATTGCAAATTGTAATTATAATCATATTTAAATGGGAAACTGAAAAATCATAATTATGTTAGATTAGGGTGGATGCCATGCCAGCAATTTATCGCTGATATCATGCTCACATGGTTTTACAGGATGAAAGAATGACAATGAAAAGGTGATGTGTAATTCATTAATTATCATTGTAATTTATATAGTTCATTGTTAAATGAATAAATGTTTAATGTAGTCTCATGTTAAAGAAGGTTATATTTGATAATTTGTTGAAATGTATGAGATGCTAGCTTCAAGGACATCTAGGAAATGTGCATTTACTCATAGGTTCAATTTGATTCATAGTACACATGGTAAAAATGTTTGATATTTATATAAGGTAAATGAAATTACAGTAATGTCTTGTAGTGCATATTCAGTGTTCAATAAATGATTAACGAGTCAGCTTGTGCATTCATCCTTTGTAAATGTAATAAAGAGATTTAATCGAAACACTCTACCCTTGTTCAATATGGGAGCATAACTTGTTTTCATATGTGATAATACTTACTGTAGAAGACATTGAAAACCATAGAATGAACTTAAAATTTGCACTCGATGGAACCTCCTAGTTTGAGTAAACAAGAGCCCAAGAATGGGTTTATCGTCTTAGTCAATATGTTTAGTAACATTGTCATAAACCTGGTATATAGGAATGACATACTCAAATTTTTTTTTGGAGTATGTCAAGCTAACTCCTCCTTCGTATCGTAGTGGAATACCTTGTCTTCCGAGATAGATTTAAAATTAAATTTCTTCATTGAATGAAATCCCTGTTGGATCCAGATGACATAGATGGAGGTTGTGACTTAGTTGTTCTAGGTCTTAAACTCTTGTTAATGAACTCCTTAGTGCTGCTCAGCTAAATGTGTTACCTTGGTTTCTCTCAACATAACACCTTGGTCCTTTCTTGAAGGTGGTTTAGCATAAATATGTCCTCTCGCTTAAAACTCATATATAGTTGAGGGGTAGACCCTTAGGTGAAGTTAGAATTAATCTAAACCTCATTTGATTCAGATGTTAACTTAGGGTTCATGTGTAGCTTCAATTCTTCTAATCATTTATGTCTTCAAGAGGTTAGACAAATACTTCGTAACTCCTTTTTTAAGAAAATTCTAATAATAAGACCATAATGTGATGTAGAAAATAAAGCATATAAGATTAAAAATTATATTTGAGGTTCGGAAAAATGTCACTCTTGGAGACCTTATAACTCAATTAAATATATTAATTTGTTTCAAAGAATATGAATTGCCTTGGGGTGATCAAACTTCGAGAAAACAAAATATATATATAAATCAAAATGGAATTCCACAAGTCATTGAATTAGAATAATATGGTAGGGAAATAACTATACCGTGATTGAGGAATGTTTTTGGTAAAAAGCTATCTTGTATCTAAATCTCCGTTAAGTCCTAATATCTTTATATGGACACCAAGTCACATTCACTTGAGTTGTAAGAGTAAAAGGTAGACATTGAATATATGTCCAAGAAGAATATTCTTAACATAAGAAAAAGATAATTAAGTACTTTATATGCATTTTAATTATGTCAAATAAGTATGCAAGTTACGGAATTTTTTTGTAAAGAATAATAAGCCAACTTAAAAGGTTCGAACGGTAATTTAACTACGGAATGAACTTAAGAATCTATAGATAGACGAATGAGAAATTTATCCTTGCACAATAATGTTCTTTGAATGTTAATCGTAACTAAGATGTAATTAAAGAAAATATGTGTTGTGGGTTTTCCCATCCTAGAGTCGTTTTTTTTGTGGCTGGGTCATTGCTAGTATTCGTTCATTAGGAAAAGTGTGGCATTGACATGCCTATGTTTTTTTCATGTGTCTATGTGAGTCGATGACTTATGAAATTTTTGTATGTGAGTCAAGTTTCTATACTTGGAGCCCTTGCTGTGTTGTGTGTAGTGAGCAATGTAAGTCAAAAGAAAATTATCCTAGTATTTTACTGTTGTAATTGTGTGTGTAGAATGTGGACATTGCAAACCGTATCTTCCCCTAGGACATAGGAACCAAGGATATGTCAAGAGCACCAAGGTGCTAGTGTCTATATCTGGGCGCTGGAGTTTGTGATGAACTAAGGACAAAAATCATGTTTTGGGTCATTTTTGAAACCACAATGTGTTATGATTATGCATTGTGCATATCTAAACTAAAGCTCTACATTAATGTATGAGGTTACTGATTCAACTAATATATCCCCCTGTCATTTGGGGTGCATGCAACATCACTAGGAGAATGTCGCCCAAAGCAGAGGACCTAATGATAATCTAAAACTTATACCTTGCAGGGGGGAGGGAATGTGCCAAACAAGTGTGTATACAAGATGGACTGCTAAAAG
The DNA here is from genome assembly GCA_019776745.2 of Taxus chinensis. Lineage (NCBI taxonomy): Eukaryota > Viridiplantae > Streptophyta > Pinopsida > Cupressales > Taxaceae > Taxus > Taxus chinensis. The sequence goes on from CM034147.1 coordinate 590,785,680, forward strand.
TAGGTTTCAAATATGGGACATCACTCACAATGTCATAAGATAATTAGGTCCAAAGTGACCAAAAGAATACAAGCAATGATAAAAAAATACATAGGGCATAGCCTGCAAACAATATTATACAATAACAATCAATGGAAAATAGTAACAAACAAAGTATCATACAACCATGGTGGAAAATGATAATGTAAATAAAATACTACACATAAAGCACCCATTATCATGTTAGAAAGATAAAGAGTATGTCAAAACATGTATAACTCTATGGAAAGTAGTGTGCTAGTAAGAAAAGGAAGTAGTAAATAATGAAACAATAGAAGCTACGATGTGTAAGAGTAGTAAATGTAGATGCCCATAGGATCCTCAGTGGGAATAGTAAGAGGTATAGTGCCAAACATCATTGATGTGTGTAAATATCTATAGAAAGTATACATTCACAACTAAATACCAAGTGAAAGCACATGTGTATATGATAAAGATAATGACTTACTAAGTATCTAACTAGAATGGAAAGAAAAGTGTACATGTACGTATAAACAAGCAAAAATGAGTGCAACCAAGATTTGCAATATGCTATGAATGAGTGAGATGGAATGGTATGCAATGTGAATGTGATAAGATTAGTGTACTCCCCAACGTATGTGGCTGAGTATGAGATGAGGTTCATTTGTAAATTCCCACTCAGCAGTCAAGAATGAACCATAGAACAAGAATGTGTCATTAGGAAATGTTTTGAAAGAGATGCTAGAAATATAGGACATGGAGTGCAAAGCGTAAAGTGTAGAAGAGGTGAGGTTTATTTCATATTCAGGCCCTCAACAATCAAGTATGAACTATGGAACTATAGTATGTCAAAGGGAATTGTGATGTGTGAGAATGGCATTCTAGAAAGATTTATCATGAAGAAAAGAGCATGAAATGTATGGTGTGTGAGGTTCTTAGATGTAGTATGCCCTCAATAGTCAAGTTAGAACCTTAGAACAAGAGTGCATTATAGGTTCATGATGATACAAAGTGTATCAAGATGTGTAGGATTTCTTGGAAATAAGAAGTATGAAGCATAAAGCATAATAGTAGAAATGATAGACAACTAATGATACTATGAGGGGATTAAATTAAGTGTGATGCCCCCAAGTGTATGATGTGTATAACAATCAAGTAACACCATAGAGAAGATCATCATTGTTAATATCATAGACAATTAGGCCTGGATAAAGGAATTGGTAAGCAATAATATGAGGTTGATCATATAAAGAGCCATTGTGGTGCAAATTTTACTTTCCCATAGCATATTCTTCATCAATTAAAGGTGGTTTTGGACAACCATGTGCATACCATCGAGTGATATTTTGAGCATAGATGAGAAATGAATCATTACAAATAGAGATGTGGCCAAAATGCATAGGAATCATGATACTATTGTGATTAGGATCCAAAGTTCCACCAATGTAGTCAAGACAATATTTCCCAAGTGTAAGTAGAGAAGAACGAGAAGTACATTCAAAAATATTGTCAAATGGAAGATGTAGAGGCCATAAGCAGCAGTAATATAGACACATCCATGATAAATTTATCGAGAATGAGGTGGTGGGAAGAGGTCATCAAGTGTGAATCCAACTTGATCTAAGCCATCATGTTTGTAAATAGTGTTAGAGTACGTAGGATTGAATGGAATATGAGGCCAATAAGAGTCATGTACAAAAAGAGTGCATGTAAAAGGATGAGATTATGATACAAAGGGTTCATGGATATAAATAGTAGATGACATGATGTATAATTCACAAGTAGATCCTTGGAAACAAAGCATGTCAGTGGAAGGGATAGGATATTCTGTGAGTTGATACTCATCATTGTGGTATGTAGGAGGATTATGGGGATGATTGACATTGTGATAGAGAAGTGGAGTAGGGAGAGAAGTGAAGGGGTATAGGTTGCAATATTTAAATGGGTTGTGGTCAACAAGAATGTTATATGCATAGCCATCATGTAGGAATTTAACACAACAATGAACTGTAAAAGGCACTACTTGCATAACGTGAAGCCATGTCCTACTAAGTAAGCAAGTGTTATCCAAAATTTACCCCCCTAGGGTAATTTGATAACATGCATCAGAATATTCAAGTCCCAGGCACATTGATTGATTCAGAGCAAACATCATGTTTCTGAGGTTCCCTAAGATATTTTTCTAACTCCCCTGGCCAAAGAAGGAAGGAGCAAGCTCTGAGAAAATGCGAAAAATGGTTGCAGAAGGCAAGTAGGTTGATCCAGGAAAAAATGTGAAAATCGGCTAAGTCCTAGTCCTAGGAGCAATTGGGACATTTGGGACAAAATTGCGCGGATCGGCTGAAAAGCCTTGAGGCGGTCCAAATAGCATTTGGGACAATCGGGCCAGAAGTACGCGGTGGGTGCGAAAATCTGATCCGGCCAAAAGAGAAAAAAATTGGCTAACTACTGAGAGGGTCGCCTTTGGGACATTTGGGACAAATGGGCGCGAACCGGCCGGTTCGCCCGAAATCAACACAAACAGTCTGAAACAAAGTGGGACAAGCGGGACAAATGGACGCGAACTGGCCGAACCGGGTGAAATGGGAACAAACAGTCCGAAGGCAACTGGGACATTTGGGACAAATGGACGCGAACCGGCCGGTTCGCCCGAAATCAGCACAAGGAGCACTGTGCCAGCCGGGACAAAAGTACGCGAGGGACGCGTGGGACGCGAAAGCGCAAAATAGGCGAAGGTTTGGCTGGGACAAAAGTACGTGAGGGATGCGTGGGACGCGAAAGTGCGAAATAGGTGAAGGCAGAAGAGGAAAAGTCAATGTTTGACCTGCGAAACTTCAAACGGCCATAACTTTTGACTCCGAGCTATGATTTTCACAAAATTGGACTTTCTGGAACGAGCACGACGTCCTCTACGCCACAGAAATTGGATTTCTTATTTTTAATGAGGGTAGATATATTTAATTAAGAGAAACATATTCGGCTCCAGTCAGTTAATGTTCATTCCCGTCAAATGACAGAAAACGCCTGCCAGACCCAAAATAGCTGCCCGCACTCAGAAGGCCATAACTTTTGCATTTCTCAACGAAATTGCATAAAATTGGTACCGTTGGAATCATGGTTCTGGGTCTGATGCGCAACAATCAAGAAATTCCAGATTTGATCAGAAATTAATTGAATTTTTTAAGAAAACGTGGCCAGGTTCAGAACAGTGTTTTATTTGGTAGCTGGGAGTGCAATTAAGAGGCATGGTCATCATTCTTTCTCTGCTGCAGCACATGGGACAGTATGGGGAGCCTTTTGCAAGTAATATACAATCATTTCACTCAATTTAATGCTTCTTACAGGTGGTTGAAGGATAGATTTCGGGATTTCCATTTTCCCTTCTCTTCTCCTTCTCATTTTTTCTATAAATTGGAGTGTTGGGCTCATTATAAAGGAGAGAGTTTTTGGGTAGCAAAGCTCTGTCAAAATTGCTTTGTGAAGCCAGTGTGTTGCAGGCCCTTGTAGTGGACTCCTTGCATGGTGATCCAGGCCCTTATCTTGTAATAGACTGAATTGTGCATACCAGGAAGCAATAAAATACAAAGTTTGTGGATGTATCTTCCCCTGCTGTGTTTTCTTGCATTCTTCTTGCCCCTTTTATCTTTCTACAAGAATATTGTGTCTATTATTATGTTCTTGTAGGAATTCACTAACATTGTGTATGCTTGGAATATTGTTGTGAATGCATTTTGCTAGATTATGGAGAACTGTCATCGCCTCTTCTAGTGTGCACTTTCCCTCTGTATTTCACACATTTGGAGATTACTCTCACACCCTCCTTTTCTGGTGTATCACCGCTTTAGTGTAGGCTTTCATTTTATGCATTCTTTTTCCCTGGTCCCTTGGAAATTTAGATTAGAACAGTTAGCTTATCCTACATTAGAGTAGATTGTGGCAGGTAGTTTAGGAGCAAGAACCAGCTTTCTCTGGAGGTCTGTCTCAAGTAGCAAGTCCCACAACTTGGAGATAGTACCCATGTTATCCAATCACACTGTGAGTTCAAATACATGCACAGGGGTGCTGTGATTCAGTGATAACAACAAGTATATTGGTGTTTAACATTGATAATAAATAATACTGTAGGGACAATTTTAGGACCAAATATGAGAGGTAAGGTGGTAATGCACATGCATGGGCATGTAGAAGAATCATAACTATGGATAGAAATGAATTTTGGACTGACATGAGTTGAGGAGAGGCCAAGTCATTGAATAAATGTGAGATTACAAAGATTTAGCTAGAATCCATTATCAAATAGTACTCGCTTAATGCCTATGTTATAAATACAAGCATGAATATAAAGAGGATGATAATTATCATAAACAGAGAGAGATAGGTACCTACAACGGATGGGAAAGTGAGATGTTTAGAAAATGCAACTATAAACAACTGATAGACATGGTCCGAAGGAGTATTAGAAGGAATGTAAGTATTAGCTAGGAGAGTGTTGATTCTATCCTTACAGTTAGGATTAGCTTACAAGAAGGATTGTATGGAAATATCCATGGTGAGAGGATCCTAGAGTGTTCGAATGTGGGTTCACCAAATGATTTAACAAAAATAGATTTTATGTTAAACCTTAATTATAGAGTCATGTATGATAAATAGATAGTAAAGTACAAATTTGACACAAGAAATAAGATAATAAAATATTAAATCTTAAGTGTAAGAGAAATAGAGAGAGGAAAGGACTTAGTTGATATGTTCTTGATCCCAGATTGGTGTATACTAGAAAAAATGATGAACAAAAAGTAAATTGTGTCATTATCATGCACTCTAAAATTAGGAGCTATCAGATAAATCAAGACCTAGATGCCTAGACTGGGTCAGGGGCACCTGAGTCTACTTTTAGGAACTTGTAACTACAAAATTGGCTAGAATATAATTTTTATGGTGTCACACAAGTATCAGTGATACTCATTGTTGGTTTCCTATATGTCACAATATGATCTCCGAATGCACATGTAACCTATAAAACAAAGTTTCACCTGCAAAACCCATAATAGCAAATTAAACCCAAAAAAGAAAAATGCAATATGGGGAGTCAGACCGACCCCAGATATCACCTGACTAAGTGAACTTATGACTGAGCACTACACTACATATTATACTCCATGTAGTTCTTGTGTGTGTGTGAAAGAATCGTTCCCTAGGAAGCCCTTTTGTAAATACACTTGATAAATGGTTGTAGCCAGATGTAGCAATGTAGATAGATATGTGGATCGAATGATGAAATTCCCCTTCCTATGCAGTGTATGTAGAAAATGGAGTCCCTTGTCCCTTGGATGGATTCCTTTAATGCTCTTAGATGCAATCTTAGGTGATGATTGTTGTCGCCAAATCACTGCACCCCCCGAATGGCCAGGATGTGAATAGGACGTTCGGTGCGATTGGGACACATGGGATCACCTCTCAAGCTGTGGGACTTGGGCTCGAGGTGAACCTCCGGAGAAGGCCGGCTTCCTCTTCCTAAACTAAGTGCTGTACTACTCCTAGTGTAACAAAAATGATTATCTAGTCCTATGCTAACATTTTCATGGGGTTTTAGGGAAAGAGATTTACAGAAATGAAACTATACTAGGGATGGTGATGCACCGAATAAAGGGTGTCTTCAGATTCAGGAAGGGTTAATTTGAAGAGGGTGTGTGCACCACAGGTCAACTTCACCTACTGCAACTTAGAGAGGGTACATGATACCACAGACTAAGAGACACGCGTTCCCTTGGTTAAACTGTATCAGACTGAGAAATATACCAGTTTCCCAGTGAAGAAGGATGAACTCAAGAAGGGTGAATAGACACCACAACTCAACTGCATGCAATACTCCACCACTCGATAAGCACAGAACTCCAAGAACCTGCAATAGAACTTAAACTTGCACAGTGTACCTGCAAGTATGAGAAAGGCACAAAGAAGCATAGAAGGATGAAAGGACCGAGATTAGTCACAAAACACACACTTTTATTGCTTCAATAACATGCACAATGCATCATACATTCAGAAGAGGCAATAGTTGCCATTACAGTCTTGAAGAGGAGGCTTGAAAGTTCTCTCAACACACAAGAACAACTTGCAGAAGAGAGAGGATTTTTGAAAAGTATACACTCGCCTGAGATATCTAACTGTCCAACTTGTCTGAACTGTTGGAACCCTTTGAAATGAGCTTCCAACTTACATTTATAGAAGAATATGTGAAAAAGAAGAGGAAATGGTCATAATTACATTCCTAAAATGAAGGCCCATGATGTATTTATTGCAGTTAGTTGAACTACCTGAGAAGGTTCCATCATGGGTCATTAATTGCCTGATGACCAAGTCTTCTCAATTAATTAAAAGAATATTTAAATAAAATATTTAAATAATAATAATAAATATTATTATTAAAATATTTAAATAAAAATATTAATTTAATTAACATAATGTTGGGACCCCCCCGTTGACCCGTTTGACTTGAAGAGGAGGGGGGTCCATGTGGATAGAATCTGCACATAGCCAAATTTGATGAGCTTCGAATCCTCTAACTCGGTATTGCACTCGATTTTTGACCCCGCACCAACTCTTTCCTCGTCTTGGCAATCGGGCCCTTTTGCATTGAGTCCTCCGAATGGTGGACTATCAAACTTGATTCTTATCATTTCGCTCTGTTAACTCGAAACCATTTATGCATTCCTCGTTCAAACTTCATGAAACATCACCACGAGCTCCCAACTGATTCGACCTGGCTTTGTTTTGCATATCAACCCGAGCACCCGGTCTCAACTCGGACTCTCACATGTCTATGTACCGAGCTCATATTTACCATCCTGCACATCTGATTTCCTTACTCCCTGAACAACAATGGGTCTATGCTCATTGGTTATAAACTCAAGCACTAGCTCATGCATTGAGCTCTTCTTTGATTCGGTCGATCTCTTGAGCTATTCTGTGCTTTGTATCTGCGGGAAATATCAAGATTTGTTCGATCATGTTCACATTTTCACGCCTCTAAGAATGGTTTTACCACAATGCTCACGGTTCTTCCTTATCATATAACACTTGTAGTAAGAATGTTTAGCTTTGCCATAATAAGCACAATTTGTACCTTCCAAACGATGAGAAAATGCCATTATTAATAAAGACCTAATGCTGCCATGATGATGACACAGTCTCATACCCATAACATGTCTGATAGACACCCTAAGACTGATTTTTTGGCCAAAGAGCCCCTTGGTATTTTGGCAGTGCACCCGGAAATCTCAGCTCCAATCGACAATTATGCTACTATTGGAACCTATGGCATAGGTAGCCGTGAGCTATACAATATACTCATTTTTTCAGAAACTAAAAAGATCTTTTATGTTACAATTTGCAACACGTGAAATAAGCTCTTCAAAAAATACATTGAACAACTGGGGCAGCCAAGAGGACCTTAAAAAAAATGTACAGTAACAACCATATGAATTCTTCCTTAGTCGCGGATCAAAGCTAATAGAAATAAAGCTAGATAAAACTAGCTTGAAACTGCAGTATATCGTCCATTGTTTAAAAACAAGCTTCTCTGAATCTGGTAAAAGAATACTTTTATTGTCTGATTGGACGTATCTAATGGAAGGGTATAAATATTGCCTGCTGCACACAGAGTTTCTCAAAGAGACCATTTACGAGTGACAGAGATGTGAGTCGTGACATACAAAACGGCCGACCAGGTATTTCAGAGTTGACCTTCGCATTCGTTTCGTTTCTAGGAGAAGGAATGCTGAGCAATATGAATCGTTTCATTCTGCACCGTTTCAAAACTTCATCTCCTGGTTCGGGCAAACTTTATGAAGCCTTGAATGGCGTGACTCCAATCTATCATACACGGCAGTGAATGTTTGTTTCCTGCAACTGCCCGCTGGAGGCGCTGAAAACGGCTTCTACTGTATTGCAACATGCATGCTGCCTGTGATCTCCATGCACTCGCCGCTCCACTCGGCATTTGACTCGTTCCTCCTGGCGACCCGCACAAAGACTCGGACCTGTTTAAACGGCCTGTGCGGAAATCTCATGACGGATTGCCATTGTAATATTTCCGCTTGGCAATTGATCCGATTTCTCCCCTACGTGGAGGTTTGATCATGGTTTGCCAAACCAATATTTCCACGCTTGGCAGTTTGACCGGATTTCTCCCCTTTTTTGGCAGTTTGATCCAATTTCTCCCCTACGCGGAGTGAACAGCATGGCTCTCCATCCCGAAATTTCCACTTGGCGGTGCTGCTCCTTATTTCCCACGTCCGGAATCGGCCAAATTACTTCACGGGCCCCGGCCTTAGCTTTGCCACGCAACCTTGGCAAGATAGTAAAATATTTCCCATTTGCGGGATTACCTACTCAGTCTGCCATGATCGTGCTCCCGATTTTTCCTCCTGCCGAGTTTTGATTCATCAGATTTGAGGATAACATTAACTCTCACTGCAAACATTTAAGCTGTAGCTTGTAAGGTGTGATAATTTCAACAGAATCATTTATGCCTGCCAACTTAGTGACTTGTTGAAGATGCTCATATAATTGCAAAGCAAATTGTGCCTCATGAATATTCTGATATGAAACAGTTATACCTCTATGAGATCCGCTTCCATGAACTACATCGTAAAACGAGTAAGATCTCGATAGAGAATTTTTGTAATAAATTTCCTCAGGTTTCCTGGTAACACTCTCACTGTCACTTAATCGATTTTCATAAAAATATCTTGAAGGAAAATCCCGAATTTGAGGATGCATTCGATGCTGATCAGATAAATACATAGTTGGATGACCCGCTTGTTGGAAGCGCTCAAAAAGGCTTCTGCTATACTGCAACATGTCAACTGCCTGTGCACCAAATGCTTGGCCGAGGAAGGTCTGAACACCATTATAATTCACAGCTCTTTTTAAGATGTCGGTTTGACTCAATTTTACATTGGTATTCGATGGTGCTTATACTTTCTTCCTGGGTTGATAGAAGTCCTTCCATTATGTAATTACAAACCCGAGATTCAATGATGTTGAACCTCCCATATCTGCATAATTTCATATCATCTCGGTCAAACAAGATAATTCTCCCAAGTGGTTGGTCGAGCACTGTCTCAATGGATTAAACCTGGCATCATGTTGACTTTGACTCTCCCTGACTTGGCCTTCAGAGCTTTTTGCATCGATCTCCACCGAGATCCTTGTACAGTTCCTTTCATTCGTCAATTTTCAACGAGCTATATTTTGCATTAACAAGACCATCGTCGAGCTCTTACAACTGAGAGTCTCCACTGAGATGATTTCTGAGATGACTATCAATTTGACACCGGGTTCTTTATCAACTCGACCCTGAACTCTTCACTGAGTCGAGATCAACTGGGTGCCTTTCGATGCTAGGTGATCTCTTCATATGCAATTTAGGAATTATTTTTTAATTATTGCATCTCGATAATAACCGAAGGTGGGTTCCTGGGACTATTATTTTATTTTGAACGTGATAGGACCCCGTTGTCCAATCTTGCCAGGTGTGCAAAATTGGATAACATTTTTGGCGACCTCTCGGGGATGATTGCCTGCTAAGCATGATTCCAGTAGCCTTAAGTCATCCATTGGGCATGGAGTCTATGTTGGAATCTTGAAAGTAGTATGATTTTCTTTGACACATCCCGAAATCTCCTTGAGTATTGTTGATATCCTGGATCTCCCTGGAATGCTAAGCATGAAGTATACTGAATCTGTTGAACGCTTGACATCCATGGAACACTGCAAAAAATTTAATGAAGCAGATTTTGAACTGTTATGGAAACCTTGAACCTTCTTCTCCTTGACACCTTCCAATGATGAAACAAAGTGCAGAACGACACAAAACACAACAACAAGGAAAGCAAAACAACAACACACAACAATGTGCATAAGCACTTGGAGGAAAACACCTAATTTAACTGTACAGGGGGTGGAACGCTTCTCAAAAACAAGCTTTGAGATGTATCCCATTCACATGAATGGGCAGTTCTTCTCCATTGAGCCTAGATAGACGAAATGAATTTGCCTCTTTGCAACTTGTGATGATGTATGGTCCACTCCAGAGAGCGTCAAACTTGGCATGCTTGCCTGGTTTGGCCCTGTCTTCATCCCATTTGAGAACTAAATCTCCCTCTTGAAAATGTCTGTCGGACGCCTTCTTGTCAAAAGATTTCTTAACTTGAGCCTGATGCTGCTCCAAAGTTTTCATAGCCTTATCTCGTACTTCCTCTAACTCCATGAGTTCAGCAAACCTTACTGTCAGAGGATCACTCTCTATAACTTCAAGTTGATGAGCTAACTCCAAAGAAGGTAACTCCAATGAGAGCGGGAGTTTTTGCCTCTCTTCCATATACAAGAACAAAAGGAGAATTTCCGATGGCCCTTTTAGGTGTGATTCGATCTGCCAATAAGGCGGTCTTAAGCTGTGTATGCCAAGTCCTCTTGTTAGTCTCCATTGTGTGCTTAATAATCCTTATGAGGTTTTTGTTGCTAGACTCAGCCAATCCGTTTCCTTGCGGATAGTAATTGGATGAAGTTTTGAGGTATACCCCATTTTTAACAGCCCATTCACTCAGTTTCATACCAAGAAAAGATAGCGCGTTGTCTGAAATGATTGTAAATGGAACACCAAACCTCGTCATTATACCCTCCAAAAAATCTAGAACTGCCTTTTCATTGCTCTCTTTTAATGCTACCGCCTCTGTCCATCGAGTAAAATAGTCTGTTGCGGTAAGGACCCACTTATGTCCGTCACTGGATGGAGGATTAATCATTCCGATGAAGTCCAACCCCCATTGAACAAAGGGTTGATCCACTTGAACTGGATGCAGTGGAAGATCTGCCAGCTTCTGCTTACCTGTGAAAAAGGCACATTCCTTGCATTTCCTTACCCAGAGATGGGCATCCTTGAATAAATCCGGCCAATAGTAGCCGGCTCGCATGATCTTGGTAGCTGTTGTTCGTGCAGAATAATGTCCTCCAGATAGGCCATTATGAAATTCTTCTAGTATCTTACTTACCTGTTCTGGTCCTATGCACCGAAGGAGAACACCGTTCAAATCTTTTCGAAAGAGAACGCTATCTACCAAAACATATGGGATAGATTGAAGATGAAAAGTTCGTCTTTGGTTTTTATCCATGTTTGTTGGGTATGCTCCTGAGAAGATGAAATTCTTCATTTTGGATAACCAGTCAGCTTGATAAACATCCTCATCAGTATTTAGGAGTGTCACGTCCTCATTACCTTTTGATTCCATGTTTGCAGCAAGTTGCTCACATAAACCCTTACCTCTGACAAGTTTAGTGACTTTGATATGCACGTCATACTCCATTACCTTCGTGATCCATCCAGCACGCTTTTCGTTCATTTCTTTGTTCAGCAAAAACTCCTTGACACCTGGATGAGACACCATCAGATGAATCTTGTTGTTGGACAACATGTGTTTGAATTTCTTCAAAGCTCGAATAACTGCAAAGACTTGTTTTTCAATGAATGAGTATTTGAACTCGCAGTCTTTGAGGGACTGACTGAAGAAAGCGATTGGTTGCTCCATCAGGTTGTCATTTTGTTGGGTGAGGATCCCTGAAATGCTCTCTTGACTTGCAAAAGCATAAAGGATAAAATCTTTGTCAAACCTGGGGTTCACAAGCGTGGGAGCTTGGGAAATGGCTGTTTTGATGGCTTCGAAGCTTTCTCGTCCTTCCTTTGTCCATGAGAATGGCATGTTTTTCCTTAGCATGGCTGTCAGTGGTTTAGCCAATGTCGCGAATTGGGGGATGAATCTCCGCACGAAATTTATGGTTCCCAGGAAGCTCTGGAGGCCCTTCTTGTGACTCGGGAGAGATAAGGACATAATCGAATGAATCCTGGCTGGATCGATTGATAATCCTTCTGCTGAAACAACATGCCCCAACAATTTTCCCTCGTGCACTGCGAAAATACATTTCTTGGGGTTAAGTGAAACCCCAAATTCCCTACACCTTTGGAAAACTTTCCTTAGATGTGTGATGTGATCTTCTACATGCTTAGAGTACACAGTTATATCATCAAGGTAAACCAAAATAATATCGTTGATCAGTCCCTTAAATGCCATGTCCATGGCTCTTTGGAAAGTAGCCCCGGCGTTGGACAATCCGAATGGCATTTTATTGTAGGCATATGTGCCCCACTTGGTAGTGAAAGCCGTTTTGAATTGGTCAGATTCTTGGACTAAGATTTGATTATAACCTGAATATCCATCGAGCAAAGAAAATCTTTGAGCTCCTGCCACCGTTTGAAGGATCTGCTCCATCGATGGAAGAGGATAATGGTCTTTTAATGACGCACGATTCAAATCCCTGAAATCTACGCATAACCGGATCTCTCCATTCTTCTTCCTCACGGGCACCAAATTGGCTACCCATGAGGAATGCTTGATGGGAAAAATTATACAAGCCTCGATGAGCTTGGTTAGCTCCTTTCTCATTAGTGGCTCAATTTTGGGATTAATTGGTCTTTGTTTCTAACGAACTGGCTTAGCATTAGGATCCAGTTCGATGGTATGTTGCGCAAGACCTGGATCAAAACCACGCAGATCTTTATAGCTCCATGCAAAGATGTCATGATATTCTTGACAAAGTTTGATGAAAGCTTCTTTCTCCTCAGAAGTACACACTTTTCCGATCTTAAGAAATTTTTCATTTGATACTTCGACTTTCTCAAAATATTCTTCTTTGACCACCATGTTAGGGCTTTGTCTTTTGGCTTGGTCATCTGAATTGAAAATGGATTCCAAAGTGACTAAACCTTTTGGTAACTTGTTGCTTTTCAATTGAATAATTTGTTCACCATATGACTCTTGCAACTTATCTTGATTTTTTGCAGCAAACTCCGCCTCTTCTTGCAGGAAGAGGACAATTTGGTTGTCACTATCGAACACTTGCCAACTACTCACATTATCAGGGACTGCTGGTCGAACCACCATTTTAACAAATTGCTGCCCTTCTTTCATGATATCAACTGGTATGTTATATTGTGAACCAATTGTAGCAATCCTATCTGCATCTTGATTTTGACCTCTAGGAATTGCATGGATCCCAAAAGCTTCGAAATCTTCAATTAGGTCCCAGACTCGATTCTTGTATGATCTTAAAAGATCATTTTTGGATGCACTACGTGCTGAAACTTGATGAACAACTAACTCACTGTCTCCAAAAACAGTTAGGGCCTTGATTCCCTTCCTTTGGGCTAGCTGAATTCCTTGCACAAGAGCCTCGTATTCTACAACATTGTTAGTGCAACTGAACTGCAACCGGAAAGATGAGAAGTACTTATCTCCCTCTGGAGAAATTAACATAACACCAGCACCGGATCCATTCTTACTTCTTGAGCCATCGAAGAACAATTGCCATAGTCCTTTAGAATCATTTGGTGTTTTGACAAGTTGTGGTATGATCGTATCTTCTTCATGGATATAGTAGGTACCTAATCCTGTTTCTTCCAAGACCAGCAAACCAGCTTCTTCTTCTGCCAATACATCGGCGTAGGGATCATACTGATGATCTCTACTTGCTTCATCTAGCAAAGTATCAGGGACTTCTTCAACAAGGGTGGTTGGTTCATGATCGGCACCTTCCTCTTCTGGATCACCGATGGTGTAATTTCCATTTGTGGGATTAGAAGTGTAGGGTTCTACATGATTATGGCAGATTGGTTCTGCCCTTATAGTTACTTTGGTTCCATATCGAGTCCTGAGAATCATATGCGACCAATCGGCTGATAGGTAACCACCCATCTTGGCGGTGAAATCCCGTGATAGGCAGATGGCAAAGAGGGGAGGGAGATCAATGACTGATATATCTTGGGTGAATGACAAGCTTGGGCATGCGTGGATGGTAAGTTGAAGTCCTTTGATAACCCCAACCAGTCTTAACAGCTGTGCCATCTAGCTGAACAACCCCTCTTGCAACTGGCGCATATTGTATGCCTAGTACATCTACAATTTGTTTAGGCATGACAGAGCTACTGGCACCAGAATCAATCATACAATTATGTACCAGGTGGTCGCCAATGATCAGGGAAATGTAGAATGGTGGTGGTTTGTTTGCCGTAGGAATGATTTTCCCTTCCGGTTGACACAAATTTGTAGCATTTGTCACTCCATGGCTTGGTGATCCGTTGGTTTTACTAAAACTGTTCAGAGCTTCTCGCAACAGGTTTCTTTGAGAAGGAATCGAGAGTGCATCCCACATGGTAACGCTTAGATTGGTTTTCTTCATTTGTTCTACTATGCTGAAGGGAATCGCTCCAACTTTATTGAAACCTTTTTGGGCATTGGGGTCCTCCTTTGGAAAATGTTTGTTGGGTACCGTGATGCCTGGAGAACCATCTTTCCCTGCGGTGTGGCTAGTCGATGTTTCTGGTGATTTCTTTCCCTCATTTCTATCAACCGCCATTTGTAATCCATGTTGAGAAGTGGATGCTAGATCAGATTCGGGAGCTTGAGGCTCCATTGCTCTCTTCTTGGAACGAGTGTTTGCTGCCACTGATGAAGAATCGGTATTCAACCCACAAAAATCTTCTTCTTGCCAGTTTAGTAAAGTGGATTCTTCAGGTGCCTGTGGTTGATCTGCTGCTTCTTGTGTAGATGAATTGTTTGTTGACTCTGAAGGGGCAGATACACTTTGAACCATAAGGGCCTGGCTAAGAACCCCATTGGGACAAAGATTTTGATTGTGAGGTTGAGAGCAAGGATAGCACCATTCGTAGTCTTGAACTAGATTATTCTGAACAGGTACTATAGCTCTAGATGAGCTAGCTGCAAGAGGGTTCCGGAATTTCAAGGGCCTGACATTTGCAACTTGACTCGTAGTTTGATTTTGGGGCTGATTGTTTCCTTGAAAGGGAGGACGGCTAGCCTGATACTGCTGATTTTGTGGCTGATACGGACGATTGTATTGAAATTGTTGCCTTTTGAGTGCAACGAGCTCATTTCCAAAATTTTGCAAGTAGTGACTTGACTTCAAATAGGTCATTTGAAGAGGCAGGGGAAGATTGAGATGGTTGCTTGGAGTCCACTAGAAGAGGAGCAATGATAGGTTGATGATTCGTAAGATCTGGAGAAAAGGGCATTGGTGGTCGTGGAGCTATCTTTCCAGCCTGAATCAAAGAATTCTCTGCACTTATGGCAACTTCGTAAGCATCAGGCAGTGTAGTCCCTCCCATAGACTGGATCATAACTGCTACATCGCTATTCAAGGCTCGCAAATAGTACAAGAATGTATTATGTGCAGAAGGCTTTATGAGCGCCAGAATCCTATTCCAAGTCCTGTGGAATCGGAAGTTGAAATCACTCATGTATTCTTGGGGAGCTCTCTTTATGGTAGTAAGTTGTTCCAAAAGTGATAGGTGATCACTTTTGTCTTTGAATTTTTTACATAGCTTTTCTCCCAACTCATCCCAAGTGGTTATAGTGCCAACACCTAACCCGCGAAACCATTGAAGTGCTTTTTCCTTGAAAGAGGTAGCAAGAAGTCTAACTGCAACATTGTCTTCGGTGATATTATGTACTGTGCAGATGCTGGCTACATCAAAGATATGCTCCACTGGAGTAACGTGAGTTTCCCCCGTGTAGAAGGGTAAAATTTTGAGTGCCGCAACAGGTATCAGATCACGTTGAGCCAACATAAGAGGACTGCTTGCATTGAAAGGGGGAAAAACTTGGTTCCTCGCCATAGCAACGAAAGGTTGATTGTTCCTGGGTGGAGGAAATCTTCCGTAAGGAGGAGTTGAATGACCCCTACTAGGTAAATCTGCAACTGGGGATGTGGAAACGCCTCTTCTTCTTCTCTTTGGAGGAGACAAGGAAAGTTCGATATGCTGATAATTTCCTTTCTTTGAAGAAGCTCTTGTTTGAATTCTTCGCATAAGTTACTGCACTGACATTCGGAATCCAGAGATATGGAGTCGCCAGGTACTTTGACTCGTGTAAGTGAGAAGAGAAGTACCAACTCTGTCCCACCGGGCGTGCCAAAAACTGTTGTGTGTGGTCGCACGGTGGCTTAAGATTTACTGTTTGATAATGAGACACCTTTGAAAGATGAAACTATGATGTCCCACCGGGCGTGCCAAAAACTGTTGGTGTAGGTCGCACGGTGGCTTATGATTTGTTGTTGTAATGAGACACCTTGAAAAGGTGGAAGATCTAACCTTAGTGTCCCACCGGGTGTGCCAAAAACTGTTGGTGTAGGTCGCACGGTGGCTTATGATTTGTTGTTGTAATGAGACACCTTGAAAAGGTGGAAGATCTAACCTTAGTGTCCCACCGGGCGTGCCAAAAACTATTGGTGTAGGTCGCACGGTGGCTTATGATTTGTTGTTGTAATGAGACACCTTGAAAAGGTGGAAGATCTAACCTTAGTGTCCCACCGGGCGTGCCAAAAACTGTTGTCGCTAAATCACTGCACCCCCCGAATGGCCAGGATGTGAATAGGACGTTCGGTGCGATTGGGACACATGGGATCACCTCTCAAGCTGTGGGACTTGGGCTCGAGATGAACCTCCGGAGAAGGCTGGCTTCCTCTTCCTAAACTAAGTGCTGTACTACTCCTAGTGTAACAAAAATGATTATCTAGTCCTATGCTAACATTTTCATGGGGTTTTAGGGAAAGAGATTTACAGAAATGAAACTATACTAGGGATGGTGATGCACCGAATAAAGGGTGTCTTCAGATTCAGGAAGGGTTAATTTGAAGAGGGTGTGTGCACCACAGGTCAACTTTACGTACTGCAACTTAGAGAGGGTACATGATACCAGAGACTAAGAGACACACATTCCCTTGGTTAAACTGTATCAGACTGAGAAATATACCAGTTTCCCAGCGAAGAAGGATGAACTCAAGAAGGGTGAATAGACACCACAACTCAACTGCATGCAATACTCCACCACTCGATAAGCACAGAACTCCAAGAACCTGCAATAGAAACTTAAACTTGCACAGTGTACCTGCAAGTATGAGAAAGGCACAAAGAAGCATAGAAGGATGAAAGGACCGAGATTAGTCACAAAACACACACTTTTATTGCTTCAATAACATGCACAATGCATCATACATTTAGAAGAGGCAATAGTTGCCATTACAGTCTTGAAGAGGAGGCTTGAAAGTTCTCTCAACACACAAGAACAACTTGCAGAAGAGAGAGGATTTTTGAAAAGTATACACTCGCCTGAGATATCTAACTGTCCAACTTGTCTGAACTGTTGGAACCCTTTGAAATGAGCTTCCAACTTACATTTATAGAATAATATATGAGAAAGAAGAGGAAATGGTCATAATTACATTCCTAAATTGAAGGCCCATGATGTATTTATTGCAGTTAGTTGAACTACCTGAGAAGGTTCCATCATGGGTCATTAATTTCCTGATGACCAAGTCTTCTCAATTAATTAAAAGAATATTTAAATAAAATATTTAAATAATAATAATAAATATTATTATTAAAATATTTAAATAAAAATATTAATTTAATTAACATAATGTTGGGACCCCCCCCGTTGACCCCGTTTGACTTGAAGAGGAGGGGGGTCCATGTGGATAGAATCTGCACATAGCCAAATTTGATGAGCTTCGAATCCTCTAACTCGGTATTGCACTCGATTTTTGACCCCCGCACCAACTCTTTCCTCGTCTTGGCAATCGGGCCCTTTTGCATTGAGTCCTCCGAATGGTGGACTATCAAACTTGATTCTTATCATTTCACTCTGTTAACTCGAAACCATTTATGCATTCCTCGTTCAAACTTCATGAAACATCACCACGAGCTCCCAACTGATTCGACCTGGCTTTGTTTTGCATATCAACCTCAAGCACCCGGTCTCAACTCGGACTCTCACATGTCTATGTACCGAGCTCATATTTACCATCCTGCACATCTGATTTCCTTACTCCCTGAACAACAATGGGTCTATGCTCATTGGTTATAAACTCAAGCACTAGCTCATGCATTGAGCTCTTCTTTGATTCGGTCGATCTCTCGAGCTATTCTGTGCTTTGTATCTGCGGGAAATATCAAGATTTGTTCGATCATGTTCACATTTTCACGCCTCTAAGAATGGTTTTACCACAATGATCACGGTTCTTCCTTATCATATAACACTTGTAGTAAGAATGTTTAGCTTTGCCATAATAAGCACAATTTGTACCTTCCAAAGGATGAGAAAATGCCATTATTAATAAAGACCTAATGCTGCCATGATGATGACACAGTCTCATGCCCATAACATGTCTGATAGACACCCTAAGACTGACTTTTTGGCCAAAGAGCCCTTGGTATTTTTTGGCAGTGCACCCGGAAATCTCAGCTCCAATTGACAATTATGCTACTATTGGAACCTATGGCATAGGTAGCCGTGAGCTATACAATATACTCATTTTTTCAGAAACTAAAAAGATCTTTTATGTTACAATTTGCAACACGTGAAATAAGCTCTTCAAAAAAATACATTGAACAACAGGGGCAGCCAAGAGGACCTTAAAAAAAATGTACAGTAACAACCATATGAATTCTTCCTTAGTCGCGGATCAAAGCTAATAGAAATAAAGCTAGATAAAACTAGCTTGAAACTGCAGTATATCGTCCATTGTTTAAAAACAAGCTTCTCTGAATCTGGTAAAAGAATACTTTTATTGTCTGATTGGACGTATCTAATGGAAGGGTATAAATATTGCCTGCTGCACACAGAGTTTCTCAAAGAGACCATTTACGAGTGACAGAGATGTGAGTCGTGACATACAAAACGGCCGACCAGGTATTTCAGAGTTGACCTTCGCATTCGTTTCGTTTCTAGGAGAAGGAATGCTGAGCAATATGAATCGTTTCATTCTGCACCGTTTCAAAACTTCATCTCCTGGTTCGGGCAAACTTTATGAAGCCTTGAATGGCGTGACTCCAATCTATCATACACGGCAGTGAATGTTTGTTTCCTGCAACTGCCCACTGGAGGCGCTGAAAACGACTTCTACTGTATTGCAACATGCATGCTGCCTGTGATCTCCATGCACTCGCCGCTCCACTCGGCATTTGACTCGTTCCTCCTGGCGATCCGCACAAAGACTCGGACCTGTTTAAACGGCCTGTGCGGAAAATCTCATGACGGATTGCCATTGTAATATTTCCGCTTGGCAATTGATCCGATTTCTCCCCTACGTGGAGGTTTGATCATGGTTTGCCAAACCAATATTTCCACGCTTGGCAGTTTGACCGGATTTCTCCCCTTTTTTGGCAGTTTGATCCAATTTCTCCCCTATACAGAGTGAACAGCATGGCTCTCCATCCCGAAATTTCCACTTGGCGGTGCTGCTCCTTATTTCCCACGTCCGGAATCGGCCAAATTACTTCACGGGCCCCGGCCTTAGCTTTGCCACGCAACCTTGGCAAGATAGTAAAATATTTCCCATTTGCGGGATTACCTACTCAGTCTGCCATGATCGTGCTCCCGATTTTTCCTCCTGCCGAGTTTTGAAATAATCCTGATTCATCAGATTTGAGGATAACATTAACTCTCACTGCAAACATTTAAGCTGTAGCTTGTAAGGTGTGATAATTTCAACAGAATCATTTATGCCTACCAACTTAGTGACTTTTGAAGATGCTCATATAATTGCAAAGCAAATTGTGCCTCATGAATATTCTGATATGAAACAGTTATACCTCTATGAGATCTGCTTCCATGAACTACATCGTAAAACGAGTAAGATCTCGATAGAGAATTTTTGTAATAAATTTCCTCAGGTTTCCTGGTAACACTCTCACTGTCACTTAATCGATTTTCATAAAAATATCTTGAAGGAAAATCCCGAATTTGAGGATGCATTCGATGCTGATCAGATAAATACATAGTTGGATGACCCGCTTGTTGGAAGAGCTCAAAAAGGCTTCTGCTATACTGCAACATGTCAACTGCCTGTGCACCAAATGCTTGGCCGAGGAAGGTCTGAACACCATTATAATTCACAGCTCTTTTTAAGATGTCGGTTTGACTCAATTTTACATTGGTATTCGATGGTGCTTATACTTTCTTCCTGGGTTGATAGAGTCCTTCCATTATGTAATTACAAACCCGAGATTCAATGATGTTGAACCTCCCATATCTGCATAATTTCATATCATCTCGGTCAAACAAGATAATTCTCCCAAGTGGTTGGTCGAGCACTGTCTCAATGGATTAAACCTGGCATCATGTTGACTTTGACTCTCCCTGACTTGGCCTTCAGAGCTTTTTGCATCGATCTCCACCGAGATCCTTGTACAGTTCCTTTCATTCGTCAATTTTCAACGAGCTATATTTTGCATTAACAAGACCATCGTCGAGCTCTTACAACTGAGAGTCTCCACTGAGATGATTTCTGAGATGACTATCAATTTGACACCGGGTTCTTTATCAACTCGACCCTGAACTCTTCACTGAGTCGAGATCAACTGGGTGCCTTTCGATGCTAGGTGATCTCTTCATATGCAATTTAGGAATTATTTTTTAATTATTGCATCTCGATAATAACCGAAGGTGGGTTCCTGGGACTATTATTTTATTTTGAACGTGATAGGACCCCGTTGTCCAATCTTGCCAGGTGTGCAAAATTGGATAACAATGATAATAGATGCTTAGAGCTTGGTCCTTTATTTTGGTCACATAACTTTGTATTTATATGTTTCCCTTGGTTGATTTTCACGATTGAAAATTGGAAGGCCAAACCATAAGAAAACAGGATGCCCAAATGATAAAAGAGACCCAAAAGAAGTGAGTAATATAGAAAAGGGCCAGGGGGCTCCTAGAGGGGATGAGGGAACCTAAGAGTTGGTGTCCAAATTCATTAAAAATAAACAAGTAAAGTACTGAATGGGTTGTAGGGTGTAAAAGACCATAAAAAAGACAATAAACAAAGAAAAGAGGCCAAATATAGCTGTCAATTACTATTTTTCTTACTTAGGAATCATATGAATGTTGGTATGCTTCTGGGATTTAGAAATTTACCCAAGTGCGTGTATTTCATGTCTATAGTATGTTGATCCCATAATCTACAAATACCACACCAAGTTATTTCAGTCATGGATATATTACTAGAAGAATATTTTTCTAAAGAGTGTCATCTAATTGATGGCAAGCTCTTTTAGTCTTTCTCTAGATATGGACAATATGTATTAGTATGTCCCTCTGTGTAACACACTGTGCACTAATTGGATTTTTTGTCTTATATTGTTCTTTGGTGGTGAATTTGTTTCTAATGTTCTTCTTGTCTTTGGATCTCCTATGTCACAATTTTAATTTAGACCAACTCTAACTGTACTCTTTCTAACTCTGTCTTAATTTAATTTTCTCCTTCTCTCCTCCAAGGTTGTGCTTCTAACCTTATAGCCATTTCTATGGCATCTGAGGATACTTGTAAATGTTTCTCCATCTAAAGATGCTATGAGGTAAGATAATATTCCCAAAGTGAACCATTCATTTCTTTGTTTATCTTCTCAGAGGTTCTTTTAACCTTATTGTAATGTTAGTTGAATCGATAACTGAATTCATTGTACCATGGTTCATCTTATTTTTGAATTGATTCTCTCATTTTACCAACTCTTTTTGTAGGTGCATTAAGGAAAGTGAAAATCTGTCTTGAATTATTTTTCTATTAGCATCCCAAGTATTTATTGTTTATGAATGTTATTTCTTCATGTACCATCATATTGTATCCTCTCTTAATGTTCCTTTGAAGTCATATATATTGGGCTGTAGAATATGTCACATTTGTTGTATTCTTCTAGTATGATTCTAGAATAAATAGGTGTTCATCTGCATCCTTTGCATATCTTTTTCGAATAATGGACAGCTAGATATTCTAGAGCCATTCTTCTAACTACTTGAGGATTTTATTGATACTGAATGGGTGGTTTCTGCTTTTGAGGTTTCAAATTTTTGTTTTGATCGACTAGATTTTTGTGGATTTCCTTTCCTTCATTTATATATTTTAACTTCAATATAAAAATAAAGTTATCTTAATAACTCTCGTAAATTATCTCGCAATATCTTCTCTTTTATTACTCTATTCTTGCAATTTGTTGAATCTGTCCATCAAAATTTCTTCTTCTTGTAGTTTTCTAAGTAGTGTGTGAAGCGAAACATAGAATGGCGTCCGATTCCAGGGGGTCATCTCATTTTGGTACTAGTATTGAAGGTTAGGGGGACACATATTTTATTGGAGACTTTTTCATAATTATCCTTCTTCCACAAATAATTTTCATCCCTTTAACATATCTTAACCTATAATTTTCTTCTAATCCGAAAAACCCTTCATCACTTCTCCTATTTCTTATTTCTCTTTTCTACTTCTTCTGTATCTTGGTTCCTCAGAGCTATACTTTTGTTTTATCCTTCTCTTGTTGTTATGTTTTTATTTTCTCCTAACTCCTTAATTAGTTATTATGATCTAATAACCTATTCTTCTTCTTCACCTTTCTCTGTAATCAGTAATGGATCTTATTTATTTGATTTTTCCCATTCTTTTGCTCCTAATATTTATTTAAAATCATGGTTTTATTTTATCTACTAACTTATGTAAATCCTTCATTAATATATCTTGTTGCTGATAAAAAATGAGCGCTATATTCTATTATATTATGAGAAATTGTCCCACAGGAATCTATGCGGGGTAATCAAAATTTGTTGGTCTCCACTTTGTGTGGGAATTATATCAAGACTCTGAACATCTACCCTCCATTTCCATGAGGTTTCCAATTATCTGGCCCTCACTCTTGAAGTGGGGCTTATCTTTCTTATCCTACTTGTCTAGAACTCTAATTTAATTTTTATTTTCTTTCATTTAACTTCTTGATCCGTTCTTCGCTTGCTAATCTCTTGTTTTCTGATATTTTTCTCTAACTCTTTCTTATCTACGGCTATTATAGCCCTCTCTTCTAACCTCCTCATCATTATTCCTGTTTTGATTTAGTTAGTAATTATCCTAATCAACCTAATCCACTTTTTTTCAATTGTGTAATTTGTTTTTTTTTTATTTTCTTCATGTCATCCTATTTCTTATGTCCTAATCATCACCCCATCAGATTTGATTGGTTATGTATCTAGGATTTTCCCCCTTCAGGTACGCCATCCCACGGTGATTTTCCCCTAAAGGAACTTTTATGTGCTTATAAATAATCCCTTTTCCACTAGTAAAATATTGATTAAGAAAGGATACTTGTATAAATAAATATTCATTTGGATTCGCTTAGAACTTCATCTTTCTTGTGCTCAAAACTTAGTCTAACCCTGGATCGCCTAAGTGATAATATATGAATATAGTCTAGTTTCAAACAAGTATTTAATTACTCTCATCCAAGGTTTTTCAAGATATCTGAGTGTTTTAAAATTTTCTAGAGTCCACTCGAATGGTTACCTTAAGTGCATATGTGACCACTCTGTTCTTTTTGCGTGTGATAAAATATAATGAAAAAGTAAGTGTGGAAATTGAGAGCTATAATTCTTCTACTTTACTCTCCAAATAGGTCAGCTTCAGTTCCTTTGTAAGATGTTTTAAGTCTCTTTGCCTCTCCTTTAATGAATATGTCAATTTATTTTTCCCACAAATCCTCAATATCTATGTTAACACATTGGTTTACAATATCCTGGTGGTGAAATTTTTCCATACATCTCGCTTAACAAAAGGAACCTGAGCTCAGAACACCAAAATGTTGACCTTTTTAAGCCTCAACAATAACATGAGGGTTAAGAAAATTTCTCCTTTTTGTTAAGGATGTGTACAGGGAAAGATAATATAAATTCAAATATATAAACATAAAGGAATGTAATATAGAATAATTGATAATACACATTGCATCAACCATCAGTTTTTATTCATATCTCAAGATAAATTACATTAGTCTCTTACACACTTCTCATGTCTCTTGGATCTCCCCCCTTCATGTACGCAATCCCATGGTTTCTCTCCCTTAAAGTAACTTTTATGCACTTCTAATTAATCCTTTTTCCACTAGTAAATATGGATTAAGAAAGGAAATTATTTAATAAATATTCCTCTGGCTTCACTTAGAAATTAAACTTTCTTGTGATAAAAACTATTCCAACCATGGATCGCCAAAGTGATAATATATGAATCTAGTGTAGTTTCAAACAAGTAGTTAATTTAATCTTGTCTAAGTTTTGTTTAAATTCTTTGAGTGTTTTAAAATTTTCTTGAGTCCACTCGAATGGTTCCCTTCAATGTAAACGCGACCACTCTTTTCGTTTTGCGTGTACTAAAATGCAATGCCAAAATAAGTGTGGAAATTGAGACTAGAATTCTTCTTGTATTCTCTAAATAGGTTAGCTTTATCTCCTTTGTAATATTATTTAAGTCTATTTTCTTCTCCTTTAATGAACATATCAATTTATTTTTCCCACCAATCCTCAATCTATGTTATTGCTAATTTCTAATATCCTGGTGGTGAAAGTTTTTCAGAAATCCGCTTAACAAAAGGATCTTGGGCTCAGACACTAAAATGGTGACCTTAGCCTCAACGATAGCGTGAGGCTTAAGAAGTTTTTCATTTCATTAAGGACGTGTAAGGAAAAGATAATATAAATTCAAATAGATGAACATAAATAATGTAATATGACATAAATTATTATACACATTACATCAACCATCACTCTTTATTCATTCTCAAGATAAATTACATTAGTCTCTTACACACTTCTCATATATTTCTCATATACAATGATCTCTCTCCTTTTCTATTACATACTCTCTATATTCTCCTACATAATATATTATTTTGATTAAGTATGATACATATTGTTTTCTTATAAAATTATCCAAAATCACTTCTTTTGGTCGTGAATTTGTTGGCTCAAACCGTACTCTATTTCTTATTTTCTTATTGTTACGGATCTGAATAGACTTTTGCGGCTTTATCCTATGTTTGAAAAATCTTCCACTCATCCATGGATTTCTTCAGTATTCAATGGATTTTTCTTCTATCCATGACTTATTCCTCTGTCTCGTGGGTTATTCTCAAAATTGATTAAGAACCCTATTAAAATAATGGATGCACAAAGTGGGTGGGGAGAGTGTAAAAACCATTTTAATGTCAAATATTTAAGACTTTGTGGTAAAATATTAGTAATCAAGATGTCATTAGAAGCATAATATAAGAAAAGAACATGGAATGCATGAAGATGCTTAGCGAGATCCACTTTTACGCCATATATATATATATATATATATATATATATATATATATATATAATGTAGGAGTAACAAAACTAATAGGTAATATATAAGAAACCATTTCAGGTGCAAGTGGATTGTGAAGTAACTATGTGGAATCCATAGTGTGATAAGAAGTAGATGCACCTTGTTGTAATTGTAAAATTTGTGCTTTTATAGTATAAATAAGGGTTTCAAGAGCTTGTGTGCTAGAAGAGGATACATGCAAACTATGAGGGGTGTATTTGGGATGTTTATTAATAATTATGGGTGTAGGAATATACATAGATAAATTTTACATTGATAGATGAGGTGCACCCAAATGTGTGGGCACCATGGATATTGGAAAAACGTTTTTGGTAAAGTGGAAGAAGGTTGGGGTTTCCTAATAATGTACTCTTCAACAAAATTCTGATCATGAGCCAACATATTAGCAAGAATAATATTAATGATAGGATCAATGTGGTGAGAATTTTGATGAAGTTGTTTACCAAAATTAGACACATGTTGTACTTGATCATTATCCACAATGTTATTATCATCATGGGAAACATCATCAAATTGAATTTAAAAATGATGCAATGGGACCTCATTAGATTGGTCAAGGATGGAACAAATGCTAGCAATATGCATTAGAGATAAGGCCATGGAATTATGATGCTTGAAAATAGGAGGAAAATGCTCGAGATTCTCAATGGGATAATTGGAAAGCCAAACACTAGACTCGAAGGGAGTACAAGTAAAACATGTGCACTTTAAATTGATATAAGCCAATAAGGAAGCAACAACAAAATTTCCCCATGGGTATTCAAGGTTGGCATATCAGTATGCCTAATACACAAGGAATATATCCTAGATTAGGTTAATGATCCTATCAAAAGTGGGTTCACCAAAATGTTTAACCTTTAATTAAATTTTAGGTCAATTGGATTAGGTTTTATATTAGACATGTGTTGATTATAGATCTTACAATAATGTTATAGTATAAATAATATCTTAGATTTATAAATCAGATTAGATAGAAAGAATATAACATATACCCATAAACCAAACATATAATTGAAAACATGAAACGAATGTATAGAGACACTTAGCTGATTATAGATGAATTTTAGAGAGAGATATGAGATTATACACTACTGAAAATGGGTGATCTAAAATTGAATGACCTTTGGAACTGGAACTGTGACTCTGAATCTACATGGGCAAGATTCATAAAAGATATCAAGACTATACCATATGATTCTAACCAAACTATACGGTCTTGGACCGAATTTGAATCGTCTCTTGTATTGTTTTGTGGTGTTTGAATTCCTAGATTTATCTATAAATGTCAAACCCTAGTTTTCACACATATAGTGAGTCTCTTTGAATGGGTTGGTTATCATCTCAAAAATTATCCATAAATGAATATTCCTAGAAAACAAACATTAAAAGAGTTGTGGGAATTTCTATGAACTATTGATGTTGGAGCTACCATAAGGATGCCTCAAACTATATGTCATTCTCCACCTAACATGTGATATCTAGAAGATCAATTATACTTGGTATTTTCTTTGACAATTGTAGACACCTAAAATCCACTTATACAGATTTTAATGCTAAGATTGCACTAATTATCCTCTTTCTCGTCATTTCTGTAGATAATTAGTGCATTTTTTCCGCTAATTATCTAACATTCTTTTTCATATGCATTAATTAATGACGTTTAGTTAACTAATTAGCCTATTCCTATTATTAAGGATGATCAATTAACAACATTTTGTTAATTAATATCCACTTCTACTTGGGTTAATTATTTATTGTTAATTAATTATACTCGCAACTCTAAATCAATAAATTACCATTTATTGGATCAAATTCCTCTCTTACATCTCAGCAAATCATAATAATTTTCCTCTAATTAAATTCTATAAGCTTACATGTACCTATTATTTAATCACCTTTGATTAATTAAAACATCCCCCAACTCCCATGACTTATTAATGACAAATTAAACTCTTCTAAATCAAGATTACCTTTTATAAAGCAACCTTATCCATTCCTAATCTTGTTTTATCTTTATCCCACATTCATCAATTTTCTAGTCTTTCCTCTTCAAGCAAGCTATATAAATAACCCTCCTTCTTACCTTTCTTATTATACCATGCTTTGAATAGTGCAAACGATAAGCATTTTGATCTTGAGCCATTATCCATTTGTTGGAAATAGCTTCTCCATCTTGCATCCTTTCACTCAAAATTGAGTAATATGGAAAGATCTGAAATGGCCTTATAGCCATTCTTGGTGAGATTCCATTCTCAATCCTTAATGATCAAACAAAAATCCACTTTTATTGCTTATGTTCTTCATAATGTTCAAATGGTTTAAGTTAGCAATCACTAGAGAGCCAGGAAATAGCTTAGCATGTAGTTTCATTTTTGCATTGAAGAAGCATTTCCTTTAAGCTCTTATTCTTGATGGTTCATTGTTTAATCAGCATTTTATTTGTGAAGCTATGTAGATATTAGTTTTAATTTATATCTTAGTTAATAAAACATGAGCACATATTTTTCATGCCTTGGTGGGACTTACTCCCATTGTCCCTTTGCACTTAATTTCAAGTTTTTGTAGTTAAATTTGAATTTTGGTTACTAGCCCTCTTTTTTGCATATATTAACATAACTTGTTTTTCTCAACTTATTTTGTTGAGTTTGTCATGTTTTGAGTATTCCTTGTAGGTATAAAGGAGGTGAAGTATTCTATCAAAATTGGATCTTGATGGGAAAATTTCAAGATTTCTCCATGTTTTCATTTTTAGAGCTTACTTTTTCAACATTCTACATGTTGAGTTTTGTTCAATTTCTTAAAAAATATTAAATTCTTGAGCATGTAGGTTAGTGTTTGATAATGTTGAGTCTTCTATTTACATATTAATGTGGTGGGTTGCTGTCAAAATTGAATCTTGGTGAGAAAATTTGAATATTTCATCCATGTTTTCATTTTTAGAGCTTACTTTTTCAACATTCTACATGCTAGTTTTGTCAATATCTTGAAAATGTTAAGTTTTTGGTTGTGAATGTTAATGTTTGATAGTATTGAGTATTTTATTTACATTTTAATGTGGGGGGTTTATCTAAAATTGAATCTTGGTGAGAAAATTTCAAGATTTCTTCATATTTTCATTTTTAGAGCTTACTTTTTCAACATTCTACATGCTAGTTTTGTCAATTTCTTGAAAATGTTAAGTTTTTTTATCGTGAATGTTAATGTTTGATAGCATTGAGTCTTATATTCATATATTAATGATATTTTTTTTTCAAAATTGAATCTTGGTTGGAAAAATGTGACCATTTTACATATTAAGGGACATTTTTTTGACATTTTTTGGGTACATGTTAAGTGCATACCCATGAGCATAAGAGCATATGTGTAACCCATCTTCCTAGAGGCCATAACGTTTGCTCCCGAAACTATGAAATTACTCCATGTTTTTTTATTTGGAAAGGTATTGAAGTGAATTATGCAATGAAAACAATAAATTTATGATTTATACGTATAGAAATCTACAGGTTTTCCCTTTATTGTAAAACTAGTCATTTTCTAACATGTATAATGTTTTAATGAATGTTGTATTTCCATGCTTTACTTGATTTAGACCAAATCTTGTGTATGTATCTTCTCTTACACCTTTTGGTGATCTTGAGAATCAGAAACAACTTTTATCTCTATCTTTTTAACATTTGGATTAAATTAGAAATTTGATTATTCATTTTGCTTAAGGGAATGAACCTTTTACAAAGCACTTTTTTATGGTCCTTCGATTTGAAGTTTTTCCATTTCTATCTAATTGGGATAAAGTTTTGTGTATGCTCTTCTCTTGTACCTTAGGGTGATCTTGAGAATCAAAAACAACTTTAGTCATTCATTTTCTAACATTTGGTTAATTAGAAACTTATGGTCATTTGATTTGAAGTTTTCCATTTTCTATCTAGTTTAGTTAAATTTTATGTATGCTATTCTCTTGCATCTTAGGGTGATATTGAGAATCAAAAGCAACTTTAGTCTTCATTTTCTAACATTTGGTTTAATTGGAAACTTCATCTTTAATTTTTGGCGTAAGGGAATGAACATTCATCAAGCTTTTTATGGTTCATTAATTACAAATCTTTCCTTTACTTTTTAGTTAGATTATTTGTTGTGTATTCTCTTCTCTTGCATCTTTATATGATCTTGAGAATCAAAAATCAGCTCCTGATCCCCTAATTTAAATAATGTGATTTGCTTGGAGAACTACTAACACTTGAGTACAGGACCTAAAAATGTTTGTCTAAATGATTAGGAGTTTTGAAACAAAATAAAAATGCAACTACACGTGTAGGTTACAGGTTGCCAAACGGTGTAACGAATTAAACCAAATTAAGTCTAAAAGATTAAAAAACACACCACATTTATAAACACTTGTATTTGACAGGTTCAGATAAGGGTACGCCCTGTCTGCTTAAAACTAGGACATAACCCCTTTGGCATAAACCTTAAGTATAGAACAATGCGGAGTGGTCCTAGGAACCCCAAAGTAGTCCACGTAAGAGGGAACCTTGTGGACAGAAATGGTAAGTGCTTCAATACACCTACTTGAACTAGTTATACACTTTTTGATATTTAGCATCAAATTTATTTATATCGTGACCCCAGTGAGAGTACATGATGGGAATGCATTTATTATCTCACTATGCTTAAAGGGGGGTAAAGTAAAGTTGGGATAATCCAAGAATAGTCAGTGTGAAACTTTCTTGGAAAACTAAGCTCACATCTTAGATAATTTTGTGACACATAGTTGAGTGAACAAACTAGGACATTCATTCATTCCTTTGGAGCCAACTTGACCAAATCGTTGTTGTAAAGAGCCAACATTCATCACGAAACGTTGTAAAGCAATAGATTTTCAAAAAAAAATCACTCGCCCTAAGGCGAGGCAAAACTCTGTCAAAGTGACACAAACATTTTTCATCCCCACTTGTACTACTTCCTTCGACTTTCTTTTGACACTTTGTTTGATCAAAAGAGGAGTGACCACACATGTGTATTGCCAACTGATGGTGTCACCCAATTTTTATGTCTATTTATTCTCATCCATGTTTTCAATATGGGTTTGTTAAACATCTAAAGTGTGTGGGCACATGTACTCATATCATTGGTAACCATTTTGATCTTGATACCCAAGTCAAGATCGTCAATCACAGTTAGGCTTGGATCCATCACCTTCACTCTCCTTTGAATTGTTATCTTATTTATATTTTGTCACTACAATTTTGGTATTTACGTCTTGTTTCTTGTAAACTTGACCTAGAGTGTTCTATATTGTGATGTTACGCTATATACATCTTTAAAAATTCCCTGGGTATACTCTATCCTTTAGTTTGATTTCAATTACTACCTCGATTTTGAAAAGTATTGAGTGTTACCTAGTTGTTGCACATTATATCAATATCATCTTCGATATTAATACCTTACTTTTTTCACAAAGTTTGGTTAACATATCTTAGTAGTATTGTTGTGTCATTCACATATTCGTAACTACCACTTTTTTTGAGCATATAGGTCTTGATTGGACTTCAAGATCACTTTTAGTATACTTTGTTTGAGAAATCACATTAACCTTATTGTTAATTACTTACGCCTTGTTCATTTCTTTGAAGTTGACATAAGTGGTGACATTTTGTTAATCATCTTGATGTCGACCAACTATCATTTGACACAAATTAGACATTAGGAAGTAATTCCTTGTAGATCGACTTTGTGTTAAAAAAAACCTTGCTTGATTATGTCCTTGTGATTATTTATCCATTTTGACTTATCTCATTTCTATGAAAATCACTTTCATCCATTTTGATCCTCTTTATCATTCTTGTTTTTATCCTAAATTCATGGTCATTTTTTATCATATCTTTCAAGTCTTAGAAAAAGTGGTGTCCTGTCAAGAAATTTTGAGCTTGCATGGTTGTTCTTTGTGAAATCATTCACCTTATAGTATCCTTATATGTTACTAAGGAGAATCCTTGATCGAGTCCTTTGATTCTTTGAAACCTCACAAACTTGTTGTATAAACCTTGTTGGATTGTTGATCTTGTGTTATCATGATGTATGTTTTTCTTAGTATCCCTTTTGGAAAATCACACAACCATCCCCCTATATGTTTACAAAATGTCTTAGTTGGTTGTCCGTTATGCTACCTAAATCGACATAAAACATTATTCATATTTGAATAATTTTGATCATACTCCTTTCATTATCTAGGTCTAGGCATTTAGCACCCAGTGACACATGCCAACAATGATTTATTATCACAGGGGTCCTCTTATACATACAACAATAAGGAATCAAAATTTTTGCAGTTCACATCAAAAATATGCCCATCATGACTAAACCATGTTTGGTTCTTCGCACGGTAGAGAACCCATTTCGGGTAACTCATTCCTCACCTTCATCTCATAATCAGATGGTATGGTTTGAAAAGTTCTGATCCAAATTATTATTCAAGTGTTCCCCCTACTCTTCTTATAATTCTAATCCAAACATTTCCTCTTATTCTGAGGATTCTAATCCAAAATATTTCCTCTGACTCTTGTGATGATTCAGATCTAAACTACTATTCAAATTCAACTAATTCAACTCCTAAGTCACAGTCCTCCCCTTCTTTACATAGAACCTCTATGTCATCAGTCACTTCTACTATGATTCATTAGTCATCCTCTAAATATCTTCATGTCACCAAAAATTATCTTATTCATTCATCTAATGTGACTCATATATGAGTTACGGTCCTCCTATATCTTTGTAGGACCTTCTATCAGCATACATTTAATATGCAACTCTTTACGTCACGGTCCTCCCCTTTCTTCATAGGACCCCTTTTATTAGTCACCTCAACGACATATTCTTCCTTTGAAGATACACTGTGACTCTAAATCTCCTTCTAATCAAACATCTAAGCTGACAATTCTATGAATCGCGGTCCTACATCTTTCTTCGCAGGACAAATCCTGATATTATTCATCCACAATGTGATTCTTGAATCACGGAAACCTATCCCTTTCAATTGCAAGATCTTCTTCTGCTCACAAGACATATCACCCCCATTATATTTCATCTCTTGGAGTCATCTTATTCTGATCAGATCATCGTGTGACATATTCTAAGTATTCCACACGATTTGAACCTCTTTCTTCCAATCAACCCATGATGGTTGATCAAGGTTTAGACTCATATGGACTTAATCCTACTACTTTACAGATGAAGAATACCATCGGGGTATTAGGTAAGGTCATACGACCACCTTACTGTCTACTCACTGAGATCATCTAGCACCCACATATTCTTCATCCCCCATGTGCATCTTCTTCAACTCACGGGTTCATCATTGGATAACATCTTATAATTATCTCCACACCAATTGAACCTGCTTTCTTCCAGATCAGACCTCCAGAGAAAGCTGGTTCTTGCTCCAACAACTACATACCACAATTTACCTCTAATTCAGGGGAAACTGAACTATTCTAATCTAACCTTCCAAGGCATTTAGGGAGAGGGCATGCATCAAGATGAATTCCTACACTAAAGCGGTAGATACATGAGAAAAGGATTCTCTGTATACACTTTTATTTGTCCATATATTGATGAGAAAAAGGTTGATTCCTTTTATGCAACATAAACATGGATGGACAGAGCCTCATATCATGCAACTTGATCCTCCTCTTATTCTTCCATCTCCACATTTTTCATTATGTGATGAAACTCCTGGGTATTGCATTGATCCATGGCCTTGTCATTCTCCACTGTCACACAATCACTCTTTTTCTATCACAATCATCTTATGGGGTTGACGCCAAGGATCCTGTTACATCTTTGTCAAGAGGTTTGGGTCACCCTGCTAGTATCCCTCCCTGTTGCTATTTGTGAAAGAAGACATCTTTCTATCCAAAGAAATGTCCCCCCCTATATTCTATTCTTGGGGCACATCCAATCTAGCGCCTTGTCTTCTATGTATGGGGTCAACCCCTGGAGTAGTCCATCATCATGTAAAATTCTTGGGAACCACATCCTCATTGTATGAAGATCATATTAACATAGCTATGGGTGTCACGTCCTAGTATCCCATTCTTCTTCTAACATTCTTGGGTCACCTCCTGAAGTAACCCTTCTTCCTCTATATTGGGGCCACATTCCAACTGGTAGCCTTCCATCTTTTATTTGTGGCCATCACCTCCTGGTAGCCCATATTCTCTCAATTATTGGAATATATCCATTTCATCCATCACATTAAAAAAAATGACCAATAGAATCTTGTAGGCAATCCTATCATCAGATTTCTCATATCAATATCTAGAACGTGAAAATATGAGTTCTGGATCGAAAGATATGGCGATTTGAAGATTTAGGGCAAACAAGTCAAGCCATTAGCTTATCGACGAGCAAACCCAGTTTGAATATTTTTACCCGTTAAGTCTAAGATGAATTTTTACCGAAGATTTTCCCCAAATCTCCGCAACAACTCAAATGGATTATAAAATGTCAAGAATCAAATTTTGATGGTGGGTATGGGTAGCACACCAACATACCCATCAAGTATGGTGCAAAGTGTGACTGAAACCTATGGATAGGGAATTTTCTAAGCTCCTTCACTTTTACGAAACGCCATGTTTCTGGGAAAAAATCACAATCATTTGTTGAGTGTGAGCTCACCATGATCATCAAGATTGCAGATAATATTACACCTTGATCACGACAAATGCGTCCCTTAGTATACTTTTGTCAAAGAAATTGTGAACATCGTTGTTGCATCCTATCACGTAGAGTGACATATTTCATCCCGATAACCATCAAAAATAAAAAAATCATAAAATCAGTTCAAACCGGCCGATTCGCAAAAAATGAGAAAACATTTTGTCCCTGGCTGTCAAAAACAAAATCAAAGGTACAAAGACTCAGAACATTTACAATCAGGTATCGGTTGTTTCGCACAGAATTTCATGTCCCAGACATCCTGATGTTACTTCTATCTTTTCAGGACCTCTTGAGAAACAAATAAGGGTCTAGGGCTTAGGAGGAATACCTATTGAGTGTTGGCCCCAAGCTTGGTGCAACATACCACAGTACGACCCGAATCATTCCTGATTGTGAAGATGCTCCTTAAAATTGTCATGGGAAGGACTTACCTGTAAATTAAGAATGCATTTTCTCAACTTGTTGGGATTTCTTGTTGGATGGGACAATAAATGAGGGAACTGCCTTGGGCCCCCCAAGAAATACTATGACTTCCTTTCGAAGGCCTCGAATCAGTTCCCTTACTTAATACGGGAATTAATAAAAATGATAATAAAGCAAGCTATTGCGAAATTACCTTGAGGGTGAATTTTGGGATAACAATTAATCTAGCAAATTATGAGCAAGGATTCTCTTTATGCTTTGATGAATTCACATATTGTGAAGAAAAGGTTGATTCCTTTTATTAAGAAACAGAGGAAGAGACTCAGATAATGCAACTTGATCATCCTCTTATTCTTCCATCTTCACATTCTTCATTACACAATGAAACTCCTGGGTCTTCCACTAATCCATGTCCTATCTTCTCATCACCCAATCAATCTTTGTATATGATAATTCATCAATCACAATCTCTTATCGGGTCAACACCAAGTATCCCCTTCATCTTCATCCAGGTGTGGGTCACCTTCTAGTAGCCCTCCCTATACTATTTGTGGGACATTTTCAAGTAGTCCATTATCTTCTATTCTTGGGGCACATCCAAGTAGCCCCTTGTCTTCTATGTATGGGCCACCCTTAGAGTAGTCCATCATCTTCCATTATTCGTCCACATCCTAGTAGCCCATCATCTTAAATCTATGGGTTACATCTTAGTAGCCCTTTTTCTTCTATTATTTAGCCACATCCTAGTAGCCTTTCATCTTCTATTCATGGCTCACCTTCTGGTAGCCCCTCTTCTTCAATTCTCAGACCATGTCCTTTTCTTACATCACATTATTATTCTATCAATGATTGTGGAAAGCCCACCATCATTCCTCACATTCCTCCCATCAATTCTAAATGTACACGTTCTTCTCCCACTTCTTGGGATTAGACAAGTCACACATTAGCTTATAAAAAACTAGACAGGTTCTTAATCAAGCCAAGATTAAAATATTGAAGAGATCCAAAGTCCTAACAACTTAAATGATCATAAAATCCAAAATCAAACACAATTCCAGAATGCACACCAAAAAACCCATACAGTATGGCACAAAGTGCTGGAAACCCTATGGATAGGGAACTCAAGCTCCCACATATGAAACACATGTTTAAAAAAAAATCAGAGTCATTTGTTGAGTTTATAATCACCATGACCATGGAGATTGGGGATAATATAACTCTTGATAAACAAACGTGCTTAGTCTCCCTTATCAGGGAAATCAAAAACATCATTTTTGGATCTTATCATGTAGAGTGACATGGTTGGTCCCCAATCTCCCAAAACAATAAAAAATTCTAAAAATAAAAATAAAAATAAAAAATACAAAAATGAGAAAAACATGAAAAAAATCAATAGGGCGTACTAAGATCAAACATTGCAATTAGGTAATGCATATGCATGGATGTTATTTCTTCCCTTTCTTTCATATTCCTCTACAAGTCATCTTCCATTTTCATCCCTTCAATGATATTTTGGTTAGTTTATTTTGTACACATTTTTTGACATTTATCTCTATGGTATGTGTTTGACATTGGTATTTCATCACCTTGGTAAATTAAAGAATGACTAACCTCTTAGAGACCCTATCACTATCTACATATAATAAAATTATTGGGAAGAATTTTTGGGAGTATTTGTTAACACTAGCCAATGTTGTCATCACAATTACTTCCACATATTTCCATTAATCCATCAGTGGTTCTTAATCCCTTGTCAAACAAGAGAGCTGAAATAAGTTTTGAGAAAGCAAAAGAATCAAAATCAACTAATCAAAAAGTAAAAGCCAAAAACAAAAAGCAAATTGATATATATAACTCTCTCTTGGGGTATTTCCAATAATATTTACCGAGGCTATGAACACCTGAATGACAATAGATAAATTTTGTGATTAGAATCGAATGCATCTCTATCGAGGCTATGGACGTCTGACTGGAAATGGAGTAATGTATGGCTCTCCTT
The DNA here is from genome assembly GCA_019776745.2 of Taxus chinensis. NCBI lineage: Eukaryota > Viridiplantae > Streptophyta > Pinopsida > Cupressales > Taxaceae > Taxus > Taxus chinensis. The sequence continues at coordinate 590,822,128 of CM034147.1, forward strand.
CCATAATCCATTCATAAATCACCTTTCAAACTAAATCATTCCTACACATTGGCTAGTGTCTTCACTTGTTGTCTATCAAATATTTCCTTCAAGAGGTAATTAATTTCCATGTGCACACACAAGATCTCGATGAGTAAATAGGATTGTATGTTACCAAGTGTTGCTTTTTGTACCTTTTTCAAACTCTTGTTTTAGCCCATGTCTTGTCTCATTATTTTTGGCTTGGTCTAATCACTTTTTCATCGACCGCCTTCTAAATATTTTCATAGCATCCTCTGTTATTAAAAATAGTTGAGAACATCCATGTGTATAGGATGTCCTCTTTGCCATGTTTTTTGATACTTTTTTCCCCTTTTAATAAGAAAATTTTCTACTTCCTTTCTCTCATGTGTTTCTTGGCTAGCTTATGCTTGGGGAATCCTTTCTCCCTCATGATTGAACCTATTTTATATTGGCCTTGATCCCACTTCAGCATGTGAAGAGTTTGCATTTGAATACTCCCACCTAATTGCTGGAGCATTTTCGCATCTTCACTTTCTTACACATATGCGTGGAATTTTTCCCTTGTACATCCCATCTATTGTAGGGGGGAATCCACGATTCTTTGTCTTCCTTACATAGTTTCACAAAACTTTGAAAATAATAAAACATTCAAATATGTTTCTAAAAAATCAAAAACAATAAAAATCATCCTACAAAACATCACTCTTTTGTTCTCACCTATTCTTGTGCTGGGACTCACATGGATCATATTGATTTACCTCCATTAACAAAGTTGGTTTGCTTACTATGTCTGTACTCTGGGGCACAATGAGTTCCTTAGTAACTGTTTCATAGTGCATTTATTTTCATAGGACCCAAGTGTCCTCCTGTTATTCCCCTTGCATGTATCATTGCTTATGGGCACTGTCTTTTAACCCTTTTCGTTAATTCACACAGGTCGGAATCAAATCTTGATAACAAAAACATTTCATTATGTTTCTCTATTAGGTTAGCTTATTTACTTTCTCGTATTGCATTGCATTATGTATGTTGCAGGGAGTTAGGCATATTTTACTTTCTCATATTGCATTGCATTTTGTATGTTGCATGGATTTGGTATCTTTAACTATGGACATTTATTCGTATATGGATTTTCATGTCATACTACACTTATGTTCATTCTTTTTAATAAGGACCGATGACATCGATCATAAGCAAAATGATGAAATAAAGTTGGTTTTTACATCTGGCAAGATGATAGCTAGATCCATCTCTTTCCATCTTCATTTTTCTTCCATATCACTCTCCTTCTCTCAACACTTTTCTTCAAAAGCGACTTGGGGCAATAGGGATCAATTATTCTACTTCTTCTATTTTGTTCTTTCATCTTTTCAGTCGTCAATCGGCCTCTTTCATCACCCCATCGTCACTCGAACGGGACATACTTCATTCGATTAATTATTTCTTCTATCTCTTCAAAAAAATTAATTTGTTTCTACTTTTCTACTATCTTTAAAGCGGCGTCACTTACGCCACCCCAAAGAGGGGAAAATGTAGACACCTAAAATCCATGCTTATGCCAGGCTTTAAGGCTAAGATTGCATTAATTATCCTCTTTCTCATCATTTCTGTAATAATTAGTGTTTTTCCTGCTAATTATCTAACATTCCTCTTTCATATTCGTTAATTAATGATACCTTTTGTTAATTAATTAGCCTTCCTATCATTAAGGATGTCAATTAACGGCCTTTCGTTAATTAATATCCACTTCTACTTGGGGTAATTAATTAGTATTAATTAATTACACTCGCAACTCTAAATCAATAAATTACCATTTATTGGATCAAATTCCTCTCTTACAGATCCCAAAAATCATACTAATTTTCCTCTAATTAACTTCTATAAGCTTACCTCTACCTATTAATTAGTCAACTTTTATTAATTAAAACATCCCCCAACTCCCATGACTTATTAATGACAAATTAAACTCTTCTAAATAAAGATTACCTTTTATAAAGCAACCTTATCCATTCCTAATATTTGTTTTACCTTTATCCCACATTCATCGATTTGCTAGTCTTACCTCTTCAAGAAAGATATATAAAGAACCCTCCTTCTTGCCTTTCTTCTTGCACCATGCTTTGAATAGTGTAAATTATAAGCATTTTGATCTTGAGCCATTCTCCATTTGTTGGAAATAGCTTCTCCATCGTGCATCCTTTCACTCAAAATTGAGTAATATGAGAGGATCTGAAATGGCCTTGTAGCCATTCTTGGTGAGATTCCATTCTCAATCCTTAAGATCAAGTACACAAATCCACTTTGATTGTTTATGTTCTTCATAGGTTCATGGTTTAAGTTAGCAATCATAGAGAGTAGGAAATAGCTTAGCATGTAGTTTCATTTATGCATTGAAGAAGCATTTCCTTTAAGCTCTTATCTTGATGGTTCATTATTTAATTAGCATTTTCTTTTGAAGCTATATAGATATTAGTTTCAATTTATAGCTTCTTCAATGCATAAATGAAACTACATGTTAAGCTATTTCCTACTCTCTATGATTACTAACTTAAATTATGAACTTATGAAGAACATAAGAAATCAAAGTGGATTGTTGCTTGATCTTAGAGATTGAGAATAGAATCTCACCAAGAATGGCTACAAGGCCATTTTAGATCTTCCCATATTACTTAATTTTGAGTGAAAGGATGAAAAATGGAGAAAATATTTCCAATAATGGAGAATGGATCAAAATCAAAATGTTTATAGTTCTCACTATTAAAAGCATGGTACAAGAAGAAAGGTAAGAAAGAGGGTTCCTTATATAGCTTGCATGAAAAGGAAAAGCTAGAAAATTGATGAATGTGGGATAAAGGTAAAACAAGATTAGGAATGGATAAAGTTGCTTTATAAAAGGTAATATTGATTTGGAAGAGTTTAATTTGTCATTAGTAAGTCATGGGAGCTGGGGGATGTTTTAATTAATCAAAGGTGATTAATTAATAGGTAGAGGTAAGCTTATAGAAGCTAATTAGAGGAAAATTAGTATGATTTTTGGGATGTAAGAGAGGAATTTAATCCAATAAATGGAGATTTATTGATTTAGAGTTATGAGTATAATTAATTAACCCAAGTAGAAGTGAATATTAATTAATGAAATTTCATTAATTAACATCCTTAATGATAGGAAGGCTAATTAATTATTGAATGGTTGTTAATTAATGGATATGAAGAGAAATGTTAGCTAATTAGTGGAAAAATTCTAATTATCATGGAAATGACAAGAAAGAGGATAATTAGTGCAATCTTAGCATTAAAGCTTGTGCAAGTGGATTTTAGGTGTCTACATTTGCCCCTCTTTGGGGTGGCATAAGTGACACCACTTAAAAGATAGTAGAAAAGTACAAAAAAATAATTTTTTTGAAGAGACAAAATAAAAAACAATAATAGAATGAAGGACCCCCTCTCGAGTGTTGATGGGGTGATGAAAGAGGGCGATCGATGATTGAAAAGATGAAAGAAAAAAATAGAAGAAGTAGAATAATTGATCCCTATTGCCCCAAGTTTATTTTGAAGAAAAGTGTTGATAGAAGGAGAGTAATATGGAAGAAAAATGAAGATGAAAAGAGATGGATATAGCTATCATATTGCCAATGTAAAAACCAACTTTATTTTATCATTTTTCTTATGATCAACATCATCAGTCCTTATTAAAAATAATGACCAGAAGTGTAGTATGACATGAAAATCAATATACGAAAAAATTCACATATATAAAAACACCAACTTGATGCAACATACAAAATGCAATGAAATACGATAAAGTGAGAGATTCCTAACTCCCCAAAACATACATAATGCAATGTAATATGAGAAAGTAAACAAGCTAACCTAACAGAGAAACATAATGCAATGTTTTTGTTATCAAGCTTTGATTCCATCTTGTGCAAATTAATGAAAATGGTTAAAATATGTTTCCCCAAGTAAGGATACATGAAAGGGGAATAACGAAGGACACTTGGGTCCTATGAAAAGTAATTGTGCATTATGAAATAGTACCAAGCAACTTGTTGTTCCCTAGAGTACATACATAGTAGAAAAACCATATTTGTTAATGGAGGTAGATCAAGATGATCCATGAGACATCTAGCCCTAAGTCTAATTCATCTCTTGAGTCATCTTCTTCTATTAATAATCATCAAACATCTTCTAATTCTTCCACACAAACTGGACCTTTTTCTTCTAATCAAACCCATGTGGTTGATCAACAACCCATACCGATTGATTTATTTTAGAATAAAGGAGTAATCATGGAGTTTCTATGGGAACATGAAGATATCCCTCTAAAAAATTATGAGAAAGGATTATCTTTAGACCTCGATGAGTTCGCGTATTGTGGGGAAAATATTGATTCATTTTATCAAGAAATAGAGGAAGAGCCCAAGATAATGCAACTTGATCCTCCTCTTATTCTTCCATCCTCACATTCTTCATTCTGTGATAAACTTTTTGGGTCTAGTATTGAGACATGGCTCATCTTATCATCACCCAATTCTTCTTTACATATCACAATTCCTTAATTGCAATCACACTTTGGGTCATCGCTAAGTATCCTATCACCTTATTCTATATATGGCCCACCTCCAAGTAGCTCTTCATCTTCTACTTGTGGGTCTCCTCCAGGTAGCTCATTACCTTCTATTCTGGGGCCACGCCTAACTAGCCCCTTGTCTTCTCTATATGGGACACCACTGGGCATGCCAAATGTGCTCATTTTTTATTAACTAAGCTAAAAATTGAAACTAATATCTACATAGTTTCAAAATAAAATGCTAATTAAAAAATGAACCATCAAGATAAGAGCTCAAAGGAAATGATTCTTCAATGCATAAATGAAACCACATGTTAAGCTCTTTCCTACTCTCTATGATTACTAACTTAAACTATGAACCTATGAAGAACATAAGCAATCAAAGTGGATTGTTACTTGATCTCAAGGATTGAGAATGGAATCTCGCCAAGAATGGATACAAGGCCATTTTGGATCTTCCCATATTACTCAATTTTGAGTGAAAGGATGCAAGATGGAGAAGCTATTTCTAAAAAATGGAGAATGAATCAAGATCAAAATGATTATAGTTTTCACTATTCAAAGCATGGTGCAAGAAGAAAGGTAAGAAAGAGAGTTCTTTATATAGCTTGCCCGAAGAGGTAAGGCTAGGAAATTGATGAATGTGGGATAAACGTAAAACAAGATTATGAATGGATAAGGTTGCTTTATAAACGGTAATATTGATTTAGAAGAGTTTAATTTGTCATTAGTAAGTCATGGGAGTTAGGGGATGTTTTAATTAATCAAAGGTGATTAATTAATAAGTAGAGGTAAGCTTATCGAAGCTAATTAGAGGAAAATTAGTATGATTTGTGGGATATAAGAGAGGAATTTGATCCAATAAATGGTAATTTATTGATTTAGAGTTGTGAGCATAATTAATTAATAATAATTAATTAACCTAGGTAAAAGCAGATATTAATTAACGAAAGGTAGTTAATCGAAATCCTTAATGATAGGAAGGCTAATTAATTAATGAAAGGTCATTAATTAATGAATACAAAGAGGAATGTTATCTAATTAGCAAAAAAGTGCTAATTATTATGGAAATGATGAGAAAGAGGATAATTTTTGCATTCTTAGCATTAAAGCCCATGTAAGTGGATTTTAGGTGTCTACAAACATGTTTTATTTCACTTCATTCTTACTAAAATACTTGGAGGGAGGATGCTTGAGTACTTATGAGAGAGAGAGAGAGAGGTATTCCTTGACCTAGTATATACCTTCAGACTTGATGTGGGTATTTCCCTAATGAATTCAAATGTTATAGTATGATATTTAGGGAGATTTGGATACCTTTTACAAGTGTATGAAGTGATTGCTCTAGGGAATTTCCTTTGGAATCAGAGGTTAGAAAATAAGGTAGTATTTACTTGCTTATATAAGGTTCTATAAATGATTTATCTAAGAAAGCATGACCCAAATGAAGTATAAGACCCAAAAAATATTGATTTGAAATAAGAGTTGGAGGACATGTCATTCCAATACCATACATAAAGGTTAGAACCATATATAAATTATTGAAGAAACTATGCGGCCTTGAATGGGATCAAAAAATATATAAAGTGAGGTTTGGGAAATGTCAAATGATTTTTTTCTATTGGTTTTGTGTATTGTATTATTTTAATGTTTTGACATGTTAGTGTGAAATAATGAATAACAATAGACCTCAAAAATTTCTAAGTGGGAGTGGATACTTTTAATTTATCATAGAAAGAGTGCATAGTAAAATAAAGGGTTCATGTAGTATTTATTTTCACTAGTGTGCTATGGGTGCTGACACCTCATTAATCCAACACTAAATGCTCAATCAAAGCACGTGCAACTACCAGGTCCATCCTTTGTGTTTTTTTGTCAAGATGTTACCATGTATAATTACCATGATGAGATTTAAATAATCAAACATTAAGTATAAACCATTACATCCATCTTATCTTGGAAACACATCTAATAAGGAAGCATAAAAGATCAGATAGTAAGCATAAATGAGATCAATTGCATAGACACATCACCACAATTCGTTACATATATGATCATAATACATCCACAATTATCCATAAATCTTCAAAACCAATTACATAACAAGAATCTGATACATAACATGTGAACACAAAGTCATGCACATAACCATACCATGAAAACATAAAAATAACACACAAATAACATAGGCATAATCATAATAAGTCATTCAATAAAAAATCCTAAGCCAAGTATTTATAGGGGTGGGTACTTTCCCTTCACCACCCATTCACTTCCTAATAATAGGTGTGCCCAAAAATAACCATGTGTACATATATGCATGCTTTACAGAATAATAGATTCTGGAATAATATCCTTATTTAATCCTATTAATAGATAATATCATACAAGTGATTTAACCCTTGGTATGCATGTGATTCCTCCAAAAATATCCAATACTTTCTCACCAAGGTAGCCTTCTTTTATCCTTTGCATGGTGAACACTCCAAGTCTATTTTTAGCATGTTTCCAGAAAATGGCTAAGTCCTAACTCAAATTACATATATGCACAATATTACGTGAAATACTATCCCTAACTGCATGAACCCTCCTACACGCTATTCAAAATCATCTATGTGTGTAATTACATGCATGTCAACCTTTATCCTTCTTGGTACTTAGCCAATTCTGGGAACCAACATTACGCCACACTAGGTATGTTGTCTGTCCTTGACAACACATAAAATTGTCACACAAATAGAATAGTAGCACACTCATCATGAATCAAAGAATGGAGAATAAATAATATGGATTACACTAAAGAATCAAATAATTAATCTTCATTAGGTGGAATGAGTATGGGAAATTCCTTAAACAATATTTTATCTAGTTCCCTCCACCCCTCTAACTCCTTATTTACATTAATTGGCATGGGATCAAAAATGTCAGGCACCGTTGCAGGAGTTAATTCATCAATATTCTCCTTGAGCTATTCAATCAGAACTACCAAGTGCTTGGATGCATTGCCCAATACATCCATCCTATGTGTAATTTGATGAAAAATATCCTTCATTCTATCCTTGCATGTACTCTTCAGGATCATTAGAATATCCCTCTTATGTTTTACTACTGAAAGTAAATTTTCCCTTTCTTCCTTGTTATTTCTCATATTGGCATGTATTTATTTCAACTCTACCTCATCCCTAGTAGATAACATGTTTACCACTTGGTCAAAACCTTGGCACTGGTGAAAAAAAAAACCCTAATTTTTCTGCAACCTTCTTGGCTTCTACCACCAGTGTATCATATTGTGCAAGATGCTACTCAACCTGTTCGCTATCACTCTTCTTCTGTTGGGCCAATACTTCCTCCACAAACTCTATTGTGAGTACCTTCTGATCATGTGTGAGTATGTGTGCCTAGTACTTTAGAAAATGTAATTCCATTTCATAGGAAGCCTAAAAATGATTAACCAGATCCAGGAAAATGATTGTAATAGTATTTTTTATGCATTCTACCTTTTTATATGTTATGTGCATCCATACCTTATCTTCCCTTATCTCTCATTTCAGATTCACAATTTATTTATTCTTCTTCTCTAGATATTTATCCGTCTCCTTTATTTCCTTGCACATATTATTTATGTGATATTCCTTGTCAAAAATTTTCACCATTACTTCTACAAATAGTTTTTAAAGTGCATTACATGCTTTTACATATGTCAAAACTTGTGCGTCAACTATCGAGTATGATTATCCTAGCGTAGAATTAATTTGGGTCTTAGTTATCAACTACGTGCTAACCTCAAACTCAATCTCATCCATGTGCGACAGAAATGCCCAATAGTGCATCTTCCTTGTGTGTGGAAAGGCTTCTTCCTTTTTAAAGAATGACCAATATAATATATATTTTGTGGCCACTATACTATGATATATTACACACAAAAATTTATTCAAACCATTTACATATTACATAATATGGCCTTGGGGTGTGGGCCTTGGCTTCTTGTTCTTCCCACAGGTACCTTTTAGAAAACCAATCGTAAGGGGGTTCTCCTCACCACCTGCTTCTTCTTCACCAATATTCTTCTCTTATTCCTCTTCACATTCCACTTCATATTCAACAATATGCTCTAAAATCCGCTCTACCTCATGCTTAATAGTGTACTTAACTTCATTCTCTGTAGTATACTCCTTCCTCTCCAAAATTTGAGTAACAAGAACTTCATGGAATTATTCCTCTGGCTCTTTAAATGGGATCTCCTCATGATGCATTTCACGCTCTTCTATATCTTACTCCCCAATCTCATGAACCAAGGGGTCTTTATGTAATAATTCCTCCTCATTTCTCACAACCTCCTCTTCATTCCACACAACCTCCATTGTGCCTTCGCTAGACACTACCTTGGGTTTCTTCTTCACTTGAGATTTCTTCTTCGATGGCTTCTTGGTGATCACACTTGGTTCATACTCCTCACATGTTGGTGTATTGTTCATAGTTATGATTTTAATAGGAGTTGATTCCTTATTTTCCCCACTTTCCTATTCTTCGTCATTAGGAGGAGTATCCTTGCGTGTTCTCCTCTGACCCACTGTCTTATTTCCTATAGGAACTTTTGGGATCCTTAAGGCATCTTCAACATATTTCCCATTCACCATCCTTGGCTTTAGATAATTATGAACCTTTTCTACTTACAAGTTTGCAACCACCAGAGTAATAGACTTAGACATATTGATATCATTCGATATCATTATCTCTTCATATGACCTCTTCTTGGGATAAACAAATGTTTTGTGTAAGGTGTGATACTCGTAGTCCACCTTATTGGCATCAAATATCAGTTTGGGCACCTCAAATTTTTTTTTACCACAACTTGAAAATAATGCGCTATAAAGGAAAACAAAAGTTTGCACCAAGGACTCTTTGACCCATCCTTTAAATAAAATCATCCAATTAAGAAGTGCTGATAGATTACCAATTCTTCCTTCCCTTCCAACTATGTAGGAAACTCACTTAGAATGCACCATTATGCTCTAAACACCTTGCACATTATTTTATACCATTTTTCTTCCTTGGCCTTATACACATTAGTGATGCCATCGCAATGGTAGTTAGAAAATATTTTTACGGGGGAAGTATTTTCTTTGGGGAATTTCCATATGTTATCATTCTAAATTCAAATATCACAATAAGTAGTAGGACATTTACAAAAGTGATCTTATCCCCTGCACGTTATTCCTCAATAATTTCCTTTGCTATAAATCCAGTAAGGTTATAAAAATTTCCCTTAGATATCTTCTTCGTGACAAGAAGCCCTCGCTTATTCACCCAGCCCCACCTTTCCTTATTGTTCAATTTCATAAGTAACTACATGACCATTCTGATAACGAGATCATTGAGATTAGAAATTTCCATGGCACGCCCTATCCATTAGTACTTCATTGCGGAAACCATCTTCTTCAATTCATCATAATCTTCCAAGTCTACTTAAAGCTTTGTTGTTGTACTTGGAAGGCCAGTTAATTTTTCAATTAAAGGTGTAGTAAGGCTCATTTTCCTTCCAGAAAAATAGAAAAAGTCTTCATGGACACACGACATAAACTATTGATATAGTTGCATAGGTTTTCCAAAGTATGTAAGTTCATAGATATGAAGAAATCCCAAATTATGAAAAATTTGATACCCCCTATCCAAATAGATATGCTTATTTTTCACCGTCCTCTCATCTGTCCTCTAGATTGGCTCAATTTATATTTCACTCACATTCAAGTCTAAATGATGGTTATAATCACTAACTGTCATCTTGTATACATGTGATACCCAATATTTTCCTAGGAGCACTCCATCTGGGTACTGTATTTTAGAGTACCATTCCTTTTGCACATCCTTAACCACAGGATTCTCCTTCTCCTTACCTTTCCCTTTTCCTTTTGGTGACATGGTTGCTGATTTCCTAGGTACCATTGCACAAATATCCCAACCTTTACAACTATTATCCTTTATGCCATTGGTGCATGTAATTTTTGGGCTGATGAAATGTAGCCTAAGTACTGAATGCGTTTAAGGATTAGGTGCGGGGACACAAGGTACGTAGGTGTGTGCAAAAGGATAGTGGAATAGGGTGTACGTGGGAAAGTTTAGAATTAGGACTTAGTGGTTTTCAGCATGAGGCTAAATATAAACATGGAGTGTAGAGAACATAATAATATGAAGACATGAAGCGCACAAAAATGCTAATTTAGACAAGTGGGAGATCAAGTGCCATGCACATTTTGGGCTATTAATAGGATTAGAACTATATTTATTGTTAGATAATATATTATTAGCGAGCTTGCATGATTTTGTAATTATCTTGTAGTTGTGCATGGATATTCTTAGCATATATCCTATTTTGAGGATGCATAGGTGGTGAAGGGAAAGTCCTCACTATCTCCATATATGTATTGATTTGTATAGTTTAGGCATCATCATTAGCCATGTTTTTTTAGAGATATGCTACTGGTTTATGGAAGTGCATGCCTTATGGTGACATTATTATGTATGTGTGAAGATTCTATGTTTTACACAATTAATATAATGGATCTATGTGGTTGGATATTACTTGTAGATACATCTGTGACTAGTTCTCGCATGGTAAAGTTAATCTTGTGTCTTGTATGAGTTAATATTGCATAAGGTTAAGACCTAGATCTAGTTTATGTTATGCAATATAACTGATTATCTATTATGGATCTGAAATATTTGTATGATAATGATAACCCCTTAAACAATTTGTCATAAAAGAGGGACTTGGTACCCTTGTGCGCTTCAGGTGAGTGCTTAGCTTTGATTGAGTGATGTGTTAGTGTGCCTTAGGCTGCTGTGGGTAAAATAATACTACATTTTGGTTCCGTTGATGGGACCTCTTTTTAAGTTGGTTTCTAGGATGTTGTATGATGAAGAGGTACCGATTGACCTTGGCTAGTATTGAACAATGGTTAGAAAACTTAGAGGAAGAGTATGCTCACAGATTTACCACCAGACCTAAATTTAATGCACGCGTGTGGGTTGAACAAAATATGTATCATGAGATGTATGAGATATTTGTCTGCATTTTCCCTATAGAGTTGTATGAGTGGTTGATTTCTTATGCATCAAAGAGAAATTGGAAGTTTCAAACACTTTCTTAGATGTAGGAAGAATTCCAGGATTTGCATGATGTTTATATGACTTGGACATGCATTGTAGATCATTGGTGGAGTGGTGATCTAAATAGCTATATTTTAGAGTACACAATTTCTACTTATTCCTATCTAGAGGTTACTCAGTTCTAGTTCTTGCATGAACCTAGAGGATCGTATTTGCATGGTATCCCTTTAGAGATTAATATTTTGATCATGAATTTGGATTTGGAAAAACCTCTTATGGCTAGCTAAAAACCCACCGTGTGTGGGGGCATGAGAAGGTGTGGTAAAATATGGTGGACCTAGCGGTAGAAAGGAAAAGAGAATAAAGCTAGCTCAAGTTTAATGAGGCATGTGAGAGGGATTTGGAGAAGAAATTTGAAGCTGCGGAATGAATGGCATTGTGGAGAGAGATGGATCATGAAGGATTTGGAGCTCATACAAAGGACGTGGAGCTGGAGCATCTGAAACTCCCCCATTCAGGAAATCATGATAGATAACCCTCTTTGACCTCATATGAGAGTGTGAAGATGGAAATTTCAAGGCGCACAAGTGTGCATTTTTATCCCTCCTGGTGGCCTAGCCCTTGCGCTTGATTTTCTAGTTTCTACAACAATCATTAGTAAACAAGCTAGTGTAAGTAATAGAGTAGTGACAGATAGATTTGATTTGCAATCAAGTTCAGGAGTTAATCAAGTAGCGTATTCATCTATGGTGGCACAATCATCATATGTGTTTTTTGGAGGTCTGATTGGAGGTATATTTTCTTGCACGTAATCAACACAAAACATGGGCATGTAGAACAATGGTATCATGTGTGAAAGTAGTACAACTTCATATACCATGTGAGTTTAGTTTAGCACAACTCTTGGGACACAAGGTAGTGTATCCTATGGCACATTACCTACTAAAAGAGGGGGATCATGAGGATTAGGTGGCTTAGGATCTAGCAAATCTAGTGGTTATGGGGGGGAGGAAACACAATAGGTAATACATGTTCTAGATCTAGTGGTCACGGTCCATACCAACCCTAGAAATTCTATTTGGAGATGTATGTTCACCTCCTAGAATACAAAGGAATTGAAGATGCAGCTGAGCATGTGCACATGTGTGAGATACTATGGCATGCTAAGGGGATTATAGCTCCAGAGCATAAGGAAATCCAATTTGTAACCACATTTCAAGGGCATGCACATAGTTGGTATAGGAAATATGATCCGAAATAGACTTCTGTAGATTATACTACACTGTGTGATGCTTTCTTAGCAGAGTTTCACATACGTGAGTTTGACTAGAAGAGCATCACCATGATGAAGGACATAAAACAGGGCATGGCTGAAAGTGTTAGGGAGTATGATGTACAATTCAAAACTTTATTATCGAAGTTATCTTATGATATTCACCCAAGTCAAAATGCTCAATGGTTTTTTGGAGGTTTTATCACACCTTTTAGAAGGGAACTCTCACATAAGACATTTATAGACTTGCGTGAGGTGTTGGAAGGAGACCTACATGTCGAGGTAGTTGGGAGAATGGAAACTGGTGTTAGCCCATTCTTGGAGGCACATATTACATATATGGAAAAATAGTTAAAAAAATTATTATCCAATTCAGCTCATGAGACGTGCAGTGGTATTTGGTGTACAAACTGTGACGTAGAAGGAAATACTAAGGATAGTTTTCCTCATAAGTCAATGCATGCCATGTTGATGGAATGCGAGATCTATCACTTGGATCATGATTCAAGTAGGTTCCCATTGTTTCAATGTACGATAAGTAATAACGTGTCCTGTTACTACAAGATTCATCGTTCTACCACTCATGATACAAAGAATTGTAGGTTGATTGATCATATTCATAATGCCATTGATACTAGTGTACATCAGACCAATGTTGTAAACATTTCTAAGGAATAAGGTGAACATCATGATCATAGTCACAATGAAGGGTGCTTTGATGGAGGCCAAGGTAGAGGTTGTGGTTAGAATGGAGGATTTATAGGATGAGGTCATGCATATGGAATAAGTGAATTTCCATGAGGAACATGTTATACATGTGGATCCCCTGATCATTACAAGTGCGAATTCCCTCATAATATTATTTGTTCTTTTGGTGGAAAGAACCATAATTACGAGGAATTCCCAGACTTGTATGCATGTTTGAGAAAGAATAACAAGTAGGATAAGGGCACGTGGATGGTTAGATTACAAAAATTTGTGGAAGATCAGTGGATGCAAAAGTTAACTTTTGATCCTGAGATGGTACCTATGTTGGTCACTACACATTGCCATTAGGCTGTGCACACCAGGGAAGTTCCAAAGTAGAAGCCTGTTATTAAAAAAGAAGAGGTACTGCATCAAAATTTTCCAGACCCTACACATCTCAAATAAGTTTATATAGAAACCATAGAAGTTATTAGAAACTTGTAGGGTGAGATACAATGCTTGAAGGAGCAGTCATGAAGGATGGAGAAAGCCAAAGCACTTGAGCTTCCTAAGAAGGATGTTGATGATTTGAAGGAGGTTTGTAAGATGCTACGACAAGTAAATGTTATTCCTTTATTGGGTGAATGGCTAATGGGGAAGATGCCATGCACTGAAGTTGAGTGTGAGAGACATATTTTACATGCTAAATTACCTCCTCGTAGTTTAGATTTGATAAAGAGATCAATCCGAATGCAATTGCTGACGAATGAATGCTTTCTAAAATTATGATTGATATAGGTGTAGAAGTGAATGTAATCACTTTGGATGTGTGGAATCAGATGGGGAGACCACCATTACAACCATATTCAAATGTGTTGTCTATGGAAAACAAGGCTAAAGCCACACCCATTGGAGTCTTGAAGGATTCTAATATTACAATACAAGGGCCAAGTTTACTAGGGACTTCGAGGTCTTGGCGCTTACAGAGGAAGATAGTTTTACAACATTTCTTGGGCACCCTTTGTATTACGTGAATAAATATGATATGCGCTTCAATAAAGGATATATCGATTGTGAGAATAAGGAAGAGTGTTTCATCATTCCTTTGATAGACAAAAAAGTTACACCTTACGTAAAACTTTTGAGTGAAGAGGATCTTAATAGAATTTATGTGCGCACCATAAGAGATCCTGAAGTGATTGAGCCAACAAAGGAAGGATTTATTAAATGGGATGATGCATAGTCTATGAGTGATACAACCAACATTGCTTGTGACAACTAGGCACATGGGACTTATGAAATGATTAGGAATAAGATGAAGAGTGTAGTCACGTGTGTAAGTAAGCCATGTTTTGTTAGGTGCTTGGGTAGTAGCTAGGTACCAAGGTACATTAGTGAAGGAAATCCTAAAGTAGTTTTGCGCACTATGGAATCCTAATAGAAAATCCAAGTGGAAAGAAGGAATATGCTAGTGTATAACCTATGTGGGAAAGTCACGATTTGGTGGACGGTACATAGAGATGGTATTTTAGAGTGGCAAGAATTGAGAATCACCTTTTCTGCTAGATTTCATCGAAGAAATGCACCTGCCAAGACATGTGAATTTCATGGGAAGGGTTCTCAACACAATGTTCAAAAGTGTGAGAGACTCTAGACAGAGGGTAAGGAGGCCTTACCACCTTCATTTTGGGTGCACAAGTTCTATTACACCTTGCAAGGATGTGCATGTGCATGGTATGTTTATGCTGAGTTGAATAGAGAAACATGAACTTGGTAAGAATTTATTGCATGTATGATTCAAAACTTTGACTATTTTTCTGATAAATCTTTAGTGAAGGAGGAATTACATGTTATGAAGTGCTTGACAATGGGAAATAGTACAAACACTGAGGAAATTATTCAGGAATTACTAGGAGAGTCAGATCTAGAGGCATATTTTGAAGCACAAGAGAAAAATGTAGAACAACTTGGATGTGCCTGCCTAGAAAAAGAAAAAGGTAAGATAGTCTATGTAATTGATGATGAAGAAGTGGAGAATCTAGATGTTGAGCATACTGGGGGTACGCATGAGGTATTGGAAATTGTAGATGAGAAGGCAAACACATATCATGAGCCTATGAAAATGAAGAAGGTCAACATTAACACAGATGATGAACCTAAGGAGGCCATCATCAAAGATTTTTGGTTTGACTCTGAGGTTGCAAAGATAATTGAGTTTTTGTGTGACTTCCAAGACTTATTTCCTAGAGACTATCATGAGTTGAAAGGGGTACATCACTATTCAAGTGAGATGAGGATCATGCTAAAGGAAGGTGTGCATTCAGTTAGGAAGATGCCTTATAGAATGAATCCTAATTTATGTGTCAAGGTTAAGGAAGAAATTGATAAGATGTTGAAATCTAGGATCATTGAGCCCATTGAGGAGTAAGAATGGGTTATCCCTATGGTGATAAACATTAATAAAGATGGAAAGATAATTTTTTTTGTGGATTATAGGAATTTGAAGGCTGTATGTGTAATATAACTCTTTCCCACACCTTTTACTGAAGAAATTCTCAAAGGCATTGCAAGGCGTGAAATCTACTCCTTCATTGATGGATTTTCTAGATATCATCAGGTAAGGATTGCTAAAGAGGATCAAGAGAATAAATTTTTTTACCATTGAGCAGGTAAGGTTTGCATTCATAGTTATGATCTTTGGATTGAAGAATGCACCTACAATCTTTTCACTCATTGTTGTGAAAGCATTCCAAGATTTTTTTCATAAGTTCTTGCAGGTTTACTTAGATAATTGGATAGTTTATGGTCTAGTGAAAGATCATTATGACAATTAAAGGCTTATTTTTGAGAGGTGCTGACATTTGAGTATCTCCTTAAATATTAAGAAGTGTAATTTTTCTACACCTTTTGGGACTTTCTTGGGACACAATATCTATAAAGAAGGATTTTTAATGGATCATGTTAAGGTTGTTATTATTTTGGGATTAGGGGAACCTACTGATGTTGCCTAGAGTTTATCTTGAATAACCTAGGTGTGCTGACACATCACTCAGCACTATGTTGAATTCTCACTCAAAGCGCATAAAGGCACCAGGTCCCTCTTTAGAGTTACTTGTATAGAATGTTATCATGATGATGTTTAAACATATTTGGATTCATAACTAGTCATAAACATTCCACAGTGCATAATTTAAATTTATATCTTAGAGAACCATAATAAATAAACTAAACAATAACTATGATAAGATTAACCATACAAGAACTAGATTCAATTATGTCTAATACCATTATCTAGCCAATATACTCCATTGTATTAAATATTGTAAAACACATAATCTTCTTACACTATATTAGTATCTCCATGAGTCATGTGTGTGTCAAAACCAAAAACACAACTCTACAATAATTCACTACACTAAACTAAGAAAATGAATACATATTTATAAGGGTGGGGAATTTCCCTTCACCACCCATGCACTTATCAAAATAGGTCACATGTTGATAATAACCATGCACATTTACAATAGTATGAACAACATGGAAGTTCTCTAATAATATATTTCCTATAGTAAAATCCAAGTAGAAATCCTATTATTATCTTAAACTATGCATGGTACTTATCTGCCGCTTGTTCCCAGAATACTATTGCGTGGAGTGCAAGTATTCATCTTTGTGTGCTCCACACGTTATCTCCAAAAATATTCCTTATCCACAAAAACATCTAGGTCCTAATCCAAAGTGTTTTGGCACGTGTTTCCTTTCCTATCTTCCCGTACCTTTAAATGCACCTTGTTCCCACATGCACATCCTTCGCGTGTTTTCTCCTTAGAGAAAAATTATGTCTTCTCAACATTACCCCACACTAAAGTACATTACCATCCCAACAATGTTAATTATTTCTAATGTCTCCAACAATAAAGAATAAGTAATGAAAGAATGAATGAAACACTATACAAAATAATGAAATTTACTCCGCAACACCCTCTTCTTTGACTAGAAGGATTAACTCTATAGATTTAGTTTTTCATTTAGCCTACAAGGTCTACCAGTCACTTAGCGTGTTCCTTGTTTTATCTAGAATATCGGTGGCTATGGCATCCAATTCGTCCTGAGTGATATTATCTTTCTCATTTTGTAGCACCCAGATAACATTCACTGTAACTGACAACATTCCTTTTATGAGACCCATCTTCTGTGCTATGAGTTTCCCAATATCATCAATTCTATCCTTGTGTGGATCTTGGGATGTTGCGAGGGCCTCACACTTTTGTTTTACATGTGCTAACCTTTCTGTGCACCCAAGTGTTTCATATTTCATTACCTTCAGAACTTCATTGTCCTCTACTATAGTTCTGATCCTTACTATGGCGTCTAGCGCCGCACATAAATTGAGAGCTTGGTCAAATTTATTTAAATCGTCTTTCAAGGTTTGGAGTAAAGCCTTGTAAGTTGAAACTTTTCTAACAATATTGGCCCTTTCTCTTTCTACTTCTTATATAGAATATTTTGGTACATGAAATCGAATTGGTTCGTCATCTAATACCAAATTGACCAAAGTGCAAAAATAATGCATAACATAAGGAAATTTTTTAGGAACATGAGATTCTAGATGAGGCCTTGCTTTAAGAATGTGATCACCAAGGTTCTCAACCATGTAAATGAAGCCCTCATTATTTATCTCTTCTTGTAAGTGCACTATCACTGTAGTCTTATCCTTATTATATTTAAGTAGTGCTCGAATGGTGGTGGCCTTATCAATGTTTCTCCACCCCACCTTAGTAGATTCCTTGACCAAGGCAATGCTGACCTGCTCATCGGACATTACAGTAGGTTTTATTGTCATGTGTCTACTCTATGGTGCCTTCTTCACTCTGTGTGAGAAACAAGAATCTTCACACACATCAAAAAATGGTTCATCCATATGAGTTTGCATAGACCAGGATAATTGCTTCCTTGTGCATGTAGTAGCCCATAGTGCTATGAAAAACTGGGTGTGGATGATTTTACTAATGTCTTTAGCATAACCCATATTAGGGACACCATATTATTCACTTATCCTCTCTCTTTTTGTCCTTGGCCCCTTAGAAACCAAGGCACCAGGGTCTGGAGTTGTCCCTTCTCCTTCCTAAGTAGTAATGGGTGCACTGGGTGTCTTGCCCATAGATTCCTCTACTTCTTTCACCCCTTCCTCATCATCTCTCAACTACTCATCTTGGGGATCTTCTGCATCTTTAGGTTGAACCAAGGTTCTTGGCATGCTCTCCCCTGACTCTTCCTCCTTGTTATCTTTAAGCTTTACCTTTATTATCTTCTTTTTCTTAGGAATTTATTTTTTATGGGAGAGTATAGGTGACCTTTGTAAAGGTTGGGATGTCCTTTCACCTTGGGTTATTTTTATTCTTAACACCCTCTTGAACTGGTGTTCCTCATGGATTGCGTTTACATCCAAGCATTCCTCTTCTCCTTACTGCTGTGGAGAAGTATCTACATGCTCACTTTCTACTTTATTAGTGGGCTGGCTCTGACCTCTGTGGTCCAAGCCTCCACCATCCTCGTTGAGTTTTCCATCATCATCTTCCTAAGGTAGAGGTAGGATTTGGAGCTGCCACATTTTCAACTGTATGCTTGCCTTTAGGTGGTCATGGGAGCATGAACTCGTTCTTCACGTATTTTCCCTCTTCCAACCTAGGCTTAAGATGGATATAGATAAGTGCAGCCCCATTGTCCCCAATGGAAAAAATTACTGGCTTCATACTTCTATCATCAGAAATAAGCCTCTTAATGTAGGCATATTTACCTAGATAAACATAGGTTTTTCTTAAGGTATGGTAGTCACAGTATACATTATCCACATTGTAGATTAACTAGTGTGTGTTGGTAAACCTATGTACTGCTTCCTAGAAGAATTATGTTGTGAAGGCATATGGTAGTTTACACCAGGGACTCCATGTCCCATGCTTCATTACAAACTACACGATGCAAAAATGTTGATAAATCATGAATTACATGGCATTTCCCACCATTATAGGTAGCTCCTTTGGAATACACCATTCCTACTCAAAGGCCACATGAATTTGGTCATACCATAACTCCACCCTTTGCTTGAACAAACCTCTCATTGATCCTTTACATAAATACTTTTCAAGCCTCTCTACAAGGGACTTATTTTCCATGGGGTATTCCCAGATTTTATTGTTTGGCCCATCAGGCACTCCAATCTTGGAAAACACAAGTGATAACATGACAAAACCAAAACTCATCTTCTCACTTGTGCACGCTTCCTCAATGATTATATCTTTCCAAGTTGTAAACTTAACCTGTGAAAAATTCTTAATAATGTGTATCCACATGGTGTTAAACTTGTGACCACCTTTCTTGATCATTCAACTTGGCGAGTAAGTGCACGACCACTTGTACCATAGGGTACTTCCTTATCTTATAAATATCCTAACTCCTTGCTGGTGGCCACGAAAACTACCTTATTAATTAGATAGCTGCTAACCTTTGTCTCTATGATATTTAATCCTATAAACATAGCAATTAAGGGTGTTGTAATCCTCACCCGCTACCCAAAAAAGTAGAAGTCCTCATGGACTCTCCTCATAAGCCACGGGTATAGTTTCTCTATTTTTCCAAAGTACAGGAGTTTGTATAGCTAGTACACCCTTACCTTCTTCAACAACTTCTCTCCCACATCATCATAAACTGGCATGTCATTAACCGTCTGCTTGTTGATCTTTCTATTTAGTAATGTTTCCAATTCCTCCTTGTTATCGGTTATGCAGTGTTTGTAGTCTCTCACCTTGTACATGTGGATATGGGAATCCCAATCCCAATCAATAATTACTTCTTCTGGATACTGCATCTCCAAAAAATTACTTTTAGGAGTATCCTCGACCTTGGTTTCTATGTTCTTATTCCACTTTGTTCTTGCTCTAGGTGCTTTCCTTGGTGCCATGATAAGAAAAAGTTTCACATTTTTACCTCTGTTGAGAAATATCCCATGCCCTAGCTTGAAACCATGTGCCCTAGCTCCTTCTCAACCTTGGTAATTTATTTCTTCTCTGTACACTTTTTCTTGACTCAAACCCTTCTCAAATGGGGGATGCAATCCAATTCTGTGGACCAAATCTACTCTCCTTTCCTAGTTTCACAACTCTCTATACCTCAACACATTTTTCTCAGTTTGGTTGCAACTAGCTCGCTCAAATACTCATGATCACAAAGGTAGAAATGAACCTACTCAAGTCTTTATATAGAGTTAGGAAAAATTATCACATTTATTTCTCCTTTACGTACCATTGATCCTCTCATTAATTGACCATTTTCCCAATTTCCACAAGATACACCTATGCGCCACAACTGTAACCTTCGAGTGTGCCTTCCTACCTTTTGGATATAGACCTCCTCCTACGCACTTCTATGCACCAAATTAACTCACCACTGTGACTTCCTCTAGCAGATTTTATGGCCGTAGCTTACCTCACATTACACTGTGCATTCATTCGTTCCTAGCTATGGTCTTCTTTAGGAGCAATTTTATTTCTATTAGATGTTAACAATTTAATCTACCTCGAGAAGTAGACTTTATAATCGATCAGGAATTTTTTTTGAAAAAATATTCGCACATAATATATCTACATATTTAAATTTCTCCAAGTCTTGAAGTCTGAAAATTTGGATTTTAGACTTTAGGGATTTTCCTTTTCGGGGTTTAATTGGCTTGAATTTGAAACTATTTTTTTCAAGTTCTGTTCTGAAACCCTGAATTTCTAAAATTTCAGACTTTCAGGCTTTCAGGTTTCAAAACTCTAAGTCTTGAAATTTTAAAATTTTCCTTATGGAGTTTCGAAGTCTAAAACCCTGAAAAACCAAAATTTCAAACTTTCAGGATTTCAGGTTTTGGAACTAATGGTCATGCTTTTTGAAAAAATTATATCAGACTTTTGAAGTCTGAAAGTCCAAAATTTCAAACTTTTGGGTTTTAGATTTCTCCTGATCATTTACGAGTCATTTTATTTCAGACTTCCAAAGTCTGAAAGTCTAAAATTTTAGACTTTCAGGCTTTTGGGTTTCAGAACTCTTCCGATCCTTTTCATGATTTTCATCCCTTAGTCTTTGAATCCTGAAACCCCAAAATTCCAAAATTTTTAGAATTTCAG